>JARNME010000404.1:87221983-87591935 GCA_030179655.1 Scaptomyza flava
CACCGCCCACTCCTCCACCTGCACCTGTGCCAGCTCCATTGTGCGTTAGCATATCGAGATTATTGTTATTATTGCTTGTGCTATTGTTATTGTTATTATTGTGCAATGCAACCACCGATCCACTCAGCCCCGTGGGGCTATACGGTGGTGTGTGGCGGGCGGTAAGTACAGCTGCCGCATTTGCAGCGGCCAGGTCATAGAAATCGGTGGCGGGATGTTGCAGCATACTATGTGTGGCGTGCCCAATAGGCAGTCCAATGTGGGGCCAAATGGCTGCTTAGCAATTGAGATCCAACGATACTAATATCTCGTTTTTTGCTTTTTAATCCACGATTAACGATAAATATTCATCGATTTTAGTATGGTTTAGATTCTTAATTTGTCTTTGGTATTTTGAGCGCTGCAAGGAAAAAGGAAAAAAAAGAAGAAAGAAATGATTGAAAATATATAGAGAAAACCTGTAATATTATTATAATCATAGATTATTATTAAAACTCAAAAATCTATTATAATACTTTACAAGAAATAAACTTGACAAAAAGATTTGTTACTTAGGATAGTAAGCTAACGAAGCCTTAGGCTGAAAGTGAGTACTAGAAAAGACTATGGATCTTATTTGATTACCAATCTATCAAGCTGAAAATCGTTTAAGACTAGAAATTTAGATGCAACTTCATTTCAATCCCATAGATACCTTGAAGGACACCTTAAAAATAGCGAAGTTTCCCCAACTTTGTTTTTAATTATTCCTTAAAACACTTACCCAAACACAAAGTAAAACTATTCAATTTAGCTTTTTAAGCTTACGGCCCTCAACTTGCCAATGCTGGCAACCAATTCGAACTGCCAACAATATTGACTATTGCCAAAGAGAGTACAATCTTATTTAAGGGTCTTTACTATTGCCTAAAGACAGAAGGCAACATCATCGCACTAATTAGTTCGCTGCAAAAACTGATCATATTTTTATTGTGTTTTGTTTAAACGTTTTAACGATAATTGAGACACATTCAAAACTGTTGAAATAACCATAAATGTACTTTAATAAATGCGTAATTCACGTTTGTTCCAAAGCAAAAAACATTTCCAAGCAGTTATGAAATATTGTTCGATATAAGAAAAACCAAAGAAATTGTTTTTTTTTTACTATTCTGGACCCCATGTTGTCAAAGTCAATTAGTTGAATGGGTTGATTAGTTAATGGCACAGGTGCGCGAGTTTAATTTTAAGATTTTCAATTATTAAAAAAAAATATGTTTTTTTTTTGTTGCTTAGATGTATATGTATGTGCCTCCCCCTCCTTCGGTCTAGCGATGACAAGAATCTAAACGAAAATAAACTTTTACACAATATTATTAAATGGGGCGGCGAATGGTTTGTTGGTTTCGTTTTTCTGTGTTCGGTGTTATTGCTTATGTAGAAAATATTCTAAAATTACCAAAGCGACGTCGCGGCGTCGCATTGCCTGGCTGCCACAGAGAGCACAGGAACGTAACGAGTTACGAGTTGGTGGCAAGCAGATACAGATAGAATATCTGCAAACACAAAAGGTCAGTGCAATTGATCGTTGGGCCAACGCATCGAAAATTCCTAGACACAGAGAGAGAGAGAAAGAGAGAGTGGCGCATGAGATTTGAGATGCCAGATCTGATGACGATATATATATATATATCGTATATGCTACAATATGGCAACTCACACCTCGGTATATGTTTTCAAAGTTGAGGCAAATGCGCCGCAACACGATTCAAGATATTCTTGGATCTGTTTTCAATTTTCTCTCTCTTTTCTCGCTCTCTCTCACACTGTGAGGCGGATTATATAGACGAAATTATTTGACTGCTGCTGTAACAAAAATACCAACGCCAAGTTGCTTTCCTTCCTTGCTGCTCTTGAGTCATCAACCTAGGCCGAGCCAAACGATCCAACTGATCCGATTCCCCATTTCTCTCTCTCTCTCTCTCTTTTTGGCTTGCTTTTGCTTTAATGTTTGACGCAAGTAAACAAGCTACTATAATGCTTGCCGTGTTCGTTCGTGAAACGAAATACTACGCTATACATTTTCAAAATATCTGCTCTTCTTGTTGTAGATTAAATTGTGTACAACACAATTTGATATACATATACAGTGTATATTATACACAATCATTTATGTACAAGTTGTTTTTTTTTGGATGGATGCAAACGATGTTCATTTCGATTGCAATAATATTGCAAGAAAAGTTTTTCCTTTAGAAATCGGCAAATTGCTTTGAGTTTATATTGAATTTACTCAAGTTCTTGCGATTAACTTATTATATTTGAAACACTTATTGTTCAGATCATAATAAAATAATATTAAATACGATTAGCCCATAAAAAGCAGCAAAGATGCTTTATGCTCAGCAAGTTTTCAATCACAACAACCTTAAAGATACTTTATCTAGATGGAAAACGGTTTCTAGCTGCTGTTTCTTTTCTTGTTTGATGCGTTTCTTATCTGGTTCGAGTAAACTTTAAAATTAATTTAATTTGTTGACAGCTTGGTTAAAAGATTTTTGATTTGCTTTAACAAACGCATCACAAAAGAAAAATTTCAAACATTTTATTTGTCAGATTTTTCGATTTCTTCTGTTCACTATGCGTGTGTGTGTGTGTGTGTTTGTGTGTGAGTGTGCGCCTGACATTTATAAGCTATTTGAGTTTTATTGTGATTTTTGTCTTCCCAAGCTTGTTTCTATTTGCCTGTCAATCGAAATGCATGCGGGAGCACTCCATGCCACAAAAGCTGAAAGCGGACACCTTCCTTCTTGACCATGGCTTATCATCGATTCTCTTGCATCTATTTTGATGTGTGTGTAGAGTTGTAGTTTTGTGTGTTAATTGCTAATCAAATCGTGCAGTCAATCGACAACTCTTTTGTTATTTGAAGCCCAATTAGTTTCTAATAAAAGTCGTATCTAATTAAAAAGTTTTTCTGTAACTTTTTAATTTAGTGCATAGTTTGTTTGATTTGTAAGCTTCGATGAAATGCAAGATAGTACAGTCGAACTTCCATACAAACGAAACTCAAGGGGACAAGAAAAAACTTGTTTGGGTTTTTGATTGAACCAAATGGAATCTTCGTTAAACGGAAGTTCGTTATAGAGGGATTCGACTGTACTTGCTGCTTAGAAAATAAGTGCAGATTATTCTTAATTTAAGTCACAAACTTAAAAATTAATACACTTCTTATAGCCCTACGTTCCGTTCAAGGATTTTCCGTATTCAACAACAGTTTTGCAAGCACTGCGATTCGCTCAAGCACTCGAAATTAACTGTTTATTGAAAAACTGAAGAGAGAAAAGCCACGTTACCTCGTTACAGTTACTCAAGTGCACGGTGCTCGAACGGTACCATCCGCAGCCAGAGACGAAAAACTGTTTTCAAACCATTTTATCTACAATATTAAAGTCTGTGTTTATGGAACAATATAATCAAACAAATGTGAAGCTGTTTATTGCATATATGTATGCATTAGTCCCCTGTCCTCTGAAATAAAAGGTAAACACTTCCATTGACCGCTTACTAAGCGATTCTATAGTATCTGTGAGATACTTTTGGTCGTTCATATAACATTTGGTTGGTATTTAATTGCCAGCTGTACTTTGCAAGTATGTAATGAATGAAATTTGTCAACTTAATGTGCTGCTCGCTGGGGCGTGGCAAACAGACAAAATGTATCTGTATCTGCATCTGTATCTGTGACAAAATCCGCATTTTAAATTGCCCAAACTACCGCCCAACGATTCGCATCTTTTTGAATGAAAAACTTATGTATATATACGAATGTGTGATGTGTACGCAAATTAAAACGAAATTTTCAACGCAAATGCGTAAAATCATCAAAGCAAACTATTTGCTATCCCTTCGTATTATGCACAAACCAAAAATATGCCAGAAACTTTGTTGCTTTGCTTGCTAAACCTGCTATAAATTGTAAAATCTATCTTTCAAGAGTTTCATCCTTAAGACTTTCCAAATACAGTACGACCTCGCTCAACGCAATCTATTAAAATTTGGCCATTTGCGAAAACTCCCAACGAGACCTATTATCGAAAAGAGATGCCTTTGCTAGCCATTAAAATTAAAGTAAATCGAATAAATCTCTAATCAAACAGGATTTCTTAATTACTAAAAAGGTAAAAGAATTAAACGACGTTCATTAGAAGTTGCTAACGTTACAAAGTAACGAATGCTGGTGTTGCAACTATCGAGGAGTTGCGTCTAACGAGAGTTGCGTTAAGCGAGGTCGTACTGTATTCGATTAATATACCTTTCTACAGGATTATCTTAAATGAAAACTTATAAATAAACGATCAAATTCATATATGTAGTAATCAACTTTGTATGGAAATAACATTCCATTCTTTTTCTTAACCTTTTTTAAATAACTAATAACAAATAAAGTATTTCCAGACCAAATGCCTCTATTAAACAAACTAAAATCAAGAACATCTCCGTTGATTCATAACTTTATAATTAAGTAAGCTTTCATGTTTTAGTCTTAAAACGTTTTAAGTAGAACAAATTAGTTCAAAGATTCCCTCATTATAAAGAAACACAAATCTGTACAATCTGGCAACAACTGGGCTCGCTTCGCTCTCTACATAAATTATGTCGACATGTTTCTATGACATTCTCAATTTAAATGCTAAATAATGAAGAAACGATCGAAAAGCTACGAAATTCTAACATATTAATAAACAATTCGCATGCAGAAGGCGACAAGAAGACAAAAAGACAACTGCTTAACGCCCACAAGCAAAAGACAAAAGACAAAAAAACTAGCAATTTCTAAGGCAAATATGTTAAGATAAAACGATTTTGAAATAAACAAATGCAAAATCGAGCAAAGTATCTCACGGATATTGCAAGGCTCTCTTTCGGATATGATGAATGAATGACAACTGGAATGTTTTTGTTTATTTTTCACAATTGGAAATGAAACTTATCTGCGGTTGCCGAAATGTTTTTAGTTATTATTTATTTATTTACGAATATATTTATATGTAGTATCAATCTAATGCAACGCATTCTTTCTTGTTTAGGTATAGGAACTAAAAATGTTTCTTAGTTTCCGATTACAATAGTTTGTGAATCATGAGAATATACTTATGGGAAAGATATAGCATTAGTCACACCATCAAGAAATCAAGCTATCAAATATCAAAACATTAGTTTTGTTTGTGTTATAATCGTTTTGTTTTTTTTGTTTAAGCCAATGGCAATTTGCGTTCAAAATTATTATTGTTTATATTTGAAAAGTGAAATAAAATATATGCCAAATTCGGCAATGATTTGGTTGGTATTATTTCATATAAGAGTTATTCCATAAGTTTTTTGGATTATATTATCTATTCATCAAAACATATTTTAGTTGAATAAAGTTACTTAACCTAGTTTTTACTAATTGGCTATTTAATTTCAATGAACTTTAGTTTGTGATAAATGATTTTAAACAATGAATGAACATGAAGACGCTTTTCAAACGGTTTTTCAAATATGTTAAATACAAATAGGTTTTAAGAACATTTATATGTACTAAAAACATATTCAACGATGTTTTTTTTGTGAAAAGCAAGGTCAACAGTAGTGAAAACTTTAGACCGTCGGCAAATGTTTAGAGCCAGATGTTAACTCACCTGTGTTTATATCTAGTATAATATTATTATGATTATATATCACTAATGCAGCTGCTTATCCGTGTTGCGATACATTTATTTACTGCTGTTGCTTTTGTTGATGTTCTTTTAGTTGTTTTACACATTTGCTTTGCTTTTTCAACAAAATAAAAGGGCGTTGAGTGTTTTTTATATATTTTTGAATTTTCAAAAACATGTGCGAAAAATTCACGCACACGCACAAAACACACACACACTTTCACACACACTCAAACATTTTGAATGAGTGAGTGTTTTGAAACGAAAATAGCCGCAAAAAAAGGAAAGCAACAAATTTTCATACGCACTGTTAGCATTTGGAAACACGTGTTGCAATTTCTTAGCGCAAGAAAGATTTTTCCGCTTTTGCGACTTTTATTAATTGCGTACAAGAGCGGTTAAGAGAACAACAACAACAACAACTAAAACAACAACACTTAGACTAAATATAAACGATTGATAAAACTTTACAGTAGCTGTCGCCGCCGATTTCCTTCTTTCTTTCTATCTTATACAAATATAGTAATTGTGTGCGCACGTTTTCGATTTATGTATTTGTATGTGAGAATTTTATAGTGCTCCGGTTGATTCTATTTCTATGTGCGTTGACTTTTGATTTATGCATGCGGACATTTGTTTATTGCTGTTGTGTGGTGTATTAGGATCGTTGCCGTCGGGGGTACAAACGACGAAGAACACCGTTAAATTCGAGCGAGCCAACGATCGAACGAACTACGAACCGCACGCGAGCAACGCAAGAGAGAGACTAAACGCAACAGCATTGACAATATTATTAAAATTGAGAAGTCCGCCGTTAAGGCCAAACGCAATGGCCAACCGAAGCAAAGCGATTGATGAGCGTTTACATGTGTGTGTGTGTGTGAGAGAGAGTTTGTTAGTGGTTGCTAACGTCTGAGTGGCAGTGGGAGAGAGAGGGCAATGGCATGACGTTGTTACAAGTGCTTGTCAAACTGTTGATGCTGCTCTCACTCTGCACTTCAAATTGCTTAATTAGGAAGCACTTAAAGTGAAGGCACAAAGATATGAACAATTACAAAGGAAAGCCTGAGCAAAAGTAAAAAATAGTAGCTAAAATCAAACTACACTTAACTTAAAAGTAAATATTCATCTATTTGTTAAGGAGTTTTTGACAGTTTCATAAAAATGTTTACTAATTATTCTAATAATTTCGTAACTAAGTTATGATTAAATTGTAATATTATTTTTTCAAGCAAAACATTACGCATTATCCCGTACTCCACTTTAGTACAACGCTAGCACATTATTTCTGTCCGCCACTATTAGGCTAAAAATTTCCTTGGGCGATCTTTCGCTCTTTGCAGTTTGACAGCCACTGTGAGCGCAATGCCAAAGAGACGGCGCTGTGTGCGAAAGAGACAGTTAGCAAACAGGTTATACCGTATAAATTGCTTATTGTTATCGCTGGCAACGCCTACTCCATGCTACCTGTACAGTGTACACATAAACACACACACACACATACATGCAATAACAAGTCGCTGATTGGTCAGCATATTCGCATCTGCGACATGCGCAATGGCCGCCATATTGATACTGCTAAATGAGAGTATGTATTGCATGAATGTATGTATGTATGTATATGTGCATGCAGGTACATATGCAGCTCGAATTGTTGGCTTGGCCACCCTACTCCCCAATACCACCTGTGTCCTGTGAAAAGGATGCTTTTACGGAGAATTACATTTAAAAATATGCAAGGCTTTGTATTTCATTTCCATTAATGATGCCGATGCTGTTGCAATAATTGCAAATCCATTCCGTTATCCTTGTAATTCTTGCGATGATTCCACAAGAATTTAATAGGATTACGATTGCAGTTTCACCCTAAATTATGGTTTTTAATTCGCCCAGTTTGCAATTATTAAACGAAATATAATAAATCCTCTGTTGGCTTATTATTTACTTGTTTTCTTGTGGAATCCAATAAAAATAATATTTACATAGTAATACACACTTGATTAATGATATCTCATTTTTTGACCACCCAAACGATGGAATAAAACAAACAATTCTAAACGAAAATTAACATAAAAGAATCTAATCATATTTAAAATAGTTGAAACTACTGCAGATAATCGTAAACAATACGAATCAGATTAGATTAACGGCGCCAGACTTTGTTGCACTTAACGTAGGTGTAATACTAATCGAGGGGCAGATATTATATTATCGTTATAAGAGACCTTTAAACAAATTACATATCAATTTCAATGGAATCTGAAAATAGTATTTGGTAAATGTTTTTGGCGCCGCCCAAACCATCTGACTAGAGAAAACCAAATATGTGTTAAAGAATTAGGGAATCATCAAATCTACATAATAACAGATCATGTTTCAAAGCCACCAACTGGCCAATAAAAAATAAAACAAACGGCAAACAGTTAGAAGGAAGTTAGAAAGAACATAAAAATCGAAGACGACAATCGAAACGAACCGAAAAAAAAACCCATCTAGCAATATGTTAATGAAAACCGTGCGATAAAAATCTTGTTCAACATGAATGAGAAAATGTAAAAAAGAAGATGCATCAACACCAAATTCTGTGGTTAGCAGCAGATGTGTAAAGCAGGAACGAAAGATCGAAAGAAAGAAAGTTTCCTCTTCTCAGCGTCTACATATGTCTGATGTAGGGTTACCCCTGCCATCCTCGTTACCTCGTTACTCTGACCATTCAAAAATGTTGGGGTGTTAAAAATGAAGATAATAACGAGAGCTGCGCACGCGCCCAAAGCAGAACATCTTGGAATATCACCTGCTGTGTCACAATAGACAGCGACCCGCAACAAAGATAATACCAAAGTGTAGTATAGTCTTGGTGTAAACAAAGCACCTCTCAACTTACCCCTTCGCCGGCGCCTGGCACACAACAGCTGATAAATAAGATAAGCAAATACGAAAAATAAACATTTTCATAGTCTTTGATTTCGTTAGGCGAACATTGTAAATCATGTTTTGGGTTAAATAACAACTTGTGCGTTATTAATTTAGTTGAAATGATTATTAATTTAATGCCATCTATCTTCGAAACAAAACGCTCTTTCACATATCCCACAGAGACTCCATAAACTATCGAACTCTGCATGATAGTTTTTCCTCTTTTACCTGTGGGTAATTAGCTTTGAGTACTGAAAACATCTTTCTACGCGCTCCCCAACTCTTGACCACAATTTGTGGGCATTGTATTTGAGTTGATTGCCCATTCGATTTATTTGTGCCATCAAAAGTTGTTGATAAAGATCACAAAAGGCGTTGAGAAATGTTTTGTGACATAAGAAGAGAAATATTGGGGTAAAAAACCAAAGAAAGGAGTAAAAAAATATATAGAAATATTAAAAAATTGTTTGTTGCAAAACACATTAAAGTCTTAAGTGTTTAAGTTAAAAATTCAAAACTTAACTAAGAAAATTCCAACATTTAATAACTTTTCTACCATTATTACGAATACTCAATAGGCAGTAACCTCTATTGATATTTGACTTGTGATTTTTGGAAAGTAATTTATGTTATTAAAGATTTTTAAGCCTTTTCGTTTCGAGTCGCACAATCAATAAACAGACACACGCTCCGCACCGGAAACTTTGAAAGTTTATTCACACGCCTTCCGCCTCCTCGCCTCCTGCTGCTCCTTAAAACACATTAATCTTACAATATTCGCATAATTGGTGCGCGGCATTTCAATTACCAAAGGGGGGAGAGCAAAGGAGCGGGGCGCTCAAGTTGGTCAGGTTTATTATGCAATTGCTATGTAATTTGCCACAATTATTCATATTAAAAATGAGTTAGGCCCTGCTACACTGCGAAAGTAGAGGCTTTGAGCTGCGAATAAGCAATTTTCACGCGTTGGTAACTTTAAACGGTGACTCGGGGCAAAAGTCGGGAATTATAATCGCCGACACATAAATATTACAAGCGAACTGACAACTGAAAATTATCTGCTTCACTCACGAGCCATTTAAATCAATTTTACACTTCGAATTTCACTGGCCCAAGAGCCGGCCGGCCGGGACCCAAAAAGGATACGAACGATAGGTGGATAGAGGTTTCGCGAGCGGGCTGGGCTGAGCTGGGAAATTGAAATTTATTGAAAAAATGATGACAAACGAACGAAACAAAAAATAAGCGCATGCAGCAGCTGCAAGGTGGTCCCCGGCCAAGGTGTGACGTGAGAAGTTGAAATTTAAGGCACATTCGTGTGTGTGTGTGTGGTCAAGATAGGCACTGATTAGGGTTGTCAGGTGTGCTGCAGCATGTCATGTCCAACAGCCTTTACAACAATAACGAAACAGCAAGAAAGCTCAACTAGGAGATACCCTCAAGCCTGAAGTTTCACACCACAACTACCAACTGGGCTTGGCAACTCTGGACGTGCCTGACATTTTACTGTATGGTGTCATAAACGTTGTCTGCCATTCGGCGTCGCCGTCGCCGTTTTTACCAATCCTCAATCCGCTAGCCCACCAACTTGGACACTTTGCGAAACGTTTAAACCAACAATTACGCGAGCATAAATCAAACCGTCGAGTAGAGAGACCAGAGAGTTGAGTAGAGTGTTGGGGTGCCAGGCGGGCGGTCCTCCACCTTCCCAACTCCACAAACAGTCGCGTGCAGCAGCAACAGATGGATAAAAAGACCGGGGAGGTAGGGAGGGGGATAGTGGAGATAGAGGAGTTGAGATAGTACTGGGCGATGGTGTTGCTGATGATGATGCTGCTGCTGCTGTTCCACGCCGCGCCTCCGATGCCAACCGATGAGGATCTGCGAGAGAGAAAAAAAGGTACCTGGAATGTTATACCAGCAGCAACTTCTTCCGACACCGACACCATCTGCGCTGTCACAAGAGCAACGCCTTAGCCTACAGTCTGCCAAGTCTCTCGCCGACTCCTGCGTCAGCTCATTGCTTATTGGTTTCAGGTGTCAATAAATAATGGCGCGGCACTTGCTGATCTCGTTGAGATTAGATTGTATGCTGTGGCTTCAACGTCGACTCCAACTCCAACTCCGGCTGCTCGAAAACAAATTTAAATAATTTTCATATTAATTAAACA
This sequence comes from Scaptomyza flava, assembly GCA_030179655.1. Classification (NCBI taxonomy): domain Eukaryota; kingdom Metazoa; phylum Arthropoda; class Insecta; order Diptera; family Drosophilidae; genus Scaptomyza; species Scaptomyza flava. The sequence goes on from JARNME010000404.1 coordinate 87,232,752, forward strand.
CTTTAAAAACAATTTGCATGGCCAGCTTAATTGAATGTTGTATGCGTCAAGGACGCTGCCACAAGTTGCACAGCGTCTGGCTTTATTTTCATTTTTAGGCGCATGCGCAGCGGGTGTTTTTCAATCTTTCTCTTTTAATCTGAAATGTTTTTTATATAAAAAAATCACGTTAGAAGTGAATTTAAGAAGAAACTTTAGAGCCAAAAATGTTTATTCCTTGAGTATTTTTCAGCTTTTTACATAAGATCTACGTTCTTGAAGCAAAAACTGTTTATAGTTTATTTTCTAGGATTGTTGGACATCTCGCAAGGAGAGTAGTATATCTTGGGGTTTCTAAAATGTTCATTCATATTTTTATAATCCTCTTAACTTTGTATATCGTAGCATGTTGCATGATATACATATATGTTGCCAAAACTAAATCAATTCTTCAGCCCGCGGCTATTCTCAATTCTAATGTGATTCTTGTGTAGCATTTCCTCTCATCTTCTTAACATCAAAGCATTTGCTTTTTCTTTCTCACATGACTTTTCCCAGTGGTTCGATTTAATAATAAAACATCTGACATTTATAAATAACCAATTTCCTCTTTACAATCTTTCGATTTGGCTACCCGAATTGGCTTGACTACGCATACAAAAAGTAAACTTCAACAAAAAATGAAACCCACACAGAGAGAAATTTAAGGGGCAGGCATTCAAATTGAAGCCGTTGAATAAATCAACGCCAACAAATACACAAAATAAAATTGAATTGTGGTTAAATGCTTGCGGCGCTTCGACCCCAAAATAACAACAACAACAACGGGCCAAGCATGGCAAAGGTGTTAATATTCAATTAAAATTCTAGGGATACGAGTCAGAAATGCCTAATAAATTAGCGCTCAACAAGCCGACTTGCCAATTTCAATTTGTTTTCGTATCAGTTTTCTTGTGTGCGTCTGTTTGGCTGCAACTGATGTTGCCCCCAACTGGTGTGGCAGGATAGTCAGAGTCAGAGACAGAGAGAGAGTCTGCCTCTTTGGCTGTTTGGCATTATTTATTGAGCTGCGCAGGTGGCAAAACATGAAGAAACAAACTAAGAAGCTAAAGATTGAGATTCCCCTTTCGACTTACTTTGCCTTTGTTGTCTAGCGATTTTATGCAATTTTATTGTGTGAACTTTTTAATACGCAAATGTTTACTTTAAAGAGTATTTGTTAATATATGCTTATGATGGGAAACAGTGAAATATAATGGGGAAAGTAGAAAATGTTCTTCATTGTTCATACTTACCTTGGTCCTATGAGCCGGTTCAACCTTTGTCCTATGCCCTCAAATAGTGGAGCTTACTTTCTTTGAATAATGCTAGATTTTAGTTAATTTAAATTTAGTCGAATTACTTACCTTTGATGCCCTTTAAGCCATAAAATGCATCATCAGTCCTTGTTAAATAAGTTATGTTTTTGGGTGTAAAAGTTTCGTAAGATTTTCGTCTCAAGATCAACTTAGTCAAGTTGTCAAACATGTGTCCGAATCAAATATATATTAAATTGCGATCGCAAAACATTAGCCTTTTACATTATCAACAAATCTCCAATGTTCAATGGTCGTTAGTGCCTCGTGCCACAGTTGGTTTTCTCGGTCCAGCTCTGCGTGTGATCTTGTAATCGATGTTTGTACTTAGTTGGACATTTGTACTTACACCCAAGCACGCCATGATATCGATTTAATGGACCCACCAGCATAAACGCACACACACACACACACACACACACACACGATTGACAGCACGCACCACAGCCATAGAGGGAAAGAGACTGAATTATCGCCGATAGTCGGGATTGAGATGGAGCAAAGACAGAGAGGGAGAGACGCTGGGAGTCGAATGTGCGGCGATAGTTCACAGTGTGGCAAAGATCGCACGACTCATACTATTATTTTATGGATAAAATATATTTTTTATACCCAAATACTGTATATTTCGGTGACTTCATAAACCGTATTTATGATAAATATTCTTTAAACACAATTTATTTTCACACATACTTAATATTTCAATAGTTCACTGCACCACTGTGCAACAAGTTTTAAGTTGCAAGCAACACAGCATGAGATCAATGCGTGTCTGATTTTCTCAATTGAAAACTGAATGCTGCTGTCAAACCAAACAATCCAATGGGGTACTAAATACTCCATGCAAATCACCATTACCAACGATATCAATTAGTTTTGTGGCTGATATATGAACACTGATTGAGTTTTAGCCGTGATTAGTGCCAATTGTTTGAAACTCTTAAGAAATATAAATACTAAAAGTATGTTTCTTGAAATATGAAGAGTTTTATAAGGATTCAAATCTATTTGCAGTAGAAATAGATGTAAATATAGCTATACACCCACGAGGAAATGATGGCAAAACTTCAATGAAATTAACATACTCATAAATTTAATGTGTGTGTCGGTTGGGGCGCGAGTCAAAGTCTCTCTGTGGTCAAAAAGAAATAGTCTTCTTTTCGCGCATAAGTCACATTAGAAGGCATTAAAATAATTTGAAAACACATAAATTTTGAATTATTGCCCACACACAACATGCATGTTGCACATCACGTACTCGTGCCCCGTGTCCATGCAAAAACACTGTAAAAAAACATAAGCTACAAACGTAAAAAAACCTATATAAAAAGTTAGATTTAGGATAATAATGTTCAAAGTTTTGAATAGAGTCTAACTTGTATCGATAACGTAACGGGACATTTACCCGACCCAGCTAAACCTAACCACACTTTAGTTATAGTTTCAATATAAAAAGCTTATTTTATGTTCTTACTATCAATTTTTTGTCAGTGTCTTCACTGCACGACACAAACAAGCTATAAAATCAATTTAGCTGCCTTCAGTATGAGGGAACTGGGTAAAAAGTGGAAAAGTGGGATTCACTGGTTGCAAGTGTGGATCTTCTAGCAAACAACGTTCAGTGTTCAGTGCATCGCCACCATAATTACAGACAATTTTCAAACGTTTCGCGATCGTGCGAATTAGCTGCCTGGTGGGTCGCTCCCCACTCTCTCCCTCCTCCCAGTTCTGTTCCGTTGGGGTAGAAGCGTCCATTTAAATTGATTTATGGGCGCCTGATCGGAACGCATTTGTCAGGCGCGTCGGTTAATAGGGGCCTCAATGGGGATGTTTATGGCTTTCCAGTTGTTGCTAATTACATTTGCATAAGTGGGCGCAAACACATATGACAGTGGGCGTGGCTTGCCATGGCAGTTGATTACAGCTGTTGCTTCTGCTACCGATTTTAGGTAGCACATAAAAAAAAAAGGTTTCACATCCTTTTGATTAAACATACGCGCACACCCTTGTCTGTCGCTTGGCCTTGGCCCAATTATCTACTGTCTATTCCAAACTAGCTCACAAGCAAAAGGAAGGCCAATAAGGGGTCAAGGGGTCACTTAAGACAATGCGGCAGTTAATGAAGAAAGAAAAGATTCGAAACTTCAGAAATTGCATTTGTCAACGATCTGGATATATATTGCATTCCCAATTAATTCTCAGGCCTTTTTTAATCAGCGCTACATTGTCAGTTTCTTGAGGTTAGGAATTAGTATTAAGATTTTGTGACACTTTTTATTGCTCCTGTTTCGATTGTTCTGGGAAATGCACAAAACCTTGCAAGACAGACAAAAATTGAGGGTAACTAATGGATGCAAAAAGCTAATAGCAAACTTATAGTCTAAGCTATTACACTGAACAAATGCATTAGTAAGACTAAATAAAGAAAAGCATTTATAGGAAATAGTAAGGATAGGATAAGAATTTCTTATAATAATATAAACAAAAGTTCTTACGGCACCCAATTTTATAGCTCTCTATTAAATTAAGTTATTTTGTTTCAGTGTTTAGAGCTGCTTTGTGTTTGACATTAAGAATAAATGAGCAACTTTCTGAAACGAAAGTGTCGATAGGCGGCAAATGTTCGCAGTCGAACTAGCAAAACACACAAAAAGGACGAGTGGAAGAGAGGAAGAGAGAGCAAAAGCCAGAAGTCAAAAAGGAAGTGCCATAAAAAATGCAATTTTAGATTTCATCAAGTGATAAGAAAAGTTTTCAAATTAGTTGGGAATGGAAACTGTAAAAAGAGCAAACAACAACAACAAACGTTCACAGGCTTGATTAGAAAACTAAAAAAAGCAACAAAAAACAACAAGGACAATGGAGAAGTGAACCGCGAACTAACGGAAACTCAGTCGGGCCTACAAATTGCTTGCGTCACGCCAAAATACCGTTAGAAAGTTTGTGCTGTGTTTTTGCGGCTGCCTAAAGTGGCGAAAGGGCACCTCCGCAGAGCGATTCCTTTGCGACCACCCAAGCCCACCTGACCCGCTCCCCCAACTCTTTGTCTTAGCCTACCTATTGCCTACTGTCTATATATAAATATAAAAAAAAAAACAAACACTAAGCTAAAAGTATCAGTTTCATCATTATCTGTAGTCTTTGTCGAATGCGAGCAATCGCAGTATTGCCCGAGATTCAAATAATAATCAAAATGGATAAGAAAAGGACGAAAAGGAAAATGAAAATGAATGCATTGAACCGAACTGTCTCTGTCGGGTAGAAATCTTCAAGTGCAGATCAGCGGCACAATAATTAGCGCTCAATAATGAGAGCGCGCTCTCTCAGGCAAAAGAAAAAAACAGTAGCTGATGAGGCGCCTGAAGGGATTTAGCGCAAATGTTAATGATGATCTCTACAGCTTGGATGCCTTGAGAGACGGGAGGGTTGTTTTGCCGTTGTTTGCTTTAACAATAGTTGAATAAAGCAACTGGTGCTAATCCTGAGGGCGGCATTGTTGTTTGTTTTGGTTTTAGAAAGGATTTTGCCAATGCTTATGCGATTTTAATTATGTACAAATCAAACATACAAAACACTGTCTCATTGAAAAACATATTCAACATCAAGGGAAGTTTAGTTGAATAAAGAAATGTAACATCTAAAAAGAACTTTTACATTTAAATCAATCTATTCTGAGCAGTAGTAGTTACGTATTTTGAATTTGAATTTGAGTCATAAAAATAACTTAAGCTGAAAAGTACATTTTCAACCAGTCTGGTAGCTCTATCGCACAAGTGCTGGACAACAACGCAATTCAAAAACAGTTGGTTGGTATCACACATTTTCAGTATTTTTCAGTATCTTGTCAGCAAATATTTGTCATTTTTTTGCTTACAATGTGCTTCTACGGCAGTCTTAGTTTTTAACAAGTCGTTCGTGGGTCGTGTAAATATTGTAAGAACACTTTTGTTAAATTGTAAGCGCAAGCGGATAAAAAAATAACAGTGACCCAAAGCTAACTTAGCAATATCAATATGTTTACATGCAGCGAACGAAATTGTTCAGCAAAAGTTGAAATTGACAACAAAGGGGCAACAAGCAACAGAATGCACACCAGTACACACACACACAGACAAACACATGCAGAGACACGCGTACATATATAAATACATATGGATATGTATATTTTCCGTCTACGTTTCAATTTGATTTTCGGAAATTTCACCTTCGCTTTGCTGTTTTCGGCTATTTCAAACTTGTTTTTCAGCTGTGTCTGTTTCATAGTCTCATTATATTTTTTGTATTTTTTTTGTCGTTTACCTTTGCCAGCCGCTCACTTTTTGTCGATTGCTTACGTATTACGTGCAGTGGTGTGCGTGCGTTTCACAAAATTATCGCTAATTTGCACTAAAATGGGTTGTAAAGTGGTATAATTTGTTGCGTGCTTAACTATGTACGCAAGTACATACATTGTATTGCATTCTTTATCTCTTTGTATGTATGTACGTACGCATTAATGTACTTGCTATTTGATCAGCTGTAATTTACATAAAGAATTTGGCAACGCTTAAATGGCACGTGTAAGTGTACATGCGTGTGCGTGTACTAGTGTTGCTCTGTGTGTGTTATCGCCTTGCTCGCTTATCCATACATACATGTTCTGTGTTAGCAAATTTTATGCCGTCAATATGTCCATATGTACAATGTTTGGAATGTTTGTTTGCATTCAATTGTGTTACATCGATAAAGAAGAAAGCGCTGATGCGTCAAGAAGGTGCACCCGAGAAGAAAACAACTCGCATTGTCTGCGCAATTGATAAAATGTTAGTGAAATGTGTTCACGATTTGCATAAATAATGCGTAGTTGCGAAATGTGTGTCAATATGTGAGCCAGCTAAAACAACAACAACAACAGCAACAGCGGGATGTCAAACCAGCAGGTGCAGCTATCCAGTGTTGCTTAACGCATTGTATACATATGTTTGTATTTATATGTATTTTGTGTATATATGTGTGTGTGCGTGTGTGTGAACAGTGCAAACATATGGCAAAACATTAGACACAAAAAAACACAGAAAAAGATTAAATATTAATTATTGCATTCTCCCCGCAGTCCCCCAATGTTGCCTTACAACAAAAACTACTCAGACTTAAGCTTAAAGAAATGACGGGATCAAACAATACATAACACCAAGCAACTTAATTAATTAAAACGCCCAAACCGATGCCAAATGTGAGAACGACAACGTTAAAAATCCGCCGCCGCAAAGGAATAGCAAATTGTTTTATAATTTCAACATTTATAACTACAACAACAACGACAACAACAACCTTGTTGGCATACTCGGCTACGTAGCGAAGCTTCAAGTTAAATTTTATTTTTATTTTGTTTTTGTTGTTTGTTTGTTTTTGTGTTCTTACATTTGATTTTGGTTTGCATCAGTTGAAGCGTGTTTTTTTGTAGCGTGCAACATACTTTTTCCCCCACCCGTGTCCGGCGTGTGTGTGTGAAAAAGTCATTGCAACGTTCAAGAACAACACGTCGATTTCAAAGGCCGCAAAAATTCCCAAATCCGTGGCAACATCAAAACTGCAGCGCCTTAAAGCTAAAGCAGCTGCAAGTCAACATTACGGCGGCAGTTATCGCAAGTCCGGCAACACTAACATTAGCAGCACCAACGGCGGCGTCGGCAGCGGCGTCGGCGCTGGCAGCAGCGAATTAGCTACAGCTACAGCAACAACAACAACAACAGGAACAGCATCGGCAACATTTACAACCAACACCGGCTACAATTATCAACGCGGTGGCGCTGCGGAGGATCGGAGCTTTGTTGCCACAACGGCGACGTCGGCGTTGGCGTTGGCGTCGACAGCCAACAACGACACATTTGGCGACAAGTCATATCACTGCAATAACATCAATAACAACAACAGCCACAACATCAACAACAACAACAACATCAACAATCATCAAAAGTCAAATCACACCAGTGCCAATTACAATAATCAGATACCCTCTAACAACCACCTGCCTTATCAGCCTACATCATACTCCTCCCAGAGCAACAACAACAACAACGGAAACGGGGCAACGATGATGATGACCAAACAGAAGCCAACGCTTACCGAACGCCTCAATCTTGGCGATGAGGTGCGCGAACTGAAACTGGGTGCAACATTCAATCCGAAAAATACATCGACCGCATTTCACACAATTAAATGTGAGTTTTTTGTTTTTGCGAGTTTTTTTTATGCGTGTGTTCTGATGAATTCAAATCCTACGATTTCCAGATGATTTTAAGCCAGCCAGTGTGGATACGGGCCGTATGGCGACTGTGGATGTTGGCTCCAATAATCAAGTAACTGTTACCGTGCCAAATTTAGGTGAGTTTTCTTGCAATAAAACAAAAAATAATGTCTATCGATATTGTATCGATAAGTGCAGTGTTGCTAAAGTGCAGCTTATGCAATTTATATGTAGGACAAGAAAGAAGATAAAAAGATTTGAGATCTAACACGAACGTGTTTTTCGAAAGATCTCCAACAAATTCGGGTTATTTTTTATTATCAAATATTTTAAGAGACACAAAAACTTTTTAGCAATTAGCATGATATTAAGCTGGCACGTGTGTTCAAAAAGAACATAAACTTTTTTGTTGGTTTGTTGTGAAAGTCTCTTTGACGAATCGTAAAAAATACAAATGAATTATACAGGAACAAGAAATTAACTTATTGCCATATGCTAAAGACACTCTAAATTCATTAAATTATTCAAATGTGCTGTTCTTAATTAACATCAAACTCGTTTTCACAACCAAAACCCAACTGGAAACTTCAGTTATCGTTTGAGAGTTTTTTTAATTTTGAACAGCCGATCGACCTGATTAATCTTCCTTTTTATCTTCAAAATAATCATCATAAGTAGTAATTGGTGCAATTCGTCTGCCTCTTTATTAGCTTCTTTCATTCAAAGTAAATAATTGCATTGTTAAATTCCAGATACAAAGACTAATAATATGTCTGCCGTTAGGTATGTTTTGGCCGTCTTTCTCGCTTTTTGCTGATGACATAATTTTGCGGCATTATATATACATTTATATATATTTGAATCGACATGGCCCAACTACTCAACACAAACAGCACACAAATTAATAGTTTGCCTAATGCATTACTTGGAATTAAACAAAAAAAAAAAAACCAGCACAAAACCAATAAAAGTTCAACATAGAGTGATAGACTAGAAAATACCGAGTGCTAAAGTGAATTAAGATTTATGAAACGAATTTCAGTGCGAAATCGTTTAATCAAATTTATATCAATCTCGTTTTTAAAGTCGATAAAGTTCTACCTGAAACCAAAGCATCGTTCCAATTATCAAACTCTATATACCAGTTTTGGTTAAGTACAGGGTATACAGCAACGAGCACAAAACTAAGGTAAAAGAAACGAAATTACATCAAGTCAGGCAAAATGCAGCCGAGCGTTCCGGTTTTTTTTGTTGTTTTTTTTCATTACTTTGCTATGCTCTTTGTGGCCAGACAGTCGAAGTTATTGTGTATCTTTTTTTTTTAATGTTGCTGTGCTCCATTACAACTAACTTGGTTTTTAGGGTAACGCTTCGTTGAATGCCAAAGCGTAGTCAAAGATGAGATGGCGACAATCGTTAGAAGTGCATTAATATTAAGTGAAATGTGCAATATTTAAATGAATTCTGTTATAAAGAAGAGCGCGAAACATTTAAAAATTCTATTTCATCAAGCTACAGATTTCAGTTTCATTTCAAGGCTTTATATTTCGAGCACGTACTTGACCAAAGCAACAAAATTCTACTTATTTTAATAATTGCTTATCACTTAATTTCTTTATTTAGAATTACTCATACAAATGTCAAGAACTGCTACTGTATTTACTTATTTCTTTGCATTTATGCCGATAACCGCTAGTTATCAGCTAAGGCCATGAAAGCAAGCGAAAGACTGGTGTCGAAATATCATCATATCATCTTTGCCATTTGCTTTGTTTCAACTATGATCGTACGACCTTCCCTCTATTTTGATCGCAAAGTGGCAACACCAAAAAGTTAACGGTAGAAGTTTTGCATTTATTTTTTTTCTTTTGATTTCTTCACATTTCTTGCTGTACAAAAAGCTTTTGGCACGTCGCTGCTCTGCATTTAATTGTGGAATTTTTTTTTACCATTACGTTTACATACAAACTTCATACATATATATGCATGTATTAACATTTGCCTTATTTACGAGACAGAGAGAAAGATAAAAACTACTAACGGCAGTTTTTTGTTTTTAACCAGCTGTTCTTGATTGCACTTGTGTGTGTGTGTGTGTATGTGTAACGCGGGAATATGCCCTCTCCTCTCCTCTCTTTCTGTTCGGACTTCTAACGAACTTTTGCCACGCCGACGGCATGCGCACACAAAACTTCGTTATATTGTCACAGTGTGTGTGTGTGTGTGTTTCTGTATTTACGATAAGGTAACGGTTCATAATCAATAATAACGGAGAACAAAGCTAACTGTTTGAGTTGCGAATCATTCATACAAACTGTGCAGACATTGTCACGTGTTTGACCCTGAATTATGCCCTCAAGAATTTTGCGGATATTCCAAACAAACCAACTAACGCAGCTGTGCTAATTGCCGTCGCTCAATAGGTCGGCGAGGCAAAGTTAAACTACACTTTTAAAATGATTATTTATCAACTTGCATTGTTGCAAACGTATCTTAATACACACACACATTATTGCTATTTACTTGTAACAACAAAACAAATGCCAAAAGCTCAACCGGATTTTGATATACGATTTCGTTGCTCTGTTTTTGTTTGCGTTTGTCTTACTGTTGTTGTTGTTGTTGTTGCTGCTGCTTAAATTGTTGTTGTTTGGCGCACGCTTTCATTTTATTGCTTTTTGACTTGTGCACTGCTCAAAGTTTTTGCAGTTTGTTGTCGCTTGGCTGAGTTTATTTTTTGCAGTCACTGCACTGTGCTTGTCAAACTGTAAGCAATGTGAGCTTAACACCAACAAAGACATTATTCAACAGGCGAAAGGTAGCTTAAAAAAAAAAGAAGAGATAAGCTTACCCCAACAAGTCAAATAAATACATACATAAGTAAAATAAATCGTGAAAAAAACCAGCAACAACAACAATTGCAGACACGCAAACAGCCTTGCCTTGTTATACTGTTTCTTTCTCTATCTTTGTTTTTGCCCTTCCCTTCGATGCTTGTCTTTTGGTTACATGTGTATATGTAGTATGTGTGTATAGTATTTACATTTTAACGGTTTATTCGCATCTTTGTGTTTAGTTTCTTTTAATTGTTTAATTATTGTGTTTATGTATTTTTGGCTTATTGTTGGTTGTAAATACATAAATTATTTTTCAGCTATAACTATTGACCTCTTAAGCTATTCGGTATTTTAGTATTTTTAACACTACTCAACAAGTGTCATTTCCTAAAGCTCTCTCTAATCGTATGCAATTTCCATATTGTACGATAGTTTTTTAAGCCTCTTACCAAATTAACGCTTTGTGATGAAGTTTCCAAAAGCACTTGTGAACAAAACTTACAATTAAAAAGAGAATAAATAAACAATCATCTACTTGAAAATGTTGAATAGTTCATTTCGATATGAATAGGAAAAGACGATTAACTTGATAGGTCATTGACATAACGAATGGATTGAATTAAAAACTTGAGTTTAAGTCTTTGAAAAGTCGTTGATTTTGTTTGCCTTTCAATTCGCTCAAAGTCTAGAGTATTTAAGTCATCGGGTTAATTTCGTTGACGTAAATTTTCAATCACTTTTAAGGAAAGATGTGACTTGCAATTGCAACAAGCCAAACTTGTTTTTACAAAATACAAAATGGCAATTTTTTTTGAAGATGCTAAATACTTGAATTGATTCATTGAAAGATTTGCTTAACATATTTGTTTGTCCATTATACAGAAAGTTCCGGTGTGCCTCATACTGTTTATAAGGGTAATCACAAAAAATATACAAAAGAATGCCTAATCATTTTCGACAAGGAAACGGGTGCTATCACATTAGAGAAGCTAAATCACAATATACAAGTGAAAAAGACAAGGTCAGTACGGATCAAACATTTACACAACGTTAACCAACACTAAAAACGTATCTCATTAACGATCTTACAGAAGCGAAATGACAAACAAGCATAACTTTATGCCCGTTGCACCTCAAATGTCTAGCGCTAATGGCGGCCCCATACCTTCATCGATGAGCTCGGGTATGGGAACGGGTTCGGCGCCCAGATTAGAGAACAGCACCATGCGCATATCATCAAAAACGAAAGTGTCCACTGGCAGTCGCCGGAACAACATAAGTAAGTTAACCTTTAACCATTTATAATTGTTGTTATCTATATCTCTATTGTTGTTTCTAGTTGATTTTAAGCCACGCAATTCGCCAATGCAACAGAGCTCACCTTCACGTCCAGTCGTCCACACTCGCAGTCCACAATCGGCGCCAGCGTATGTTTATCTTAACGCTTCTTTCGTATAACAATGCTAATATTGTTTTGTTTTTTGTTAGGTGGCATGCCAACAATGCCCAACAAACATTGCCCAGCATACCAATGATAACGGATGACGATGATTTTGGTTTGAATGCTGCTTTGCAGAATGGCAGCGGACAGGGGCATAACTTGGGCTCCTCTGGCGGCCAGACGGGTTATGTATCGCCGAATATGGGCAAACAGAGACAGGCACCGCCGCAGGCACAAGCCAAGCGGCAACAATTAGCACAGCAACGCTCCAGTCCTCCCATGCAACAGCAACAGCAGCAGCAAAACTTTGGTCGTCTTGGCGGCAGCAACAACTACGCACAACAACAGCAACAGCAACATCATCAGCAGCAACAACAACAACAACAACAGCAACAGCAGCTACAACAGCAACAACAGCGTGCAGCACTTGGCCATAGCAATCATAGCAATAGCATGCCCTTGGATATGGATTCACCCAGCCATAATGACCAGCATGCCAACCAATCTGTGGCACAAGCAGCTGCCGCTTTAGAGCAGGTAAGTTTAACTATTTTACATGTCAATTCCTTTTCTAAGTTTTTGTGTTTTTATAGCAAATTGGCGGTGAACTCAGTGCCTCCAGTTCTAGCTCCGAGTCGGATTCCAGCGACAGTGACAGTGGCAGTGATTCGGATGATAGTTCCGAAGATGAACAGTCGACGGAAAAAACGGTGGCGCAACAAACAACGCCACATCAACAAAATGCACAGCAACACATGTATCAGTTGCCCAATTTGGGCATGGGTTCTATATCGCCGGCATACAATAGTCAACCTACTCAACAGCAACATCAGCAGCAACAACAGCAGCCGCCTCCGCAGCAACAATCGCATCATCATCAGCAACAACAACAACAACATCAACAACAACCGCAACAGCAACAGTCCGGCATTTATGCGTCCAACGGTGGCTTTCATAATGATTTGCTACACAACGATCTACAATTGTCGTCCAATTCGTCCGATGATGATGACGATTAGCCGTTGTTTTTACTTTTTATTATGAATGAATATTATATAACGTTTAGTTTTACTCTAAAAAACAAGAACAACTAACACCAACAACTAGAGCAAAACCATTATTATAATATTAATGTTCATTAACTCTCTCTCTCTCTCTCTTTGTGCGTTTTTAATTAAGTTGAAATTATTGAATGGTGAATTTAATTGCTAGTGAAATTTTTAATATATAAATAAATTCTTAGTTCTATAAAAAATAACGAATACACTTAAAACAAAAGAAACCCTACATATTTAATATATATACGACATAATTTAAATGCATTATTTGTACAACTTCCAAAATGTGCTGGAGAACATTGAAAGCAACAACAAATTGTAATTCTAAACATAAGTTTGCCAATATTTCAATGTACATTAATTTTAAATATGAAATCAAAGGTTATGTGAAACTTGTTTGGGGGTATATCCTAAAGAGCGCGCGCAATATTTATAGAGATCTAATACATGCATACACACACACACACACACAACAACAACAAACAAAAATTATTTAGTTTCTAATGCAATCACACACACACACACACAGACAGACAGACAAACAAGTGTATTTAATAATTAAGTGAATTTCAAAGGAAAACAAAAATGATAACAAAAAATGACCACAGCAAATTTTTGCCATTAATTACGCATTTTATTCTAAGCAATTTTCAGCTAACATTAAATATAGGATATTAAACAAATTTGACAACCAAACACCAAAATAGACGGACAACACATAACACATAACAAACAAATACTTATATATTAAACTTGTGAATTAGTTTATTCTTTGAATATTTTCATTTTTTGTGTATTCGCTTTGCATGTTTTTAATCAGGTTTATTTAAAGTTAAATTATGCGATTTCTTTTTGTCATTGTTATGCAATTAAAAAAGTTTTATGTTTAGACTTGATTAAAAGTAATTAGTGTTTAATTTGCTAGAGCTGTTCTCTTAATTTTATTTTTTAATTAGTTCACGTTAATTACTGTGCGGTATGAAGACATCTATGTTTTTAGCTCATGTTTTATTTGAATTTATTTGTAATTTTTTTATGAATTAATTTGTAATAACTATTATTATTATTATATTATAGTTTTGTTATGTGCTTGCAATAATCAAATTGCAAAAAGAAAATGATGTGAAAAAAAAAACAAATATAAATAAATATGCATTGAAAGAACGATCGACGTGCTTCGTGTTTCATATGTAAACATATATCCATAGACCGACATATAAAGATATATATATATGACAAATGTACAATTATACAGCATATTTACAATGCACACGACATTCAAACATTCATACATACATACATACATACATTGATATGCATGCCACCTTTGAATGGAATGCCTTAGAATTTTGTTGTGCAATAAAAAAAAAAACATTAAAAATTCAACTCCTTCCAATAGAGAAATGCACAGTTTTGTTAACATTATTATCTTACCTAATTTGCCAAGAATCAAGTTAATAAAAAATCGCATTTTTAAAGTATTACCATCCAGAAGTAAAACGACCAACAGCCGAAACGTCTAAGTACATCATGAGAATAACACAATTATTTTTGTACAATTCAATATAAATTCGAATTTAACGGGTAAAATTGTATGTTAATTGATTTTCACGCCATAGAAATTTGTTTAAATGAAAGAACTTTGTGTCACCAAAATATAACAAAACAAAACAACAAAACAAACAACAAAAGGATTCTGATAATCATAAGCACAATATATGCCTAGAAATAATTTTAAGAAATGGGAATTATTCAACTATTACAATGAAATTCAAGCAAATGTAGTTTAATTGATAAGCAAAATATACGCTATATTCTATTATATCCATATACATATATATATATATATATATTAATACCTACAACAAAAGTACTATATACACATACCATAAAATGAAAATGGGATAATGATACCGCAAACCTAACAAATCGGATTGTCTCGAAATAACAGTTAAATTAGTTCTAATGCAAAGACCACAAAGCAGTCAAACAAATCAATACAATGACAAATGCAACGTTATGTAAATAATAATTAAGAACAAAATATAAATAACAAACAGACATCATACACATAGAGAACATGGCCTTAATAATGCCTTTACCATGTAAATATACTAAAAAGAAACGAAGAAATAAAATGGAAAGTTTATGCAGCTTTGAATGCCGATTACAATTAAATAAAGTGAACGAACATAGACCTATTTATACTATATACTAAAACAATTTGTGCATTTTTAAAATTATGTATCTGAGCAATTTATTATTTGCATTTGAAACGTAGTTTGAATAACTACGCTATGCAGCACTGATTTTCATCAGAAACCGCACATGCAGCCTATCGATATATAAGTAGTCGATATGACAATCAAAAGATCCCGAACACTTGCCATAGCCGTCAGCTTTTAGCGACCAGCTGTTTAGTTTAGCAAGCAAACGTGTAATTGCGAAAAAAGATATACGAATTTAGAGTACAACTAATATAATAATTGCCAATATAATGGGTGATGTTACCGGTCTGAGCAATGCTGAAGCCGACGAGCTTTGCCACAAACAAGATGCATCCACAAAGGTAAGTTGAATAGGTAAATAAATTAATAGGAAATTCATATATAATTTACTACCGATTCTTGTTAGGACTTTTTGTTTCAGCAAACCATGTATCGCATCAAGGATCCACGTAAATCGTTGCCTTTTTACACAGGTGTCTTGGGAATGACCTTGTTGGTCAAATTGGACTTTCCAGGTCCAAACTTTTCGCTGTACTTCATGGGGTATGTTCAAGTGGCAACACGCTCTTATCTATTGATATCAACGTAATTTGTTTTGTTATCACAGCTATGAGAACCCCGCCGACGTGCCCAAAGATCCCAAGGAGCGTAGAAGCTGGGCAATGAGTCGAAAGGCAACCATTGAATTAACGCAGTAAGTTTTGTTTTTATTAATTTTTAAATTGATTGCTTTGATTGAGATTGGCATTTGCTATTTGTAGCAATTGGGGCACTGAAAGCGATCCAGATCAAAGCTATCACACCGGAAATAGCGATCCACGCGGCTTCGGACACATTGGTCTGATGGTCCCAGATGTCTATGCTGCCTGTAAACGGTAAGTAGATGAATCGAATACATCCTTTTCATGATTGACAATAAATCCTTTGCCTTTTAGCTTTGAGGAGCATGGTGTGGAATTTATCAAGAAGCCCGATGATGGTCGCATGAAGGGTTTGGCTTTTATCAAGGATCCCGATGGCTACTGGATTGAGATTTTCAATGCTCACTCCGTACCGGTCTAGTCGAACCAGTGTACAGTTCTATATCCAATGCCATTAACGCTTTTTATTTCATTTGCTTATCTGTTTCGGTGTTGTTTTGTTATTTTTATTTGGTCTTATTCAAGAACTTTAAGTTGTATTTCGCCAGAAGTGTTTTATAATAAACAAAAATCACAAGCCATAATTGCACTTGCAAATGGCGTGACAATTGTCGATAGCATATATTTACCGTTTACCTTTATCCAATCCCACAATCCTTTAACGCATTCATTCATAAAATCCACCAGCTGCGTTTTGGTGGGCGAATAATTGGCTCGATTCGCATACCTAATTGATTGACGTTTTCCACACGCTAATTATTATTTACAGCAGCTTGAAAGGACCAACAAAACCATAGTAAACAATTTGCACATATGCGATATACTCGTATGCTATGTGCGGATCAAGGGTTGTGGATTTTACAGTTTTCACTTAGGCTGTCTGCAACTAATAATAGTCAAACACGGGAGCGCATTATTTGTTCAGTGTCAAATGTGCGCGAAATAAAAAAAAATACCTACGGTCAGCAGCAATGTTATTTGCTGAAGTTCCTGTGGAACAGCAAGTCAGTTATAGTCGAGTGCTCGAGAGCTAAAGTGTTGGTCATGGAAATTTCGGAGCATAGCATTGGTATTTTTTATGTTAGCAAAATTTTGGCCTTGGCGCCATATTCAGCGAAACGGGATTCTAAGGGTCATCTGGAAATACTACGCAGTTGGATATTTACAATTTATTCGGTGTGCTTGTGTGTGATTATGGGTTAGTAAAATAGTTTCAATGAAATAATTCGGGTGTACTAAAGTAAACGTTTGATTGATTTAGTTTTCTTAACGTATCGCGGACTCCTTTTTGATGCAAACTCAAAAATACCCGTTCGGTAAGTTAATAACAAACTGCGTTTTAAATTTGCTTTTTAGCTTAAAATATAATAACCAGTGAAACGCATGACAATTAAAAATATCAAAGCATACTTTTAGGATGCCAAAAAAGACTACAGCAAAAAGCACTTCAATTAAGTTTTTAAAGAAAATAAGGAAAATTAATTTATGTTTCAACAGATTTTAATCCAAAGGTGTAAAATGTTACAAGCTTTACATAGCATATTTTAAAATTTTTATGAAGTCCTTGGAATTGTCCTTAACGTCTTAGAGCTGCGGGATTTCCTCCACTTGGATGGTGCCTTCTACAGGAATCGCCTCACGAACCAATCGGGCATTTGGTCTAAATGTGGGTCGTGGCCGATATGGGGGCCTCTCATAAGCCAGAGCCATGGCGAAGACCGAAAGCAACAGAAAGATAATTGCGAAGTTCATTCTGATTGAATTGACAAAACTTATTTGATGCTAATCGAGAGCATTGCATTGGCTTTTATAGCAGTCGCTCTTCCTTTTCGTTTTAACTGCGCGTTATTCAGGTACTTTTTTGTATCGGGGGATTTACTGTTTACTTACAGATTGTTTTTTCTTAAAACAGAAAGAAAAAGTACGTGACCTAGCACATAAAGTAATAATAATAAGCACAAAGATAAGTCGAGGTCTTATCTGTATTAAGCTGAGTTGAAAATGGGGGGAAATTTAAATAATTAAAATATTTTCATTGATCTTTGTTGAACATATTAGTTTAGGAAACTGTCA
The DNA here is from genome assembly GCA_030179655.1 of Scaptomyza flava. NCBI lineage: Eukaryota > Metazoa > Arthropoda > Insecta > Diptera > Drosophilidae > Scaptomyza > Scaptomyza flava. Next base: position 87,250,590 of record JARNME010000404.1, read on the forward strand.
AATATTGTGCTGTTTAATCTTTATAACTAACTTTGAATTTTTATTACCCACAAGTTTTTTTTTGGCAATAAGTTTGTTTATTAAATCGTCGTTATCTAAAAAACGATGTTTATAGTTTTGAAATATAATATATAGTATTAAATCACGTTCCCCATCAATTTGTTAGCAATCTGAGCTTCGATCTCATAAACGTACAGTCAAGATTATGCATGTCGCGTTTCAGTCTTACTTTGTGACATAAAAAAAAAAACAGAAAAAATCACCATGCTAAAGAAAATCCCCTTTTCAATTGGGTGCCTATAAAAACGGCTGCATTCGTTTCGACAAGCATCAAACAAGTTTTGTCAATCCAATCAACATGAAGTTCACAATTGTTTTGCTGCTGCTCTCGATCTTCGCCATGGCTCTGGCTTATGAGAGGCCCCCATATCGGCCACGACCCACATTTAGACCAAATGCACGATTGGTTCGTGAGGCGATTCCAGCAGCTGAGCCACTTAACTTGGAAGCTCAGCAGATCTAAACAAGGACGACAGATCTAGGAGCCGAACTTCAGCTACAATAATTTCAAGTTTTCTAAATTCAAGATTGGTTAATAAAAAATATAATAAAAAACAATTTAAAACCAAGACAACTGTATTATTTAAAAAGTATAGCAAATAATTTTCTCTATATTTTTAATTTATTGTTTTATATTCTTGCAAGTGATGTCCTTTGAATATATGTATATGTGTGTGTGTGTATATGTATGTCCATAATGTTTCTATGTGAGTGTATATATATGTATATGTGTTGCATGTATTCAAAACTCAGTGTTGCTTGAAAGAATCTCCATTCGAATTAAATCCAAAACAACAAATCAAAAGCGCATCTTTTAGAATGAAATCGGCAACATCGAAAGTGGTTACAGCAGCAGATGTTTCAGTTGTAGTGCTAGCCATTGTAGCGGGTGTCTTCTGTGGCGTCTTTAGTTTGCGTGCCACAAAGGAGCTAAACACACGACTCCAACGCATTGACAGCACCCTAAGCCCTTATAATAACTTTCGGCGAGATCGTTGGAGAGCCTATGTCATGGCAAGTATTTCATTGGTTGTCATTGGAATACTTCTTGGCCTGGATGTTAACACTTGGGTGCGTATGGCACGGGAAATGAACATTGACTCAGAGAATACGGGTAAGCTATACGCAATTGATTTCTACAACATTTGATTGTTTATAACTTAATACCCATTGATTCAACAGAGCTCAACGTGCAGTGGTATATACCATTTTATAGTCTCTATTTTATATTGACCGGATTGCATATCAATTTCGCTAATACTGCCTATGGATTGGGCAGGCGTTATGGTCGTTTAAATCTAATGCTTAAAACCAGCTATTTAGGTGGTAAGCTTAAACATACTTTCATTTACAGTCAAACTTCCGTATAACGAAGTTTTCTCTACTCTGCAATTTGGTTCAACAAAGGTTTTCCTAGTGCTCTTTGAAATTCATTATATGGAAGTTAGACTTTACTTGAACTCTTCGGATCATAACAATCCTTAACATTCTAACTGCTTATTATTCCAACAGAAAAATCGTATTCAACTGCTAGCAATTTGGTTAAGGTAAGTGCTGTAAGGACAATTAGCTTTAAACCGATGTCCTTGCACGCGAGCTTAACAAAATTGAATACAGAGACATTGCCCAGCGAGACGGCGAGTAAGTACACATTAAATACGTATTGGATTATTGAAAGTGTATTTTTAGTTAATTAACTCTTCTTGCAGCTAAGAGCAAAAGTCTTCTCATTCGAGCCATGGCTGACAACCATGAATCATTGGGCAAATGCGTGCGATTGCTGTCCAGGTGATAGAGAACTCGAATTTGAAATGAAATTTTCATTATTAATCTAACACTTGCAGCTCCTATGGCATTGCTATATTATTTATACTTGTGTCCTGTTTGCTGCATTTGGTGGCAACTGCGTACTTTCTGTTCCTCGAGATGGTCAACAAGCGCGACAATGGCTATGTTTGGGTGCAGATGCTCTGGATAATCTTTCACTTTTTGCGCCTTCTAATGGTCGTGGAGCCATGTCACCTTGCTGCTCGAGAATCTCGCAAAACCATTCAAATTGTCTGCGAAATTGCACGTAAAGTCTACGAACCTGTTTTGGCCGAGGAGACCAAGAAGTTTTGGCAACAATTACTTTCTGTGGATTCCGAATTTTCGGCCAGCGGTTTGTGTTACGTAAATCGCACAATTTTAACATCGGTTAGTTTACTTTGGTGTCCATTACAAAAAAAACTGTCTTATATGATTCTTCTTTCTTACAGTTTGCATCGGCTATAGCCACTTATTTGGTTATACTTTTTCAATTTCAAAAGACAAACGGTTGAAACTCGTTGTGTGGAAACATTTTAGTTATAAAAAAAGGTTGCTTTTATTACTGACACTATACGGAATTCTTAAATGTGTATGTGTTTGTGTTATGTTTTTTTGTTTTGTTTTTTTTTTTGTTTGTAATTGCTAAGGCAAACAATAAAGATACAACTTTTTATGTAAGTAGACCGAACCAAATCTTTAAAAGGAAACATTTCATTCGTTTCCATTGCTACGCAAAGAGCAAATTTAAGTTAGTTTTCATATTCATATATATGTGTGTTGTTTAAGCTATTAATTAATTTAGCAACTCAGAAACCTTTCTGATACTGTTTTGTCTCCATGCGCTGCTGGAGCAGCTCCAACTGTCGCTTGGCCTCGCACTGTGGAAAATTATTCAGATCATAGTACTGTGGCGCCAGGCTTAGCAGCCATTCCGCTAAAATAGCCAAAGAGATTGTGTGTTCACTATAAAGATCAGAAGTATTATTACATTCACTCACGCTTCACATCTGTTACGGTTCGTATGTAGTTTTTGGTGGTCAACACAAACTCATTGTAGATGACCCAGTCGGGCTTGTGACCGAGACATGTCGATGGATGCAGCTGCACATTCTGATTATCTTTAATGGTCAGATAGTGTCCCGTGCGTTCCAAATGTGCCACCTGCATGAAGAAACCCTGCACCAATGCCTTGCGTATATTCACATAATAATCCTTGGAGGTGAACTCTGTGCTAGTACGCTTTAGATTAAAGCGATCCATAATACGCGCCAGCTGCTGACGCACATTGTCCGCACTTTTCAGAGAACGAAAGTTAATAAAGTTCTCGTAGCACCAGTTGGGATCCTCGCTGCCTGCATCATAAAATTAAATATTAAAGCTACAAAATGCCGTCTTAAAAAGGGGCTTAATAATTACTTACTCTGCTTGAAAGCATGATAGACATTAAGCAGTGTCAAATGATCCCCATCGATATGTGCAAAACGCATCTTGGCCTCGTCGGCCACCTTTTTGGCCTCGTTGGGACGCACGAAACATTGTGGCACTTTGTTGTTTGATTTTTGAATTGGTTTGTTTTTGTTTGATTATTTTTACATATACATTATAGATTGTGCTTACATTTTTTTGTCAGCTAGGCAATCTAGAAGCTTGATTTAAAGATTCGATTGCATTTGTGAGTTGCAAGTGCGTTCAAAGCCAGCGGCAAGTATTAACTAAGCATTTGTATTATTTTCTTTTGTTTTAAGCATTTGCGACGCATCATATTTCAATTAAAATATGTGCTTTTTGTATTGCAATACGCACGTGCAACTTTACTTTCGTGTTGAATGCAAAGAACAAATAAATTGAACAAAACTTTTTTCTTTGCACTAGATATAACATTAGATAGGTGCAGTTAAGGTTCGTCTTAGTTAACGTCGAAAAGAATTAATTTATAATAACACAATTATATTAGCTTAAAGTGGCATGAAACTGGCGTTTTGCGTGCCAGTTGAAGCTAATGTCATTGTGTTTAGACCTATTAGAAACCACACTAAACAAAAGCTAGGCACTAAATTTCAATTTTCGTTTCACCCAGTTAAAAAACTGATCTACATCTTTTTCTGACTCAACTTAATTGGTAAGTGCCTCACCCGACAGCATGGCCGTTATGGAGAGTATCTCATTGGAGCAGTTGTGCTGGCAACTGGCTATTAACATCTTGGCCAATTGTGGATCCAATGGAAATTCTGACATAACAGCGCCCAAATCGGTCAGATTGCCATCATCGTCCAAAGCGGCTAGATAATTAAGCAACTCCAAAGCGCGCATAAGCGTCTCAGGCGCTGGTGGATCCATGAAATCAAAGTGCACCAAATCATCAATGCCCAGTTTCTTAAGCTGCAGCACCACAGTGCCTGAGAAAAATGGATAAAAATCATATTAATAATGTAAGTTTAACAAAAGGTTTCTCATTTCCTACCCAAATTGGAGCGCAAAATCTCTGGGTATGTATTGTCCTGCATTTCATTTTTGAACGCTTTTTCCGTGTACAGGCGAAAGCATTTGCCGGGACGTGTACGACCAGCACGACCTGCCCGCTGCTGTGCCGATGCCTTTGATATTGGTGAGACGAGTAAACTTTCGACACGTATGCGTGGATTGTAGACCTTTTGCTTGGCAAAGCCCGGATCGATGACAAAAACAACGCCATCAATGGTTAGCGAAGTTTCAGCAATGTTTGTGGATACGACAACTTTGCGGCCAATAGCTCCATTTGCATTTGGTGGTGGTGCCGCTTCGAAAATGCGCTGCTGCAGATTCGGTGGCAATGTAGAGTACAAAGGTATGCATTTGAGTTCGCCAATCTCAGAGCCTAGATTGTCAATTTCACGCTTAATGCGCTTGCATGCCTCCTCAATCTCCTCCTGGCCGGTGAGGAACATAAGAATGTCACCTGCACAGAGATTCGAGATAAGATTATAGTTATCAACAGGTTTTTCTTTGCATACGAACCCTCAATTTCCTCGCACATATGTATTTGAATGACTGTACGAATTGCTGCCTCTAAATAATCGCGTTCTGGCTCTGGTGTATAGAAGATCTCGACGGGATGCGTGCGTCCGGGTACGTTCATAAGCGGCGCGTTATCAAAATACTGCTGGAATTTGCCAGCATCGAGAGTGGCCGACATGACCACTAACTTCAGATCATTGCGCTGGCGAATGACTTCCTTTAGAACACCCATCAGTATATCAGTGGCCAGTGTGCGCTCGTGAGCCTCATCGAGCAATATCACCTGATACTGTTCCAGCATAGGATCCGACATTGCCTCACGCAGCAGCATACCATCTGTCATGTACTTTAGCAGCGTTTTGGGTGACGAGCAGTCCTCGAAACGAATCGAATAGCCCACTTCCTCGCCAAGATTAACGTCCATTTCCTCGGAGACGCGTTGGGCCACCGACATGGCGGCCACACGACGTGGCTGTGTGCAGGAGACACCTTTACGTCCCTTGGAAACGGCAAAATCTACACACCATTGTGGGATTTGTGTCGTTTTGCCGGATCCTGTCTCGCCAACAAGCACAATACACTGATGCTGAGTCAGCAGACGCATAAAGTCCGCCTGGTATTCGAAGACTGGCAACGAGATGCGTTTCTTGTACAAGTTTTGATAGCGCGTCGAGTAAGGCTTATGTGTGAAGGGATTCATGGTTGGAGGCTGTCACAAGGAGAGAGAGAAATAAAAAGTTTATTTTGATGCAATTCGAGTTTGAAGAAGTACTTACCTGTTTGCTGGGCACAAAGCCGCCCAGAATTTGAGCTACAGTACCAGCGGCTGAATTTGTTGCAGCCGATGAAGAAGTCTCAGGTTCTCTGCTTATGACAAATAGGGGGCAAAAGTTTTGGTTACAAAATGTGCATTAGCTGAAAAAGTTTTTGTTGTAATATGTACTTACTTTCTTAACTTGTTGGAGTATGTCTCGCCCACTTCAATGCGTCGTTTCGACATAATTTCGGGTTGTTTAAAATGCACAATCAATGGCAAACAATTTTTGCACAAAAAAACACGCGCTGAAACGCGACGTGAAAAGCGATAAGTAATTACGAGGGATGGCACAAACTGTCGACGGATGAACAAACAACAAAGAAAGGCACTCTTATCGATATTAGTTGATCAACTTAAACATGAGGTGTATTATTTTTGCCAAAATTTTGTAAAATGTTAACAGAAAACAAAGATTGCAATTGTTTATAAATACATAGCGCTGATTAGGTACTTGAATGTATACTAGATACATTAATCGATAGTATTGATGCTTCGACGCTGTTGCATATCGATAGTTGTTGTTAGTGCGCAGCATTATCGATTCAGCAACTTTTGCAATAAATTTTGAGATGCGGAAAATAAACGCAAAAATGCACAATTTCAAGTGAAAAAGTGTTGCCAAAGCGACATAAAACAATGGAAATACCCATACAAGTAGCTGTGCGCATTTTTCCACACACTGAACTGCAAAACAAGTCACAACAAAAGGCGCTCGACGATGGCGACGCAACAGCAGCCACAGCCGCAGACAAACCGCAATCGGAGCCGTCCTCCCCAATTCCCTCACCCCTAGCATCTTTGTCACCAATACCAAAACCACTAACACCACCATCGGAGCCGCAAACCGCAACAGTAATAGATGATAATGGCAATAACGAGCTAAACGTTATCCATCAGCTGCATACAAATGAGGCGGAAGACACAGATGATGCTAATGCCAACAGTTGCTGCGTGCAAGCGATACCAATCGCCCTATCGGCACTTGGATTGCCTAGTGCACTGCCCGGCGGTGCAGGTTTAGACAGCATTGCGGCGGGCCTAATACAAGTTGGGGCACACACCATTCCTGTGACCCATGCGATGCCCAGCAGCACCACTCAGTGTCAGGTTTACCATCAGACGGTATTACCATTGATTAGCTTCTTCTTGGAGGGCTTTGATGCATCGGTAGTGACGTTTGGTCAGCGTGGCACAGGCAAAACCTATACACTCTATGGCCATGGCTTCGAATGTGTCTATGATGAGGCCGATCAAGGTGTTGTTCAGCGTTGTGTTAGCGAAATTTTTACACATATTGCAGCTCATTCAGGTGAGATCATTGTATAGAATCATGTAAATCAATTTAACTTTGTGGTTTGTTTTTTGTAGAGCGCACATATGCGGTTAATGTGGGCTTTGTGGAGATTTGCAGTGGCGAAATCCGTGACCTACTGGGCATGGGAAATGTCCACTGCACCAATGTGCAGGAAGTATTCCAATGGCTGCAGCTAGGTTTGAGCAACAGGCAACAGTTGCCGGCTCATACGCTTTTCACACTAACGCTGGAGCAACAATGGGTGTCCAAAGAGGGTTTGATACAGCATCGTCTATCCACCGCTAGTTTTTCGGATCTATGCGCTAGCGAACGTTGGGGCGAACCACCACCAGGACATCCACGCGATGCAGGCCTGCAGATGCTGGAGCAGGTGGTTAACACACTAACCGAACCCAGCATAATGTACGGTGTAAATGGCAACATTCCCTATGGCCAGACAACGCTTACAACGCTGCTCAAGGATTCATTTGGGGGACGTGCTCAGACACTGGTCATTATGTGCATATCACCGCTGGAGGAGCATTTGTCGGAGACGCTGGGCAATCTGCAATTTGGTTTCAAGGTGCAATGCGTACGCAATTATGTGATTATGAATACCTTCTCCGATGACAATACGCCCATATCACCAGAAAGATTGCCCAACGATCAGGCATCGGCAACCGCAGCTGCTCTAATGGCAGCTGTCTCGTCACCCAACGGAGAAAACTTTGGATTACAGTTTGCGGCCAGTCAATGGTTCAAGCTGGTTTCCAATGCCGAGGGACTCTTTGCCAGGTTAGTGAATTTCACTTTTAGAGTTTTTTCAACTTATTAACAGTTTTCACATTCAGACTTATGAGCTCATCAGCTGTCACCGAGCTGGAGAAGGAACAAATCGAGGAATGGCTGTTTCTGAAGCAAGAGTGTGAGGATTGCCTTAGTTCCAGTGAAGCGTTGCGCAATCAAAAAGCTCTGGTGCCCATTCAGGAGGCAGAGGAACCCGAGGAGTCCATCAGCGAACCGGAAACTTCATGTCAGCAAAATTCCGACAATGACACCGATAATGAATCGCAACATCCCGATTTGGATGAGAAGCTTGATAGTCTCATGCATGAATTTCGTGCCAAAACAAATGCCTTGATCCAAGCCAAGCATGACGAGTTTATGCTCAAGCAACCCAAAGCTGTTATGCACAGCCAAGATAAGGATAAGGACAAGGATAAGGACAAAGAACTCCCCGCTGCCCAAGATACACTGGAAAAGTATGATGAACGCAAGACGAGTGTTGGTGGTAAGTAAAAATACTGTTAAGAAATTGTTTAATGTTAATATTCCTATCCCCTTTTCCAGGTCGTCGTCGCAGCATACAGCCTGGAGCCAGTTTGAGTAGCGCTGAGTTGGCAATGTTGAAACGCGTTGCCTCACAGCAGGCAACGGGCACTGAGGTAACACCAGAGTTGGATCCACTTGAGAGCGCAGCAGCTGGTGCAGGTGTTGTGGTCAACGCTACCTCCGCTTCTATCGCTACCAACGTAGCTGCAGGAAGCGTTAATGGACCCATTGAGCAGGTGCAAAAGAAAATGCGAAAGTTGCATGCCGAGATTGAGGGCCGACAGCGACAGCTTAAGGAAATCGAACAGACCATGCAGCTTAAGCAGAACATAATCAGTGAGCTGGTTAAGAATCGAGAGACGCGCAGCCACGCCAAGCAACGGTTTCACAAGAAGAAGGCCAAACTGGATGCGGAATGCGAGAAGGCCAAAAAGCATTTGGCCAAGGCGCTGGTTCAAGGCAAGGAGAAGGCGGAAATTGAACGTTATGGCGCCATTATTGCACACATTGAGCAGCGCATACAAGATCTCAGTTCCATGAAGCACATGGCTGGCGAAAGTGGCCAAAAGCTAAAGAAACTTCAACAATCTGTAGCCGAATCACGCAAACAAATCGAAGAAGTGCAAAAGAAACTCAAAAAGGAATGCAAATTGCGGGATCAGCTGGAAGTCGAACTCAAGAGCTTGATGGATACATCACTAGTCAAGGTGGATCAAAATCCCGAGCAGCTTAAGGCAGTGCAAGCTAGAATAACTCATCTGGATCATATATTGCGCGAGAAGTCGGAGAATCTGGAGCAATGGGATGCCGGCGAACAATCTTCTGCCCAACAGGAGAGCCTGCGCCATGAGATACGCAATCTTCGAAGGACTCGCGATCATCTGCTGGAGCAGCGTTGCGCCTTGGATAGAAAACTGAAGCGTGACAAAATGCTAACGCAGCGGGAGGAGCGCAAACTGCTCGAGTGCGATGAAGCCATTATGGCTATAGACGAAGCAATCGAGTTCAAAAACGAGCTCATCTGCGGCCATAAATCCATCGATCTGTCCAGCGAGCGTCAGCAGCGAGAGAAGGGCGAACAGATGCTTATGGCACGCCTCAACAAACTCTCCTCGGAGGAGATGCGCACGCTGCTCTACAAGTATTTTGTCAAAGTCATTGATTTGAGAGATTCCTCGCGCAAGCTGGAGCAGCAATTGGTGCAGCTGGAACGTGAACGCGATGCCTGGGAGTGGAAGGAGCGCGTCCTATCCAATGCTGTGCGTCAAGCACGTCTTGAAGGTGAACGCAATGCGGTGCTACTCCAGCGCCAGCACGAAACGAAGCTTACCCTAATGCTTCGTCATCTAGCGGCGGAGACTTCCGCCAGCTCAGCTAGCTATGGTGAGCGTGCACTTGCTCCAGCTAATGCTCCGGCCACCAGCAGCGATTTTGACTATGAACTTGACTTTTACAAGACAGCTGGCAATAATAAGGCGCTGATAAAAGCACCTCTAGCACCTCAGGTTCAAGCTAAAGCCCAAACGCCCACCGTTCTCGAAAAATACAAGGATAAAGAGCGAAGCAGTGGACGCAACATATTTGCCAAGTTTCAGGTGCTAACACGATACGCTTCAGCAGCAGCTGCTGCCGCTGCTGGTTCATCTTCAACCGCCGATGAGTCGACGGCTTTGATAGAAACAACAACAACTACGGCGGCAACAACTACAACAACAGCAACAACAAGCGGAGCAACAACATCTAGCAAGGGCAAAGAGAAAGCGCTGGTAAGCATCAATCAGGATCAGTTAAAGCGTTTGATGCCAGCGCCAACTTCCACGAAAGTAACGCGACAAAAGAATAAAATTATTATACAGGATGCAACACGCAATAATTAGTGAAAAATGTCTACGAATTTAGTGCTTCAATGAAAAGATGGAGATTATTTTCTCAGACGTAAAAGTACTCTCTTAAAAAAACAAAAACCGTTAAATTACCCAATTTAAAAGGGATCAGTTGATAAAGTAGCTGCTCTCTTAGGCATAAAGACCAAACAAAAAACAGCTGTCAAGCTTTTCTTCTCGATGTTCGACAAACGGAAATACTCATTGCAATTGTTTTGCTCCCGTTTCCCCTATTTTGAAATGGCCATATGTATTAAACAATAGACTTATTACCATGGTTTTCTGACCCTCAACTGGAGCATTTAAATATGTGAGACAAAAGTCCTCCGCCTTCGACTGTCAAATGTAATAAAGACTTGTCAATTGTTACTTTAACAAAATACTCACAAGGTCACAAAAAACTCGCTCAAATTGATAACTTAAGTAATTAATAGAATCTCTGCGTTTTATGTACAAACAATATAAAGAAGTATACATATGTATTAATTTTAGTTTTAGGATTATTGCGTTTAAGTTTCGTTTAAAGAATTTTCTGTCCCAGCAAGTGCTATATACTAGTTTTATTTTTTTTAATTTGTGTTATTTAAAACATGTTTTTAATGTCTTCCTGAAAACTGACTTATTTACAAAGTGCTTATATATCCTTAGGTATGTTTAATATTAACTTTATAACCAATGCATTTGTGTTATACATTCAATTACTATTACTTATAAAATATGTTAATAATTGAGTTTAAGATTCTGTATGACAAAAACTTTTAAGGTTGTGTTTGGTTTAAAAATAAACAATGCGAAAATTAAAGTTATAATGCATATGCCCATTATCAAATTCATATTCCGAATAAAAGTATTTTAACAAAAAACATGGTTTAGCGCTTGGTTTTATTCCAGTAAAATACATTACAATTACGAATCGCTTAGTGCGTAAAAATGTCCCATTTTCTAAAAAAGGTCCACTCCAATGTCAAATTAATGAGCCAATCATTTAGGTACAATTGTACACGCACTCCACAAACACATACACTTATATCAACAGGTGGAAACTAATAAAATCCCTAGGAAATTTCCCAAACAAATGCCCCTTTCTCACACACACACACGTGTGCCAGAGAGAGAACGGAGCAAAATGGCCGGCCGCTCTCAAGCAGCAGCCAGTTGGAGAGGCAATTCAGTCTGGTTTGGACCGCGAGCGATAGCTGTCGAACGTTTTGGAAGTCGGAGTTTACGTCTGCGTTAATTCACAGTGTGTATGCGCCTGAGTGAGTGAGTGTGTGTGTAAGTTTGTTGTCGGGCTACACGGTTACGGTACGGTACTTACACCCCCGCAAACCAGTTCACTGGTGGTGGCTTGTTCTAGCGCTGAACGCGCTTTGTGTATGCGCGTGTGTGTGTGTATGTGCGTGTCTTTTTCAAAATAAAGTCAAATAAAATGCAAAAGTAAAAGCAATAAATAGTTAAAATTAATAACAAAAAGCAGAGCACAGCGCCAAATAAACGGCAAAAAGGCAACAGCGTCTGCTGTTTGCTTGTGTTTGTTGTTCTTGTTGTGTAGCAGTGTATTGTGCAGAGTCGCCACAGCAGTGGATTAGTGGCACCCTGTTACAAAATTGCTCACACTCCAAAAGTGTTTGTGCAAAAACATTAATTAAAAACAAAACTCAATCAAATCACAAACCTTAACGGTAAGTCAAGAAGATGATTAAACGGTACATATTTTTTGATGCTGTCTGGCAACTTCTTTGTCTTCCTGTCTTTTTGTTGTTGTTGCTGCTTATTTTATGTATGCTCACACCCACGCTTACCCCACCCCCAAATCTAAGACTAACTGTAAAACGAAATGAGCAATAAATATGACGCGTGGTTTATATTATTAGGTGAGTTAAAGTGAATTTGGCACAGCTTCCTATTGATTTTTCGCCAGAAACTAAAGTTTTCCCTTTGGCGAAAAACAAATTTGTTACTTTCTGCACACACACACACACGCAAAAGGGTGTGTACTGTCGTATGGCAATGCGAATGTTTTAGCTATTTGCAAGGCTATTTTTAATGCTTACAAATAAATAAATTTATCAAAATTATGTACTACAATATTTGTTGTCTTATTTGTGCTACGAATTTTGCTACATAACGGACATTTTAACTTAGAATTTGGCATTTTGCTGAGTTGCTCAATGTGGATTTGTTTGGTGAATTATTTTGTTTTGCGCATGCGCTTTGCAATCCGCACACAGTTCACAGCAATCAAAGCAACTCTGCGTTGTCCCTGTTTTGTGTACATGTGTGTGTATTTGTGTGTATTTATGCATGCAACCTGCCCATGCCTTTGCCTCTGCCTTTTGTCTTTATCAGGTAGTTTTTCTTTACTCAGCCATAGACACAGGCGGTGTGGCCCTTTTCTAAGCACTTCATTTTGAAGCATCTTTTTTAAAATCCTTTGCAGTTTTCTTCATATGGCATACATACGCATCACACTTATTGTTCTTAGCTGCGAGTGAGTGTGTGTGTGTGTGTATGTGTGTATCTGTATATGAGAGCAACCCTCATCCCGGATCCTGTCAGCGCTTTAACGAAATCTCGTGCAGCTGCCGATTTGAACGGTTTTTTCCATGTTGTAGTTGTAGTTGTAGTTTATTTGATTTTTGCAAGTGTTGCGCCTTTCGTCATTCGTTCTGCCTTTCTTTCCGCCGTCGTCCTTGTCTCTCCTGTCTGCTTAAGGTCTGCATTTCGTATGGCAGGTCGTTTCTTTTATTTGGTCTCTTTATGTAGTTGTCATCATCATGCTTGCATCGTTCATGTGTCCTGTTGCTAGGCGGAGTTCTTGGCTGTTGCAAGTAGTTTTGCAATTTGTTTTTGTCATTCGTCTGCGCTTATTGATTTTGCTTATGGAAAAGCATTTTTGTTTTCAATAATTGCCTTAAAACGAATTTATATTATATTTACACATGAAAAACTTAAGGAGAAGCCAGAAACACTTTTCATATACTTTGAAACACTTTGTTTTTAAGAAAAGTACGCTTTTTTTTTGCATTTATTTTTAAGGTTGTAAGATAAACAAACTTATCAATTAAGTTAAGTTAGAAGATATCGAGAATTTCTTTACTAGCAACACTTCTTATAAGAATCTATACTCTTCAAACCGTTAAGTGTCTCACTACACATTTTCATCCTTGTTCCTTGTGTCTCACAACGACATCAAAGTCGATGCAGAGTAAATAGCAAATATTGATTTTGACTGCTGCATAAAATGTCAATGGACATTGACCAAAGGGTTTAAGTGAACAGCGGAATGGGGCAGCAGACAAAGAAGGCTAAGGAAATAACCCAAAGCAGGCAAACGAATGTTTCTGATGTTGTTGTTTGCTACAAAGTGCACTTGAATCTCAATTAGGCGCAGCATGCAACATGCCAAGCAATGGCTTACTCAATATATAAAAGCTGGACAATGGGTCATTGATTTGTTCTTGTTGTAACTCCTTTCCGGCTGTTGACGAACGTTGAACGGATGCGAATGCGAATACGGATTGACCCTGCAGCGGGCCACTGCACTTTGTGGAGCAGACATCCTCCACCGTTTACCCCTTTGTCGATTTTTTGCAATGTGAAAAAACAAGACAAAAAATGTTGTTGCAGTAAATTGCAAAATTTATTGGCCCAACCGGCACCCTAATGCACAGACAGACAGAAAAAAACAAGAAAAATAAAAGCAAGAATGAGTAATAAAATTTGTAATTCGTTGATGTTACCACGCGATTGTGGAACTGTCAGTTCCGCCAAAATTAAGTTGAGGATTTTTTGCGAAATAAGTTTGGAAAATGAGTCAAATTATTAAATGCCAAAATTTCAGAATTTGGGATTTATTATTAAACTCTTAAGCTTTATAGCTGAAAAAATCTAGAAATTGTTGTATTATTTTATAATACATTTAACTTTTATGGTACATTGTTGCTTCTGTATTGTATGGCGTCATTTATGGATATTGCTTTGCTGTTGACTGATTACCAGATGTTTTCTCAATAAACGCTGGCCGTTTTTGGCATATGTTTCATTATTGTTGCGAGTTTTCCCTCTCATCCGGCAGCTGAATCATGTCCAAGGGCAGCTAATGATGATGCCTCATCAGATCGTTTGATCGGATCAGTAAAGGATGAGATGAATCTGCCAGAGGAAGAAAGTTTTATTACTTATAACTTATAAATGTCCAGCTCCAAATGCTTCAGCTCAAAGCTCTTTCTCAAAGGGCAACTCGAGTTTTCGAATTGTTTTCTTTTGTGAGTCATTTTTTTCATACAAATAATCCGTCTGTACAAGTTTAATACCCAAATGTTGTAATGTCAGTTAAACCAATAACTTTTTCCACCCTACAAAAGCCGAATAGATAATGTCTAACCAACTCTATTTCCACCCCAAAATCGTTTACGCAGCTGTTGTACTGCGTAGTTGTTCCACCCGAGTTAAAGTTCATTAAATTCGAAAGCTAACATTTGTTTGCTGATCCTCACTTTATAGAGCTTGCCACGTGCCAGCTGCGCGTGCGCCCAACCCTCCTCCAACCTCTATTTGGAAGTGTAAAAATAAAATTCATTAGTTGCCCATAAAATGTGAAGCTTTCAGCATTTGTTCATAAATTCATTAAAGTTTTAATTAAGCGTTTAAAAGCAAACAAATTTCCAATGGAATTTTTATACTATGTTGCCATAATCTTCAGCTATCTAACGGATAAACTAAAGACACAACACAAGACAAACAGACAGATAGATAGATGGTTTGGAACTGCTTGATGTTGCATGTTGACATCCATGTTTGCGCGTCTGGGGCAAGTTCATAATGTTGCTGATGTCTGGCTGTCGTAGGCATATGTCAAACTAAAACAAAGACAGTCCATATAAATTGATAGATACATATATATGTACATATATGTATGTGTGGATGTCTAAAGAAATATATATTCGAGTGTGTTTGGAATCGTGACTTCCTGCCAGTCATAAAGTTTATTCTTAAGGCACGCGAGTCACCTAGGAAGTGCGAGGCATGAGGGTGGAAGCTAGTTGATACTTTATGGATGACAAAAGGCAAAAGACGACATCGTTGTGCATTTTCTATCGCCCTATTGCCAAGCATTTGGCCATTTGAGGTTTAATTGATGGCATCCACAAACCGTGAGTTGTTTGTAGTTGTTGCATTTTCCGCTTTTTAAATGCCCTAACAGAGGATAGTATAGAATTGTTAATAAGAAGTGGAAAGTTCTTTTTGTAATTTGTTTTAGATCTTATACATACTCTTTCTTAGAAAGATTTGAATTAACTTAGTGTAGTTCAAAATACTTGGTTAAGTACTAAAAGTACTAAAGTTCATTGATAAGTCATTAGTTTAAGGTTAAATAGTTCCAATAACTATGATGAATGTAGTAACAAATATAAATATATTTTTATGAGATGATTTTAAGGGTATTTCAACTTCAATATCCAGCAATAACAACTTCTTTTATATTATTCCCATCTACTCTTTACGCTAATCGTTTCTATGGCTTTATAAATAGTTGGCGTTGTCACAAGTTCCGCGTTGCAAGTGTGCGGGCCTTAGTGCGACTGCCATATGTGGCATCAATGCGGACAAATTGTTTGTAGCGATTACTTTTGATGGATTTACATACATACAAAATGTATTGCGCGGTGTGTGTGTAAAGTTGAACTGTGACCGCGTTGAGCCCATAAAATTTTATGGTTTAACAGATTCATAAAAGCACATTTGAACAAAAAATCTTGTAAACTGAAATGCAATTAAAATACAAATTAAATTTGTTTCTGGGGTGAAAACTTGAACACTAAAATATATTTTTATAGGCAGCCAAGTCAAGTTTTTATTCTTTTGATATCATTGAATGCCGAATGAGGTTAAGGGCCACACACATTGATAGCTTGCCACGCCCATTTCGCCCACATTGAGCTATCATTTTACATTGTGCAACATACACAATTTGCCATAGCAACTTTTTGCACGACCCTTTAGTAAGGTTTTGTGCGGGTGCTCAAGAGAGGAAGGTTTGTTTATTGTTGTTCGATGTTTTGCTTGAAGGGGTTGTCAATAGGGTTGTCGATGGGTTTGTTGTTGTTGTTGAAGGGGTGGTGGCTGTTTGCTTAATCAAATTACTTGCATTTCATTAGCATTGGCTCAGTTAGTTGTTGTTGTTGTTGGTGCAAGCTTTGTTGCCTTAAAATCGATGGTTACATAAACCAACTTTCAAGTAATTAAAATATGCACCTGGTTAGACAACGAGGCGGGGAGAAATATTTAAATGTATGCTACACTTAAAAAAAAGTATATACAACTTACTTTTATGCCATGATATCTTCAAATACTAGTTGAAATAATTATTTACGTACTAATATAATTGATTACTACGATCTTCGAATATTAAATACTAAGAAGTAAATCTCAAACATTGCATTCTTAGTTAATTTTAGTAACTAAACTTAATCTAACCTCAACAATTTATCTGTTTCTTACTCGTTGCAGCAAAACTGAGTCACCGTTGGTTTTACAACTAAACTTCACTAAATTACGCGTTCGCGTGTGTTTGTGTCTTCGCCCCTACGTATAAAGGGTGCTTATTGCTACGCATATGCAAAAATCGATACAGTCTCAACAGGCCAACCCCAAACGGAACAACCAACTAAATACAAAAATGGCCTACGCTACGTTGATGCCCAACGTTGAACGCCTAAAATGGCTAGCACTGTGCGCAGCTGTTGCTCTTCTTGGTGAGTAATTGTTCATAATTTTTAAGTGGAAAACAAAGATATATATATATATATATTTGCCATATGTATACTCAATGGTGGCAGCACTTGAAATATCCCATTGAAATCCAAGCGTCAAAAGAATAAAAGATTTTGATTCCAAAATGTATAAAAAACAGAAAATACTACATTGACTGCAAATACTCTAATAACATAATAAAGAAATAAATATCTTGAAAATCTTAAAATAAAATAATAATATTTAACAAGAGTTTCTTTAAGATATATTATATTTGTACCAACTTTAAGTATCACTAAAGTAAACACAAAAAAAACTTCTTCTTTCTTTTGGATAGTGTATAAACAAATGGAGAAAAAGAAACATTTCAATGATATTGTGCAATGTTTTTTTTTTGTTAAAATTTCTTTGCCTTTGTTAACTTTTACTTTTCGTTGAATTGTGCCCCAGATTTTTATTTGTTGCTCGTTTTATCTTGTTGACACATTCTAACAAACAGAGTTTGCTTGTCTTTTACAATTGGTATGCATTCCAAATTGTGCTTACTTTTGTTTTACTGTAGCTTTTTCTCCGACTGTTGATATTTACTTGCCGAGCCTCGTTATAAATGCATGTCTAGATATTCGTTTGCTGCGTTGCCTCAAGCAGCAGATAAAAAGCGGTTCATTGCCTTTGGCCCCTTCTAAATAAAAGAGCGATTGCATTCGCTTTGTAATTAGTGCCACAGTGCCCCCTAGTTGTATGCTTACATACTTGCAAACTGTGTTGCTTTGCAGTTCAGACTCTTCCGTGCAGAATGCATTTAAATCAATTGACTAATGTCACATTTATATAAATTGACTTTTTGCAGTATTTTTATTCGACTTCTTACCTCCAATTGGTTAGTTCAAACACTTGACCCTCTCAGATATGATATCGTTTACGAAGACAACAATGACTTTGATTGTCTTATTTGCCCATAAACGAGTTTTATTCTTTATTCATAAGTTTTTGATAGCGTCTGCTTTTGAGTTTAAGGGCAGACAGCTTATGGGACAGACAGAAATTCATTTGATTGGCAGACCACGTGGCGTATGCTTTATTTGTAAAGGTACAAAAAATTCGCTCAATTTGCGTGCGTTCTAAAAATAAACATATATTCGGTGTGAGGGGCGCACAAAAATGTGCAAACTTATTCAGGTCGCGTGTTAAAATAAAAACTAATTAGAAAATGATTGCACATAGTTGGAATTTTTATAAGCAAATAAAAATGTGTAATAATCTTTAGCCAAATTGGTTCAAAGCTTGCGCTCAAGGGAAAAACTCAAACTATAAGATACAATATGCTAAAAATAATTCCCTCAAGCCATGCGCTGATTGTGCGGGTCATCATTCAATTGAAATTGATTAAAAACATTTTGCGCCAATTTTTCATTCGTTTGTGTTTTTGTATATACATAGAGAAAAAATGTAAACAAGATTTTATCCCAACTATCCAAACAGATGTTGAATCGTTGTAAGCTAAATGCATCTTTTATTTTGTGTGTTGGCTGCGTTGTGCAGCAGCAACGCATTTAATTCGCATTTAATTCAATTGGTTTAAAAATTCAACTCGCATAGACTGCGCGAATCGTAATGTTATTTACAGGAAGCGAACAATTTATTGTACAAACACACACAAACACACAGCGCGAATGAAATGAATAGAAACTGGCAAGCATAATATTATCTTTTGGAGGCTTATCACAAATATAATCAAGTGTGAACGTAGTATTAAAGTAAATGAATTCTTTTACTTTCTTAATGGCATTTTAATGTTTTCTTTGCGTCATTTTTTTTGTTTTTGTCGTTTTTAAAGTAAGTTAAATAAAAAAGTTCTTTTGTTCTTTCTAAGAACTTTAAATTTTAAATCTTTTGCTAATTGCACACTTAAATCTAGTTTTGGGATTTTCTTTTCATAACCAGATTAGATAATGTAGAAGCTCATTAGCCGCAATTAGAACGAAGGTTTTTTGTTATAAGAGATTTGGCTAACAATAATGAAAGATGACCTAAAAACAGTTGGAAGTTTTCTGGAAGACTTTGCATAGCGCCAAATCACTCATAGATTGTTTTCAATAGTATGACATGTCTCAAGTGTAAGAGACGAGATGAAAATGAGAATAAGATGCTGCAGACGAGAGCACAACAGATCACTGAACCGCGAGGTAGCCCAAATAAAAGCCATTTCCGTTAGAAGAAAAGAAAATTTATAAAAAAAAAAAACGGAGGAAAAGAATTCAAAGACTGAGTGGAACTACCGACTATAATTACAAATGATTGATGTGCACTCGACAAGATGCCAAGAGAGCGAGGAGAGTTGTAAGTTGAAATAGATGCTAGAGATGAAGAGGGAGAATTCCCCCTATACAGCCTTATGGAGAATGCCGACGATGGAGGCATATAACACGCGGCGCTTGTCCAAACAACAAAGGCAACACAATGGCAGGCAAACGGGATCGGAAGGCATTCCACATCCATGAAGGAAGAGCAGATGCAGCTGCTGCAGCTTTTATCGCTCTCTCTCTCGTTCTCTTTATTCCTATACATGATTTATTTTTAATGGCTCTTTCGAACGTGTCTTTGCGCTGGCATGTTCTTTCGGTTTATTGTTAGTTATTATTGTGTTTGTGCCAAGTGTGGCAAAGGAATTATTGACATTGCCGCAGGAATGTGTGAGGATTTGAGTTAGACAACATCATCATCATTATTCGCTTTGCTATGCAGTTGCAGTTGAATGGGCCAAAGTTTGTTTAGCATAATTACATTGTTGCAGCAATTTCATGTCATTATTTCAAACTTGCTCCTCGTAGCAGCATACGAAACAATTGCCTATTTATAAAAGGCGTTAGCAAAAGCAGCTGCGCAACAAAAGTTTTTTTGGCTATAGAAACATATTGTAAAATCTATTTATTTGATGCTGCATCCCTTTGGGAATCCTCAGCAGCTTAAGCATCAAAGAGTCATTTTTTCTCACATTCTTTGGGCCATTAAAAGTATTTGTCATACATATTGTTTGAGCTCATTTATGCAGTCTATAGTCAACCCAGATACACATGTGTCTTATGCGATCTATATATATAAATATATATATGCGTTTTACGAGCTGCATCGTTGGCAATTTATGTTGTCTGTAACTCTTGAATTATTTTTAGTTGGTGTAAGATTTTGTCGCACTAAAGCTAAGAGCTTGTCAATTGGGTTGCTCAGCCTTTCCATTAAAAAGATTAACAAATGTTTATAATCTGAAATTCCTTGCATTAAAAAATGTATTTAATGTTGGCAATAAATAGTTATTTAAAGTTTCTTAACTTGGCTTTGTTTGACATTTTATAGAAATGTTTTAAGACCTAAAAAAAAATATAGAATTATTTAAACTATTTTCAGTATAAAAATTGTTGTGCATTACAAACTTATTTATACACACATTTAGATAAAGAGGTGCGTACATTAATGTTCATGCAGCACATACTTTTTATATAAAAAAAAGTGCTTGTTGTTGGCACGCACATTTCATCGCATCCCATCCATTTCATAGCTCTTCTGCTCTGCTCTTAAACAATTATTTTTATTATTTTTTTTTTGCCTCCCTGTCTATCACATCATTCTCATCATCATCATCAACACTCAGAAAGAGCTTGCCTAGAAATTATTGTTTTTGTTGTTGTTGTTGGTGTGTGTCTCTGGGTGCGTTTAAAATCGTTAAGCGCCCTGCGCGCGCTGTTGCCGCACTTCACTCAGGCAAGCAAGCAAATCAGTCGCCTTGGATTGGGGGAGAACAGAGAAATGAGCTTCCGCTCCTTTGGCGCCTCCCGCCAGGGCGTTTGTGTATATGCTTACTTTCCTCTTCAAGCTATATGTATTTGTAAGTAGAGTGGATATTAAGTAGTAGATTCACTCGCGCTCTTCCTCTGTTTATTGGAAACCTTCGGCATGCATAATTCCTTAAGTTAATTGTGTCAACTTTTAGGTTTAATATTTAAATAAATATATAAATAACAATTAAGATCAAAAAATTCTTAAGAATAATAACACAATAAGTATAACATATCTTACCTTTGTTTGTTTTGGGTGCTGAATAATGTGGCGTTAAATTAAAAAATTAAAAATGTTTTATCTTAGAAAAATCTCAAAATTCATCTTTATTAACAACAAAAGAATATATAAAGAGAGAAAAAAAGCATCAGATTAATATAATTTTGGCGCCTCCCATAAAATGAATCAAGCCATAATTTGTACAAAATATTTTTGATTGCCTCGCCTCAAAGTTCCCAAACGAGGTGACATTTATCAGGCAGACATCATCTACGTCTCGTACAAACACGTCCAGGCATGCTAAAGAGATTTCCCCCCTTTGTACTTGCTAGGAATATGTGTGTGTGTGTGTGTATGTATGTGTATATATGTAAACTGAGTCACGTTTTTGGTCGAGAGAGCTGCCAACTTGTCGAGCATTCTTTATCTGTAATCTGGCTAACGAGCCACAAGACAGACGAAACAGTCGGGGGGCACAAAGAACGACAAACAATTCTGTTTATTTTTTATTTAATGTTTCAGTTATTTAAAGTTCCATTGCTCGCGTGTTTATTCTTCATTTTGTCAGCAGACCTTAATTAATGCGAAGACTTTAACATCAACGTTTCGCTTTTTTCACTTAATATGCAAAGCGCGTCTGGTTTGTCTCTTTTTTATTCCGTTTCGTTTTATGAGCAGCAGCAGCAGCAGCAGCTTAATGTCTGGCCAGTTGTAGTTGTTGTGCCTAACAAGTTGGCAGCCCTTAATTTTCTTCTTTTTTTCTGGGTTCCTTGCTTGCCGCAGGCTCTTGAAACATTCCCATGCATTAAAAACCCATCCACCCAACTAAACACGAGTGTGATGTGCAAAAACGTTAGAAACCACCCTTCTCCCTCTCTTTTAGTAACTCTCTCTCTCTTTCTCTCTCTGTGTATTACTCTCTTTCAGTCAAAGACACCCCCTCAACTCCTACACATACACTCAAAAACAACTGTAGGTGTTTGTTAACTGAATTCTTTGCCTCTCTAATAGTCTCGTTGTCGTCATCGCAAATTGATTAACTATAATATTAAATACATAAACTAAGTTCAAAAATAACATTTAATATGCTAAGACTAGGTTTGAAACAGGGTACACTGATAGACAAAAACTAGACCGATCAAAACAAATCGATAACAATCAAGTCGATAACTCTCATTATTTCTCTCTCTCAAGTTTCATTCTCTTTCTCTGTCTCTGTCTCTACCCACACCAAAAACGTTGGCCCACTTTGTTGCGCTCCTGTGGTCTTAACGGATTGTCTCACGTGTATCAGCTCGGTCCAGATATTATGGTTTAGAACGTGTACCTTTTTGTATCTGTATAGCTGCCAGTTGACACCTTTCTATCGTCACGTCAACCACAAGGTGTACAGGTTGTGGTTAGTTGGTTTTGAGTTATCATCTGGTCGCTGAGCTCTAATTGAATGCTGAACGGACGGAACGGACGGCGGCAAGTTGTTAGAGTTGCCATTTGGGCAACCGTTTGGCGTAGGCATTGAATAACACACATTCCGCTACCTCACGCATTAGCTAATTGCAATGCGGTGGACAAACACTTGCCTACATTCAAGTCGAAACGTGACTTTGTGTAGGCATTTTTAGCCATGAGATGCATCCAATGAATGAGTGTGGGCAATAGCTAAAAAAAAAGAAACTGCAAGAGCTTTTTTTTTTACTTTTAACTATCAATTCTTGCAATGTCTGGCGATTCTTGAACAGCTGTCTAACAGGTTTATTTTTTCGTAAAAGTTGGCAAAAGCAAATGTTTTCATTATTTTCACAGAATTTAACGCATCATTAGTTTAGCACATTTGATTTATATACATATACAAAGTATCTATAGACCCAGACAAACTGATCCAATTATACTTAGAAATATGTAGCTTAGGAATCGCGTGTTTCATTCGGTTTTCAAACTTAACCTGTGAACTGTGCGTGTTGTTTTGTTGTTGTTTTGAAGGCGTTCAGTATTTGTTGGGCGTGTCAGTGTCATGTGTGTGTGTGGGTTTGGGTGTTTGGGTGTTTGTTAAGCCTATTGAACTTCTGCGCTTTTGTTTTTGTTTAACAGGAAGTTATTAATTTCTTATTTCCTTTTATGACCCAGGCATCTAGTTTTGTCTGTATGGGCGTAATTGCGTGTGGTTTTCGGGCTTTTTGTTTAGTTGTGTTTGTGCTTGAGAATGGGTTAATTATCTGAGGTTGGCTATAAGTGTGGCATAAGGCGTGTCGGGACACAAGTTCAATTTAAACATAGATAGCTAGAACTAGAAACGCCAGAAGTTCAATAATTGCGTGCTTGTGTTTTGGCATGTTTTAGATTTAGAAAAAGATGCAGTACTTTATTATCGGACTATATCGATATGTTAATTTATAAACATCAACTTTAGATTGGCTTCTTCTGAGCCAAGTAAACACATAAAAATAATAGTAATATTATATTTTTAAGATGTCTGTTTTTTTATTTTTTTAAATTCTTTGCTGTTTGCAAAGCATTTTATCTAGCTTGAAATTCATTTGCGATTAGTCATACTCTCACACTTATTTACTTACTTATTTACACTGTTTTTGTTTATTTGCTTGGAGCTCATTTTGAGACTGGCGTTTGTGCTACTGTTTATTTACTGTGGCGCCAATTGAATGGCATTTGCTACTTTACTCGCAGTGGCAGTTCCCACATTATAGTGTTGTACTTGCCGCATGTGGCACGGGTCATTGCAACTGCAATGCGTATGACCTTAGAGTGTAACTCAACATCAATTTGTAATCCGACTTAATCATTTTGCTACATGGTTGCTTACTTAGACGCTAACGATCATGAATACATACGACCTCGGTAACGACCTATTAAATTGGCCAGTGCGAAACTGAGGTGGTTGCGAAACTGAGGTGAATTTCTGGTGGCCACCGACCTTTTTAAATAAAAGATGCCTTCGCTTACCTTTAAAATTAAATTTTATCGAATAAGACTTTGTTTAAAGCAAGAATTTCATATTGTTTTACCTATTTTTTAAAAAATTGAGAAATTCGGGTCTGTACTTTTTTACAATTTCTTTAGAAATGGGAAAATTACGCTCTCTTTGTTTTAGAAACCACGCGTACAATGATTTCTCCATATTATCATTTTCGCAAGCATGTAAAAAAAAACAAAAAGAGAACGAAAAAAAAAGTGGTAAAACCGAACTAAAACATACTTTTCCTTAGGAAGTTGCGTTAAATAAGGTAATTTTTTTTTAAAGTTGCGTTAACAGAGTCAACAATGTTAAGAATTCGGGTGTTGCAATAATCGAGGAGTTGCGTGTAACGAGGGTTGCGTTAACCGAGGTCGTACTGTACATATTATATATTCCCTTACTGAATTGTGTTGTTGATTCATACATATTCATCTATATACAATTGCGAAATTGTGCGACAAACAGCAACAACTAAAAAGCAAGATAATTAACTTGATAGTTGTTGTTGCTGTCGTTGTTGTTGCCGCTGTTTATAAGCAGCTGGTAACGTCATCACCAGCATCTTGGAAGTATAAGTATGGCCGGCTTGAAAACCAGTTTCGTTGCTTTGTTTATTTTGCCAAAATAAAACCTCAAGCTTAGTGGTTCTAGGGCAAAAACTGACCGAACAACTTTTATATGGTCATTGACAAAAAGCACCTGTTGAAAAGATTTCAAAAAGGTTGGGGTCAAAGCAATGCAGCGCGAAGAAAAAGTGCCAAAAATAATAAGGCAAAATAATAAGGCAACTAAAAGAAGCAGATGGTTTTTAAAATCAAGTAAAGCGAACAGGAAAGACAAAGATTTTATTCATGAAAAACTCCTTTACTTTCACATGCATTTTGAAATATCTAAACTTATTTAAAAGTTGTTATGTATTAAATGCAGTTTTATTATATAACTCAAAACATGACTGAATGAATCGGGTCAGTTTTGCCGAAGTTATGGAAGTCGAAAGATTTCACCGATTCCCAAGTCGACTGTTGGCATATGACTTTAACATGCATTTTGACCAAAAATCGAATTTTATTTAAATGTTATTTCTTTAATGCAGTTTTATTTTAGGGGCCAAACCATGATTTTAAGCTATTGCTTTTGAAAATCTGGTCACATTTGACGAAGTTATGGAAGTCGAAAGATTTTACCAATGTCCAAGTCAATTTTTTGCCATAAGAATTTAACATGCATTCTGACCAAAAATCGAATTTTATTCAAATGTAATTTCTTAAATGCAGTTTTATTTTAGGGGCCAAACCATGACTTTTAAGCTATTGCTTTTGAAAATCGGGTCAGTTTTGCCGAAGTTATGGAAGTCGAAAGATTTTACCAATGCACAAGTCAAGTTTTGTTTATAAAATTTTAACATGAAATCTGACCAAAAATCGAATTTTATTTAAATGTTATTTCTTAAATGCAGTTTTATTTTAGGGGCCAAACCATGACTTTTAAGCTATTGCTTTTGAAAATCGGGTCACATTTGACGAAGTTATGGAAGTCGAAAGATTCTACCAATTCCCATGTCAATTTTTCGGCATAAGACTTTAACATGCATTTTGACCAAAAATCGAATTTTATTTAAATGTTATTTCTTAAATGCAGTTTTATTTTAGGGGCCAAACCATGACTTTTAAGCTATTGCTTTTGAAAATCGGGTCACATTTGACGAAGTTATGGAAGTCGAAAGATTTTACCAATGTCCAAGTCAATTTTTTGCCATAAGAATTTAACATGCATTCTGACCAAAAATCGAATTTTATTCAAATGTAATTTCTTAAATGCAGTTTTATTTTAGGGGCCAAACCATGACTTTTAAGCTATTGCTTTTGAAAATCGGGTCACATTTGACGAAGTTATGGAAGTCGAAAGATTCTAACAATTCCCATGTCAATTTTTCGGCATAAGACTTTAACATGCATTCTGACCAAAAATCGAATTTTATTTAAATGTTATTTCTTAAATGCAGTTTTATTTTAGGGGCCAAACCATGACTTTTAAGCTATTGCTTTTGAAAATCGGGTCAGTTTTGCCGAAGTTATGGAAGTCGAAAGATTTTACCAATGTCCAAGTCAATTTTTTGCCATAAGAATTTAACATGCATTCTGACCAAAAATCGAATTTTATTCAAATGTAATTTCTTAAATGCAGTTTTATTTTAGGGGCCAAACCATGACTTTTAAGCTATTGCTTTTGAAAATCGGGTCAGTTTTGCCGAAGTTATGGAAGTCGAAAGATTTTACCAATGCACAAGTCAAGTTTTGTTTATAAAATTTTAACATGAAATCTGACCAAAAATCGAATTTTATTTAAATGTTATTTCTTAAATGCAGTTTTATTTTAGGGGCCAAACCATGACTTTTAAGCTATTGCTTTTGAAAATCGGGTCACATTTGACGAAGTTATGGAAGTCGAAAGATTCTACCAATTCCCATGTCAATTTTTTGCCATAAGAATTTAACATGCATTCTGACCAAAAATCGAATTTTATTCAAATGTAATTTCTTAAATGCAGTTTTATTTTAGGGGCCAAACCATGACTTTTAAGCTATTGCTTTTGAAAATCGGGTCACATTTGACGAAGTTATAGAAGTCGAAAGATTCTACCAATTCCCATGTCAATTTTTTGCCATAAGAATTTAACATGCATTCTGACCAAAAATCGAATTTTATTTAAATGTAATTTCTTAAATGCAGTTTTATTCTAGGGGCCAAACCATGACTTTTAAGCTATTGCTTTTGAAAATCGGGTCAGTTTTGCCGAAGTTATGGAAGTCGAAAGATTTTACCAATGCACAAGTCAAGTTTTGTTTATAAAATTTTAACATGAAATCTGACCAAAAATCGAATTTTATTTAAATGTTATTTCTTAAATGCAGTTTTATTTTAGGGGCCAAACCATGACTTTTAAGCTATTGCTTTTGAAAATCGGGTCACATTTGACGAAGTTATGGAAGTCGAAAGATTCTAGCAATTCCCATGTCAATTTTTTGGCATAAGACTTTAACATGCATTTGACCAAAAATCGAATTTTATTTAAATGTTATTTCTTAAATGCAGTTTTATTCTAGGGGCCAAACCATGACTTTTAAGCTATTGCTTTTGAAAATCGGGTCAGTTTTGCCGAAGTTATGGAAGTCGAAAGATTTTACCAATGCACAAGTCAAGTTTTGTTTATAAAATTTTAACATGAAATCTGACCAAAAATCGAATTTTATTTAAATGTTATTTCTTAAATGCAGTTTTAGTTTAGGGGCCAAACCATGACTTTTAAGCTATTGCTTTTGAAAATCGGGTCAGTTTTGCCGAAGTTATGGAAGTCGAAAGATTTTACCAATGCACAAGTCAAGTTTTGTTTATAAAATTTTAACATGAAATCTGACCAAAAATCGAATTTTATTTAAATGTTATTTCTTAAATGCAGTTTTATTTTAGGGGCCAAACCATGACTTTTAAGCTATTGCTTTTGAAAATCGGGTCACATTTGACGAAGTTATGGAAGTCGAAAGATTCTAGCAATTCCCATGTCGATTTTTTGGCATAAGACTTTAACATGCATTTGACCAAAAATCGAATTTTATTTAAATGTTGTTTCTTAAATGCAGTTTTATTTTAGGGGCCAAACCATGACTTTTAAGCTATTGCTTTTGAAAATCGGGTCACATTTGACGAAGTTATGGAAGTCGAAAGATTCTAGCAATTCCCATGTCGATTTTTGGCATAAGACTTTAACATGCATTTTGACCAAAAATCGAATTTTATTTAAATGTTGTTTCTTAAATGCAGTTTTATTCTAGAAGCCAAACCATGACTTTTAAGCTATTGCTTTTGAAAATCGGGTCAGTTTTGCCGAAGTTATGGAAGTCGAAAGATTCTACCAATGCACAAGTCAAGTTTTGTTTATAAAATTTAACATGAAATCTGACCAAAAATCGAATTTTATTTAAATGTTATTTCTTAAATGCAGTTTTATTTTAGGGGCCAAACCATGACTTTTAAGCTATTGCTTTTGAAAATCGGGTCACATTTGACGAAGTTATGGAAGTCGAAAGATTCTAGCAATTCACATGTCGATTTTTTGGCATAAGACTTTAACATGCAATTTGGACCAAAAATCGAATTTTATTTAAATGTAATTTCTTAAATGCAGTTTTATTCTAGGGGCCAAACCATGACTTTTAAGCTATTGCTTTTGAAAATCGGGTCACATTTGACGAAGTTATGGAAGTCGAAAGATTCTAGCAATTCCCATGTCGATTTTTTGGCATAAGACTTTAACATGCATTTTGACCAAAAATCGAATTTTATTTAAATGTTGTTTCTTAAATGCAGTTTTATTCTAGGGGCCAAACCATGACTTTTAAGCTATTGCTTTTGAAAATCGGGTCAGTTTTGCCGAAGTTATGGAAGTCGAAAGATTTTACCAATGCACAAGTCAAGTTTTGTTTATAAAATTTTAACATGAAATCTGACCAAAAATCGAATTTTATTTAAATGTTATTTCTTAAATGCAGTTTTATTTTAGGGGCCAAACCATGACTTTTAAGCTATTGCTTTTGAAAATCGGGTCACATTTGACGAAGTTATGGAAGTCGAAAGATTCTACCAATTCCCATGTCAATTTTTCAGCATAAGACTTTAACATGCATTTTGACCAAAAATCGAATTTTATTTAAATGTAATTTCTTAAATGCAGTTTTATTTTAGGGGCCAAACCATGACTTTTAAGCTATTGCTTTTGAAAATCGGGTCAGTTTTGCCGAAGTTATGGAAGTCGAAAGATTTTACCAATGCACAAGTCAAGTTTTGTTTATAAAATTTTAACATGAAATCTGACCAAAAATCGAATTTTATTTAAATGTTATTTCTTAAATGCAGTTTTATTTAGGGGCCAAACCATGACTTTTAAGCTATTGCTTTTGAAAATCGGGTCACATTTGACGAAGTTATGGAAGTCGAAAGATTCTACCAATTCCCATGTCAATTTTTTGCCATAAGACTTTAACATGCATTTTGACCAAAATCGAATTTTATTTAAATGTAATTTCTTAAATGCAGTTTTATTTTAGGGGCCAAACCATGACTTTTAAGCTATTGCTTTTGAAAATCGGGTCAGTTTTGCCGAAGTTATGGAAGTCGAAAGATTTTACCAATGCACAAGTCAAGTTTTGTTTATAAAATTTTAACATGAAATCTGACCAAAAATCGAATTTTATTTAAATGTTATTTCTTAAATGCAGTTTTATTTTAGGGGCCAAACCATGACTTTTAAGCTATTGCTTTTGAAAATCGGGTCAGTTTTGCCGAAGTTATAGAGGTCGAAAGATTTTACCAATGTCCAAGTCAATTTTTTGCCATAAGAATTTAACATGCATTTGACCAAAAATCGAATTTTATTTAAATGTAATTTCTTAAATGCAGTTTTATTTAAGGGGCCAAACCATGACTTTTAAGCTATTGCTTTTGAAAATCGGGTCAGTTTTGCCGAAGTTATGGAAGTCGAAAGATTTTACCAATGCCCAAGTCAAGTTTTGTTCATAAAATTTTAACATGAAATCTGACCAAAAATCGAATTTTATTTAAATGTTATTTCTTAAATGCAGTTTTATTTTAGGGGCCAAACCATGACTTTTAAGCTATTGCTTTTGAAAATCGGGTCACATTTGACGAAGTTATGGAAGTCGAAAGATTCTAGCAATTCACATGTCGATTTTTGGCATAAGACTTTAACATGCAATTTGACCAAAAATCGAATTTTATTTAAATGTAATTTCTTAAATGCAGTTTTATTCTAGGGGCCAAACCATGACTTTTAAGCTATTGCTTTTGAAAATCGGGTCACATTTGACGAAGTTATGGAAGTCGAAAGATTCTACCAATTCCCATGTCGATTTTTGGCATAAGACTTTAACATGCATTTTGACCAAAAATCGAATTTTATTTAATGTTGTTTCTTAAATGCAGTTTTATTTAGGGGCCAAACCATGACTTTTAAGCTATTGCTTTTGAAAATCGGGTCACATTTGACGAAGTTATGGAAGTCGAAAGATTCTACCAATTCCCATGTCAATTTTTCGGCATAAGACTTTAACATGCATTTTGACCAAAAATCGAATTTTATTTAAATGTAATTTCTTAAATGCAGTTTTATTTTAGGGGCCAAACCATGACTTTTAAGCTATTGCTTTTGAAAATCGGGTCACATTTGACGAAGTTATGGAAGTCGAAAGATTTTACCAATGCCCAAGTCAAGTTTTGTTTATAAAATTTTAACATGAAATCTGACCAAAAATCGAATTTTATTTAAATGTTATTTCTTAAATGCAGTTTTATTTTAGGGGCCAAACCATGACTTTTAAGCTATTGCTTTTGAAAATCGGGTCACATTTGACGAAGTTATGGAAGTCGAAAGATTCTACCAATTCCCATGTCGATTTTTGGCATAAGACTTTAACATGCAATTTGGACCAAAAATCGAATTTTATTTAATGTAGTTTCTTAAATGCAGTTTTATTTTAGGGGCCAAACCATGACTTTTAAGCTATTGCTTTTGAAAATCGGGTCACATTTGACGAAGTTATGGAAGTCGAAAGATTCTACCAATTCCCATGTCAATTTTTCGGCATAAGACTTTAACATGCATTTTGACCAAAAATCGAATTTTATTTAAATGTAATTTCTTAAATGCAGTTTTATTCTAGGGGCCAAACCATGACTTTTAAGCTATTGCTTTTGAAAATCGGGTCAGTTTTGCCGAAGTTATGGAAGTCGAAAGATTTTACCAATGCACAAGTCAAGTTTTGTTTATAAAATTTTAACATGAAATCTGACCAAAAATCGAATTTTATTTAAATGTTATTTCTTAAATGCAGTTTTATTTTAGGGGCCAAACCATGACTTTTAAGCTATTGCTTTTGAAAATCGGGTCACATTTGACGAAGTTATGGAAGTCGAAAGATTCTACCAATTCCCATGTCGATTTTTGGCATAAGACTTTAACATGCAATTTGGACCAAAAATCGAATTTTATTTAAATGTTATTTCTTAAATGCAGTTTTATTTTAGGGGCCAAACCATGACTTTTAAGCTATTGCTTTTGAAAATCGGGTCACATTTGACGAAGTTATGGAAGTCGAAAGATTCTACCAATTCCCATGTCGATTTTTTGGCATAAGACTTTAACATGCAATTTGGACCAAAAATCGAATTTTATTCAAATGTAATTTCTTAAATGCAGTTTTATTTTAGGGGCCAAACCATGACTTTTAAGCTATTGCTTTTGAAAATCGGGTCACATTTGACGAAGTTATGGAAGTCGAAAGATTCTACCAATTCCCATGTCAATTTTTCGGCATAAGACTTTAACATGCATTTTGACCAAAAATCGAATTTTATTAAATGTAATTTCTTAAATGCAGTTTTATTCTAGGGGCCAAACCATGACTTTTAAGCTATTGCTTTTGAAAATCGGGTCAGTTTTGCCGAAGTTATGGAAGTCGAAAGATTTTACCAATGCACAAGTCAAGTTTTGTTTATAAAATTTTAACATGAAATCTGACCAAAAATCGAATTTTATTTAAATGTTATTTCTTAAATGCAGTTTTATTTTAGGGGCCAAACCATGACTTTTAAGCTATTGCTTTTGAAAATCGGGTCACATTTGACGAAGTTATGGAAGTCGAAAGATTCTACCAATTCCCATGTCGATTTTTTGGCATAAGACTTTAACATGCATTTGGACCAAAAATCGAATTTTATTTAATGTTATTTCTTAAATGCAGTTTTATTTTAGGGGCCAAACCATGACTTTTAAGCTATTGCTTTTGAAAATCGGGTCACATTTGACGAAGTTATGGAAGTCGAAAGATTCTACCAATTCCCATGTCAATTTTTTGGCATAAGACTTTAACATGCATTCTGCCCAAAAATCGAATTTTATTCAAATGTAATTTCTTAAATGCAGTTTTATTTTAGGGGCCAAACCATGACTTTTAAGCTATTGCTTTTGAAAATCGGGTCACATTTGACGAAGTTATGGAAGTCGAAAGATTCTACCAATTCCCATGTCAATTTTCGGCATAAGACTTTAACATGCATTTGACCAAAAATCGAATTTTATTAAATGTAATTTCTTAAATGCAGTTTTATTCTAGGGGCCAAACCATGACTTTTAAGCTATTGCTTTTGAAAATCGGGTCACATTTGACGAAGTTATGGAAGTCGAAAGATTTTACCAATGCCCAAGTCAAGTTTTGTTTATAAAATTTTAACATGAAATCTGACCAAAAATCGAATTTTATTTAAATGTATTTCTTAAATGCAGTTTTATTTTAGGGGCCAAACCATGACTTTTAAGCTATTGCTTTTGAAAATCGGGTCACATTTGACGAAGTTATGGAAGTCGAAAGATTCTACCAATTCACATGTCAATTTTTTGGCATAAGACTTTAACATGCAATTTGGACCAAAAATCGAATTTTATTCAAATGTAATTTCTTAAATGCAGTTTTATTCTAGGGGCCAAACCATGACTTTTAAGCTATTGCTTTTGAAAATCGGGTCACATTTGACGAAGTTATGGAAGTCGAAAGATTCTACCAATTCCCATGTCAATTTTTCAGCATAAGACTTTAACATGCATTTTGACCAAAAATCGAATTTTATTTAAATGTAATTTCTTAAATGCAGTTTTATTTTAGGGGCCAAACCATGACTTTTAAGCTATTGCTTTTGAAAATCGGGTCAGTTTTGACGAAGTTATGGAAATCGAAAGATTTTACCAATGCCCAAGTCAAGTTTTGTTTATAAAATTTAACATGAAATCTGACCAAAAATCGAATTTTATTTAAATGTTATTTCTTAAATGCAGTTTTATTTTAGGGGCCAAACCATGACTTTTAAGCTATTGCTTTTGAAAATCGGGTCACATTTGACGAAGTTATGGAAGTCGAAAGATTCTACCAATGCACAAGTCAAGTTTTTGTTATAAAATTTAACATGAAATCTGACCAAAAATCGAATTTTATTTAAATGTTATTTCTTAAATGCAGTTTTATTTTAGGGGCCAAACCATGACTTTTAAGGCGTTGCTTTTGAAAATCGGGTCAGTTTTGATAAAGTTATGAAAAGTGACAACTGAAAACGATTATTAGTCAACTTTTATAATGGTTGCCAACCATTTCCTTCGATAAGTATAAAAACACAGATGTGTAACAGCTGCCAGTTATAATTTGATATGACTTCTTCTCTTGTTTGCCACTTTTGCCTGCATATATATATTTATATATAAACATATATTCACATCCCAACTTCCCAAGCAGATATAATTCACATGGCTAGCATGTGTTTGCTGTAGCGCATTTTAAATAATTTAAAAGGAATTGTTTGTTGCTTCTGTTTTTTTGTTTTTACATTCGCAACGCGTTTTGTTGCTGCAGCACTTCCTGCATTTTAAAATGTGAAGAAAATTTGGAGTTTAACAGTTGTCAAATTCAACGCCCGCCAAATTAAAACTAATAAGTTGATATTAAATGCGGGCTCTGACACAGACGCAATGCTCAATTTGTCACTCACTCAGTTGAAACTTGCTTTTATTGTTTGTGTTGTAAGTCTAATTAATTTGTTTGCATTTGAAATGTCAGAGGAGGACGCCGCATGTGGCAAAGTCTCTTCGCTTCCAGCTCAAATCGCATGGGACTGTAAGTATTCAAACATACGAAGAACTTTTTTGCATTTAACAACAGAAGCCGCACAGGGGCACACAAGTGCTGCTTCTGACCCACTGTGCGAGTGCACCCAGTTTTTAATTGTGCTCAAAGCTAATTTCATATTTGCTATGAAAGACGAGCTGAATATTAATTAAGGCGGGAATGAAAATGATAAATTGGACAAGAAAACAACAATGTGACCCGAAAGCAGTTGAAGGACATGCAAAAAAGTCTTTAACCTGCATACAAGAAAAAGTGATTTTTGTGCAACAAAAATTTTAAATGCTTTTCTAAAAATGTTTAGCTGACACACCTGACTTATGAGCGGGAGGAAGGCTGACACTGTAAATGCATTAAATTATATAAAAAATTGCTTGCCAATGCAAAAAATACAAAAAAACAATACGACGATGTGACAATCAAAGCAGATGGTATTTTTTGTACTCACCCGTTCTGGTCTCAGTGGTCTATGGGCTGATCTGACAGTGCTGTATTTTTTGTTGTAGTCATGCTGCAGCTTCCAAAGTGTCAACGAACGATTTTTGCCCGGTTGCCTTTTGTTTGAGGTTTTGTGGGTGTGGAGAGGAAGTGAATGAGGCGACCAGTTTTTAGTAGTAGTAGTTGTTGTTGGTGTTGTTGTTATTGTTGTCAAAACAACACCGACACACTTCAGTACATGTGGAGGAAAGATGAGGAAAGGAGGGCAACTGACAGTCACTGATCCATGGTATTCAATTGTTGAGCAGAGCTCCAACAACAACAATGGAACAAAAGCTGAACCGTTGACAATTGGTGGCTGACAAATATGATGACAAATATACATACATACGTATGTATGTACATACACAGACATGAACTTCCGTTAGTGTTTGCCCTAAATATGCACAGAGCTTTATATGTTTTCAATTACCTAAAGTTCCATTCTCTATCTCTCCCTCTTTTTAGCCACTGGCAGTTTGGCTGCCAATCCACCGGATGCTGATCAAAAGGGACCCGTATTCCTTAAGGAACCAACCAATCGCATTGACTTCTCCAACTCAACTGGCGCCGAAATCGAATGTAAATCAAGTGGAAATCCCATGCCAGAAATCATTTGGGTGCGAAGCGATGGCACTGCTGTGGGTGATGTCCCTGGACTGCGTCAGATCTCATCGGATGGCAAGCTGGTCTTTCCACCGTTCCGTGCCGAGGATTATCGTCAGGAGGTTCATGCTCAGGTCTATGCCTGTTTGGCCCGCAACCAATTTGGCTCGATTATATCAAGGGATGTCCATGTGCGAGCTGGTAAGTTGTCGCTGTTCTAGAGAGAGCATGTTGGAAGTGTACCGAGTGCAGAGCAAGATGATTAGATGTGGGTTGATCGATAGTTGTTAAAGTAAATCAAACAAAAAATGTCTGCTTTAAGAACTTTTAAGCCATTTCATAGTCTTACAAAAAACTAAAAACAAATTAAAAACAAAAAAATTAAAGCCACAGTTTAAGACAATACTTTAAGCTATAGTTGAACTGGCTGTGAAAAATCAAAAAAAAAAAATTAAATTTTTTGAGCAATCTAACAATTGAAATAAGAACCACATGTACTTTTGCTCTGCGCTCAAAACAAACATTTTTTTTTCAGATTTACACCGAGTTTCAGATCAGCGTTGGTTAAACTTTTTCGACATTCGGCGTTGTGTTAGAAGCTGTCAAATATTTTGTCAAGGAAACTGTACATAGCGAAACGTTTGGCTCAATTTAAGTCTATTGTAATTTTTATTGACATTTGCTTTTCCTCCAATTTTTCTTAAATGCTTTGCTGTTTGCTTTTCCGACTTGCAACAAATCGGAAAAATCAAGTCTTAAAAGTGCTGTGAAGGCAGCCAGGCATTTTTTTGGGCCACTTTTAGATAATTTGCCATGTGTGCTTGGGTTCGTGTCAGTTGTCTATGCAATTTCACTATAATTAATTATTGTGCAAGTGGATGAAGATGATGCAATTGACGCCTTACATCTAACAACTGGAGCCAGAGTTCAACGCAAGGAGTTCGTCTAAGCTCACAACCTCGACCACCTCCCAAGTCGCACACTTTATTCGCTGTGGATATATCCATTACTTACGCTTACATAAACCAGCGCTAAATAGGCTTTTGAGCTAATGACTTTTACCTAATTATGTTGCAATCATATACATATGAGCAACCCCCAATGAGTTCGCCACCTGGCAGACCTATATGGGGTAACATGTCAACTTGGCTTAGTCATCAACGGGCTTCTTCTTTTCGTCGTTGTTGACGTCGTTGACGTGTTCGTTAGCAATTAGCTAACCTAACCCTCTAGCTACCTCTCTACCCCAACTTTTTAGTCATTTTTAGCTTAGCATGAACTCGGCTCGTTTCCTATTAGCCAAGTTAGGTTAGTGCCAAAAAATATATACATATACATATATATAAGCTGGTTAGAACAGGTGGAGAATGATGATAATGATGGTAGCTAGCATAGCATAAATTATGTCTCCAGCACGGGCTACACCTTTTATTTTGGAAACGTTGACTTTAATTAATTGCAAAGCTTGGACTGAGCTTGACAGTGATTATGTTTGTTTGTTTTCGCACTTTCCACTTAATTGGCCGTTTTAATTGTTTTCCAACAAGTACAGGAAATGCGCACAAATTACTTCCAGGAACTGAGCTTAGAATAAGTTGTCAAGGTTGAGTTTGTTCAGGCGTGAGAATTTTCATCATTCATACTTAACTAAACGCACTTCATCATATTTGCAAAAAACCCGAAACTTTTCAGTTGTTGCCCAATACTACGAGGCGGATGTAAACAAGGAGCATGTGATTCGAGGAAATTCAGCGGTTATTAAGTGCTTGATACCATCGTTTGTGGCTGATTTCGTTGAGGTTGTTTCTTGGCATACCGATCAGGAGGAGAACTACTTTCCAGGCACAGAATATGGTGCGATACTATCAAAGCAACAACAACTATACGATATTCCTCTAGTATTGTGCACTATTGTTAAATATTTTAAATATTAGGCTGTACTAAACGCATGGTCTCAACGATATGAAATCAACCATCAACCAACAATCCATTACATCATCAATTATTTCCTCTTTTCTTATTATATCAACAAATTTATTTTGCTTCGCAGTCGTTTCGCAACACTATGAAGAGGATATACACAAGGCGTTTGTTATACGCGGCAATTCGGCCATTTTGAAATGTGATATACCATCGTTTGTAGCTGATTTTGTAAATGTTATATCCTGGCATACCGATCAGGAAGAGAATTTTTATCCAGACACTGAATATGGTGTGTGATTTTCGCTTCGTTGTTTGCTTCCGTGTGTTTGTGTGTGTGTGTGTGCTTCTCTCTATGTGTGTGTGTGTGTTGCAAAACAGCA
Organism: Scaptomyza flava; assembly: GCA_030179655.1. NCBI lineage: Eukaryota > Metazoa > Arthropoda > Insecta > Diptera > Drosophilidae > Scaptomyza > Scaptomyza flava. The sequence goes on from JARNME010000404.1 coordinate 87,287,685, forward strand.
CTACTTTAACTACATTCTGCAACACTTTAATCCCCAAACAGCAACAGCACACAGAACAACAACACAGCACATTCACATAATACAGACAAAAAATACTCGTGTACAGTTGAAGTACAGTTAACCAACACTAAGTACTAAGTACAACAACACCAACAAGTACCAAATGGTACACTAACTAAACTGTAAAATACGAGCTGCACAAAAGAGCTAACTCAATTAACCAACACTGGTTAGGTACAGTTTTCCATACTTTGTCAAAGTTTTGCGTCTTTTGGTTTCGTTTTTGTATAATTGAACATTTCTTATTAGTCTAATTTTTATATTTTTGCCTTATGCATAACATTTAATTTGCTTTGTGGCTTTTAGTCGTTGCCCAATACTACGATACCGATGTAAATAAGGCCTATGTGATACGTGGAAATGCGGCAGTTTTAAAATGTGAAATACCTTCGTTTGTGGCCGATTTTGTTAGCGTTGTGTCCTGGCACACGGATCAGAATGAGGACTTTTTACCAGGCACCGAATATGGTTTGTTCATTTTGAGGTTATGCTTGAGAGAGTTATGTACAGTTGTGTTTGCATAGAATCATAGACCATTAAGAGACCCTTACCTCAACCTGTTCCACAACATATATTATTATTTAATTTTTGTATACATTTATTCTTCCTTACAAAGTATGTTTTGGGCTTGTTGCTTGTCTTTCCCAATGCGTGTTTGTTAGTCGTTTTCATAAACTATTATTAACCTTCAGTGCAAAAGACTTTCTCAGGGAAGTAAGTGCATACATGCATATTTATGTACATTTCATCTCAAACTTGCGCATTAAGGTGCATTAAATGCGCTATTAACTACTCTTACCTTTTATAGAAACTGAACTAAACTGAACGTCTCGTATTTCAATTAGTCTGCTGATGATGTTCACACGCCCGCAACACGCAAGGTGTTTGGTTACTTTTCGTTGTACTTTTTTCCTAATGTAATCTCTTACAATTTCCCTCGTTCACATTATTTAATTGTGCAGTTGTGCAGCAGTTCTATGAGTCAGAAGTTAACAATGAGTATGTTATACGAGGCAATTCGGCAGTACTCAAGTGTTCCATTCCATCGTTCGTGGCGGACTTTGTTCAGGTAGTGTCCTGGCAGGACGAAGAGGGCCAACTCTATGGCACACTTGATGAGCAACAGGGCATGGGTACATTTCCTAAGCGATTCTTATATTTGAATATCAATAGGACTCTAAGAATTCCCATTTTCCTATTTTCCCATTTAACCTTTTTCTGTTTTTATTTCTTTACTATGTCAGCGCGTGTTTTCTTATACATATCACGAAATAAAAATAAAAATACTTCCATTACAATTTTACAGTTGTTAATCAGTACTACGAAGCTGAAGTTGTCTCCGAGTATGTTATCAAAGGGAATACGGCTGTGTTGAAATGTACCATACCAAGCTTTGTGGCAGACTTTTTGCGCGTTGAAGCTTGGGTGGCCAGCGATGGCACAGAGTACATACCGCAGGAGAATTTTGGTAGATTTCCCGAAACTTTTGTGAACTTGTTAACTTATAAGCAGTGGATCCCCCATATCCAATTCCCTCTTTCCTTTTGCTTAAACTTTTTCAATTGATATAGCTTTATTATGCATTTTCCATTTGTTGTTTAGTTGTTAATCAGTTTTATGGCGCCGATATATTAATGGAGTATGTCATCAAAGGCAATGCGGCCGTTTTGAAGTGTTCAATTCCATCGTTTGTGGCTGATTTTGTGCGTGTAGAGTCTTGGATTGACGAGGAAGGCGTCGAATTGCGTTACACTGATAACTATGGTATTAATTAACCTGAAACTAAGTTAGTCTACATCGTTGTTACCAGGGTTTCCACTATCCCAAAATATTTTCCAGTTTCATTTTAATTTTTTCCTTAACGCTTATTTTAAACAACATTTTCAGTGGTTAATCAGTTCTATGAGGCCGAAATTATGACCGAGTATGTTATCAAAGGCAATGCAGCGGTTTTAAAGTGTTCCATTCCATCGTTTGTGGCTGATTTTGTGCGTGTCGAATCTTGGATCGATGAGGAGAACAATGTCTTAACCTTTTCCGATAATTATGGTGTGATTTTCATTCGAATATTTTTAGATCTATTGGCTTAAAGTTTAAGGTTTATGTTAGAACCCAATCCCGAAACCCTAATCCGATGTTTATATGTTTTAATTTGCTTACGATTTCGTTTCCCACCCGATTTCACGGTTTACAGTTGTCTCACAGTTCTACATAACGGAGGCGGAGAATGAATATGTTATTAAAGGCAATGCAGCTGTGGTCAAATGTAAGATACCCTCGTTTGTAGCCGACTATGTACAAATTGAGGCTTGGGTGGACGATGAGGGGGTCGAATTATGGCGCGAGAACTCAACCAGCGCCTATGGTACAGTCTAAACAAAACACATCAACGTTAATTAGTTGTTAGTCTTAACTAAGTTTATCCCAACCTTCTTTTTTACTACCTCCATTAATTTGAAATTGTTACTTAAATTTGCTTTATCAACAACTGTTTTGCTTTAGTTGTCATTCAATCGTACGAATCCGAGGCAGATAATGAGTATGTTATACGTGGCAACTCTGTTGTTATGAAATGTGAGATACCCTCGTTTGTGGCGGACTTTGTGTATGTTGATCTATGGCTGGACTCGGAGGGTCGCAATTACTATCCCAACAATGCTGAGGAGACGGGTACTTTTTCAAATGGTTTCTAATTAATATGACGTGATGCGTATTTGTATTTTTCCCCGTTCCCAGCGTATTTTATTTCCTTAATTCATTTAATTTCACGGCTTTCGCTTAAATAAGTTCGTTACTCTCTCTCATTCTCATAGTTGTTCATCAGTTTTATCAGACACGCGTCATCGATGAATTTGTGCTGCGTGGCAACTCTGCCATATTGAAGTGTTTGGTGCCCTCGTTTGTGGCTGATTTCATTGATGTTGAGGGTTGGATAGATGAGGAGGGTGTGGAAATAACGCGTCCACTACTCGACGAATCAACGGGTAAAAGAATTTGGGGTTAACTGTTTATGTTTTCTAGCTTTCTAGTCTAGTTTATCGTCCCAGTCTCTTATCCTTTAACATTTACTTCTACGTTATGCTTTGCTTATTCTAATCATGTTCCGTACCCTTAACATTTGCCATATTCCAGTGGTCAAACAGTTTTTTGAGTCGCAAGTATACGATGAGTATGTGATCAAGGGCAATGCAGCCATATTCAAGTGTCAGACGCCATCATTTGTGGCGGATCATATCGATATAACCGATTGGATTGATACTGATGGCGGTGTCTATACCAAGAACATAACGGGTACAAACACTTTTAAAGTAGTACTATTGTAGAAACATGAAGGGGTCCGCATCAATTATCATTATGATTTATCCCTAACCCAAACAACTCTCACTCCCTCTCTCGTACACATTTTTGCAGTTGTGCCACAATCGTACAGCGTCAATGTCATGGATGAGTCCATTTTGCGGGGGAATAGCGCAATTTTGAAATGTCATATACCCAGTTTTGTTGCCGACTTTATTGAGGTCGCATCGTGGGTTGAGGACGAGGAGCGTGAGATATTTCCGCAGGCCGATGTCACAGCTAGCGGTAAATCACACTAGCTTTTAAGTTCTCCCAAACAACGTCTAATAAAAAATCCCTTCCAGTTACAAATTTCAATTGCTAGCTTTGTTGATCGTTCCGTGATCCTTGGTCCTTAAGCTTCTCTAACAGGTCCCTCAAAAAGTTTTTAAAAAAAAACCACTGCGCTGTTAGGCATTCGATTAACTTTTTCTTTGCTTTCAATTTCACTTTCTTTTTTGTTTTACTTCTTTATTTTTTGTCCCGTCCACAAAATCTCTAATTTTTATTTTCACCTTCCTTCCCGCTGTCCAAAATAATCCAAGAGTCGCTCCTGACTTGCCCCACTTAACGAACCTGTATTTACCCCTTCATGTAGTTGAAAGTAGCGTTGTTTTGTAGCCTAGTGTAAATAGTCACCAAATGTAAATATGTATGAACAAAAATGCTAATAAATTCCCTCATCAATTTGTACATATGTATAAATTTGTATCATATACAATAACATAACAAATAAACATTATCATCCAATGTTAATATTCGCATCAGCTAAAAATTATTGGCATTTTTGTTGAAGCATGAGAAAATATCATTTAAAAATTGCAAAGAAATCGTGAGAATATTAGTGCCTTTTGCGAATTATGTTAAATGGTTTTAAATGTAAATATAAAAAGCTAAAATTTATTAACAATTTACAATTTCTTTGCAATTCAAACACTGCTTGGTGTATAGTTAAATATAAGTAAAAACATTTTGGTCAGAGTAATTAATTTTGTAAAATAATTAAACTAATGCCTGAACAAAATGTTGTTTGTAAGGCTGAAGATTATTGAAAATACTAGTAAAATATTCAACAAAAAATAAATTCCATCTTCAGCCTTACATAAACATACACACATGTATATGCTTAGCTTAAAATTAATATAAAACACAATTCGCATTTTGAAAGTCACATTGCATGATATACTATTAACAAACGGCACAATATTTCTGTTGAGCAACGCATCAAGTTCAAAGTGAACAAAGATAATAAATAAATGATGATATTGAAGCTGTCATGTGGCTTTCGAATGTGAAGCTAACAGGCTCAATTAAAGCAACTTTTTTTAATTGAGTTTGTTTCAGTTGTTTGTAGAAAGTAGCTTTTGGTGTATGTTAGCTTAAGTTAACTCAATCAATCCCATAAATAATATATATTTTTTTTATCAACTATCTTTGAACTCTTGAACAATATAAATCAGACGGCAAATATCTTGTTCTGCCTTCCGGCGAGCTACACATACGTGAAGTTGGACCCGAAGATGGTTATAAGAGCTATCAGTGCCGTACCAAGCATCGATTGACTGGAGAGACCCGTTTAAGTGCGACCAAAGGACGTTTGGTCATTACAGGTAAGTCGGCCTTGTTTGCCAACTATATCATATTAACTTGCATAATAAACTTTAGTTTAGTTATTCTATCGGGATTTATTCTTAAACTCATTGAAATATTTTGAACATTTGCTCAACACTATTATACATATTAAACAATGCTTTGAATAAATATGTTAGAATTAATATACATATCTCCCAATAGAATGCCTACTAAGGTTTATCCAGCTCTAAGTAAATTTCATACAGATAAAGAATCACATCTTATACATGTAAAAATCTTATATGTTAAACTTATGAAATATCATAAAGTTAATTTTTTATTGCAACTGTGTGAAGTTTATTTAGTTAAAAATTAAAAAAAGTATCAAATCTTAAAGGTTAGCCTTTGAGGCTTGAAGACTTTCAGTAAATGTTTGGAATAAAAATAATTTGTTTTCAATTAAATACAAAAGTATTATAATGCTTTAATGAATAAAATATAAAGTTGCAAAATATTCCAAATATTTAAAGTAAAGCAGGAAAAAGGCTCAAACATTGTTTGATTAAATATCAAATTTATAGTTCGCTTTTTTCTTGTTCTGCTTATGAATTACGGAAACATTTAATCTGTAATTATTTAATTTATATATTAAAACATATTTGAGGTGCAACAATATTTTGATTAAATTTTATGCTATCCAACATTCAATCAAAAAGATTTTTTGCTTAAAATCTATTTCTTTGTGAGGATAAAGCACTTTTTTCTGAATTTCCTTAATAAAATGAAAACAATTTTAAGTTAATGCGCGCACAGTCAAAAAATTGTTGCTCGCTTAATACTAAATTGAAAACTGCCTGAATGTTGGGATAGGGTACTCGACAATGCTATGAGCTTGAAATAAAGCCAAATGATATATAATTTCGTAGTTAAATTTTGTCCGTTTTTATAAAGAGCTTGCTCAAAACAAATCCTCCCTTTTTGTCTATGCGCCTAAGGTAAGTGCCAACAATACAATAGATATTTTCATATGCAAATTTCTATAAATTCATTTTCCATTTCCAGAACCAGTTGGCAGGGTTTCACCCAAGTTTCCAACCACACTGACAAGTAGCAGCTTCACGACTGTTGCCAATGATAGTCTCACTTTGCTGTGTCCCGCCCAGGCCTATCCAGCGCCAATGTTTAGGTAGGGCAAGAAGCATTTACTTATTCCCAGCTAGGCCCAACTTTGGACAGTTTTACTTTCATTGTACGCCTCTTAAGCATTTACCAAACACTTTATCCTTTTAAGAACCCATTGGTAGCGTTGGTCCACGTCTAATTTCTGGCAATGATATTAAAGTTGTGCAATATGCTGCTGGCCACGTTATTAATTTGCTATGTCCAGCACAATCGTATCCGGTGCCAGTGTTTAGGTAAGACTTATCCCAACTGAAGGTAGGCAAAAAAGGTTTAAATGTTAACTAGAAGTTTGTTTCTAAATAGAACCCGTTGGTAGCGTTGGACCTCGTCTCACTAGTGGCGATGAATCTCGCATTCTTAGGGTGCACTTGGAGCAGAGTGCAACGCTCTTATGTCCAGCTCAAGCGTATCCAGTGCCCTTTTTTAGGTAACCTAGCCCAACAATTAGGTCGTCTATATATTGATTTTCATTCAAAACAAAATTCAAAATATCTTTGAAGAGCCCGTGGGAAGTGTTAGTCCTAAAGTAACAGCTGGCGATGATGCTATTAAAATCCCCAAAGTAATATTGGGACAAAGCGCAACCTTAATGTGTCCAGCTCAAGCATATCCAGTGCCCTTTTATAGGTAAATTAATCCAACATTTAGGCACTTAATTTAAACCGAAAACTTTCCTACAAAATTCGATGCTTTGTAGAACCCGTTGGTAGTGTCAGTCCACAGTTGAATGGTAACGGGAATCAGGAGCATATAACGCTTACTCGTGTGCCACTAAATCAGAGTGTATCGCTTATGTGTCCAGCTCAGGCTTATCCAGTACCATATTTTAGGTAATGCACCATATCCCAACGTAGGGTTTAGTTTCAATAAAAAGGTAATATTATTTACGTTTTGGTTTTTCTTAGAACCTGTCGGTAGTGTTGGTCCTAGACTAACCTCAGGTGATGATTCAAGGACAACGAAAGTTCAGCTAGCTAAGAGCGTTACCTTACTCTGTCCCGCACAGGCATTTCCAGTGCCTTTCTATAGGTGAGAGCTTTGCAACATTCAGGCAGTTTTCCCTTTTGTCATGAATCGACCATTTTCCAGAACCCGTTGGCAGTGTTAGCCCCAAAATAAATACTGGTGAAGACTACAAGCATGTAAAGGGAAAAAGTGCTCAAGATTTAAGCTTATTGTGTCCAGCGCAGGCTTATCCACAACCCGTCTATAGGTAATAACTGAACCCCGAAGGCAGTTTTCAAGTTCTTCGCTTAAAAGTACCAGTAAAAATATCTAAACGTTTTAATTACAGAACCTATTGGTAGTGTTAGCCCTAAAATAACAAATGCGGATGATTTAAAGCATGTCAAAGTTAAGAACTTGCATAGTCTGAGTCTCTTGTGCCCAGCCCAAGCATATCCACAGCCAGCTTATAGGTAAAGTTTAGCTCAGAGTACCTGCCCAACTTTTGCGGGTGTTTTCCCATATGATATTTACGAAAATATTTCAGAGCCCGTTGGAAGTGTAGCGCCCAAGCTAAACTTTCTCGAACGTTTTAGAATGATGCAAATTCAGGGTGGCAGTACTTTCAACATACAATGTCCAGTGCAATCATATCCCATGCCTGTTTTCAAGTAAGAACCCAACGACCCTTATATCTAAGACCAACATTCAGTGTTAGTTTATGATTAGCACAATTTTACAAATAATAGTTAATTGTGATTTTTAGAGCCCGTTGGCAGCGTACGTCCAAAAGTCAACTCCCAAGATAAGCATCAGTTTATAGATGTGGAGCTAAACAACAGTTACTCCCTGCTTTGTTTGGCACAATCGTATCCAACGCCTGTTTTCAGGTGGGTGGTCGCGTCGTTACCTCACCCCTCTTACAAGCAGACAGTTTTCTAGTGCATGTTAAACGTTTCATGTTTGTGGTTGTTTTTTATAGAGCCCGTTGGCTCCGTCAAGCCCAAAATAAATGTGCAGGACAAACTGCAAACACGCGAGATAGCTAAGAATGTTGGAATTGCCCTGCTTTGTCCAGCTCAATCGTATCCTATGCCTGCTCACAGGTAAAAGAATTATGCTGCATGTCCTGAAGCAATTTTGCGTTTGCTTGAAATTGTGTAAATTACCTAAGGGGCAGAATTTTATTATTATTACAGACAATATAATTATGGTGATTATTTCGTTAGACATATTTCCTCAACTTTCAGCAGTCAGGCACTTTTCAAAATGAGTTGTTTTTTTCCTTAAACTATTTATGTTGTTTACAGAACCGATAGGCAGTGTTCCGCCCAAAGTGAGCGTTGCCGATGAATTATCCAATACGAGAACTGTACAGGGCGCCAGTTTCAGCTTAAAGTGTCCAGCACAATCGTATCCCATACCAGCTTATAGGTAGGTCAAACATTCAGGCAGAGTTCAAGGAAATATTAGAATATCTCTTGACTGTATATCCCTTTCAGAACCCATTGGTAGCGTTCCACCCAAGGTTAGCATAGATGATGAGGTGGCCAATGCTCGTGCTTATGTCGCAAAATCTTTAAGTCTCAAGTGTCCGGCACAATCGTATCCAATACCAGCCTATAGGTATGCTCAATCCTAACTCAACATTCAGGCTTTGTGTTTAGTTTGGCAAGTCCTAAATTTGAGTTCCATTTAGAACCCATTGCTTCTGTGCCACCCAAATTGAATCTGCTTGAGAGAGTGCGTACTATGGAAGTTCTATTAGGTAGCAAATATGCTATGCAATGTCCGGGTCAAGCATATCCAGTTCCTATTAACAGGTAATATCTCAAATCCAATCCCAACTTCAGGTTTTGTTTTGGTACATTTCTCTAGTAAGTCGTATTTTCAAAATTTCAGAACCCATTGGCTCCGTTCCACCAAAAATACTTAATATCAATGATAAATTTCAATTGATGCAAGTCAAGTTGAGCTCCAATTTTGCTATACAATGTCCTGGGCAGGCCTATCCAGTGCCTGTTGTTAGGTTAGTTTAAAGAGTGCCTATCAACATTTCAGGCTTAGTTCAATTTAAAACTTCTAAGACTTTCCCATTATTTTATGATTATTAGAGCCCATTGGATCGGTCCCACCAAAAATAACAAATCTTCACGACAAGTTTCAATTTGTTCAAGTCAAATTGACTGAAGACTATGCCATGCAATGTCCTGGTCAAGCATACCCTGTGCCCATAGTTCGGTTAGTTTTCCCACTCTCAACCAACATTTGAGGCATTATTCTTATCTTATTAACTTTTGCATAATTTTAAAGAACCGATAGGCTCTGTGCCACCGAAAATCACCAGTCTTCATGATAAGTTTCAAGTGCTACAAGTAAAGTTATCTGAAGATTATTCCATGCAATGCCCGGGTCAGGCATATCCAGTACCTATAGTTAGGTTAGTTTAAATGTAAATCCTTCACAACATTCAGTTCAGCAGCTTTGATTGATATAAGTTTAAGTACTTATAAGTTTGCTTTTTAACTTTTCTGCTTCTTTGTAGAACCTGTTGGTTCAGTAGCTCCCAAAGTTGATTCAAGAGATGAATTTACATTTACACGAACACAGCTTGGTTCATCTAAAGCTCTTATTTGTCCAGCACAATCGTATCCTATGCCAGCATTTAGGTAAAAGAGTTCTCTTATCCAACATTCAGGTTTATATTTTATATTCTTCTTGTAGAACCTGTCGGTAGCGTGGCTCCCAAAGTTGATATTAAAGATGAGATTAACTATGCTCGTGTTGCTCTCAATCATAGTCTGGCCATAGTTTGTCCAGCTCAGTCCTATCCAGTACCAGCGTTTAGGTAAGGCTCCTAACAGCATTTAGGCAGTTTTCATGATTTCTTGTGGTATATTTATGTTAAGGTTCCCTAATCTTACAGAGCCCGTTGGGAGTGTGGCACCCAAAGTTGATCCCAATGATCGCATTAAATGGGTAGATAAACCTAAGGATATCTCCTTGAGTTTATTATGTCCAGCCCAATCATATCCGACGCCTGCTGCTCGGTAAGCTGACAGTTTCAGGCAGTTTTCAAAAGACCTTTCGATGCAGAGTAGTTGTTAAAAATGTACAAATTGTTTACAGAACCTGTCGGTAGTGTGGCACCCAAGGTGGATGTAAAGGATCGCATAACTTGGCTTGACAAGCCATTGGGACAGGCCTTGAATTTGCTTTGTCCAGCACAGTCGTATCCCATGCCTGCTTATAGGTACAAAGCATTCTCATACTTAGGCAGTTTTCATGTGTTTTACATAAGACATTAAATAAATATCCCTTACAGAACCCATTGGTAGCGTGGCACCAAAAGTCGATATGCATGATAAAATGGATTTTACCATTAAACGCTCAAACAATGCGCTAAATCTATTCTGTAAAGCTCAGGGTTATCCTATGCCGGCTTTTAGGTATGACCTAAATGCATTCAGGCAGTTTATTTAACGTAAATTATATCTGTTTTAGAACCCATTGGCACTGTTGCTCCCAAAGTTGATTTGAAAGATAAAGTTGCGATTTCTTTGGCAAAACTTGGCAACAAATTAAGCTTAATATGTCCTGCCCAGGGTTATCCTATGCCAGCATTTAGGTAAGCAAACTCAGGCAGTTTTGAAGTTTTAAATAACCAACTGTTCTTCATTGAATCCAACACAGAACCTGTTGGATCTGTTGCACCCAAAGTGGACATGAATGATAAACTAAAGTTTTCGTCCAAAAAATCAAATGCTCCCTTAAGCATTTTGTGCCCTGCCCAGAGTTATCCAATGCCCGCATTTAGGTGAGAAAAACATTCAGGCAGTAAAGTTTGGATATAGTATATCAAACGTAGAAGTTTACCTTTTCAGAACCCGTTGGCTCAGTGGCCCCAAAAGTTGATATCAACGACAAAGTTAAAATATCCATAATCAAGTCGAGTAATTCCTTAAGTTTAGTCTGTCCAGCTCAGGGTTATCCAATGCCTGCATTTAGGTAATTAAAAGTCGAGTACCTTTTGACCCAACAAAATCCGTTTTCTATATAGAACTGTTTCCCGTTTTACTATTTTTCAGAACCTGTTGGTTCTGTTGCGCCCAAAGTTGAAATCAAGGATAAAGTTGGCATCTTTTTAGCTAAAGCTCAGAATTCTTTGGCTTTACTTTGTCCCGCTCAATCATATCCAATGCCCGCTTTCAGGTAATGCTTAGCCTTTGTGAGTTGCAACTATTTCCAATATTCAGGCAGTTTTAGGAATTTGCTTTCCATAGATTACAAATTTTGTATTGCAGAGCCTGTTGGCAGCGTTGCGCCCAAAGTTGAAATAAAAGATAAACTTGGCATTTTCCTGGCCAAGTCAAATAGTTCAATGGCTTTATTATGTCCGGCACAGTCGTATCCCATGCCAGCTTTTAGGTAAAGTTTCTTATTCCTTAACATTCAGGCTGTTTAATATATGTAGTTTTGTTCGTAACTGGGTCCATAATATTTACAGAGCCAATTGGCAGCGTTGCGCCTCGTGTTAATCGCAAGGATGAGTTCAATCATGATCGCATTAGCAGCAGCCAAGCTATTGCTATACAATGTCCGGCACAATCATATCCAGTCCCTGCCTATAGGTAAATCACAAGTCGAGTAACCCTTTCCCATTCCAACCAGGCTCGGCAGTCTTTGGCTTTTATTGAAACTTTCGACTAATCTTGCAGAACCTGTGGGCAGTGTGGCACCACGTGTCAACAAGCAGGATGGCCTGACACGCGACAGCATTCGTTTTGGCCTAACTGTTGCCATCTTTTGTCCCGCCCAGGCATTTCCAGTGCCATTCTATAGGTAATACTTTTTCATAGGCCAAACAAATTGTGCGACAAGTCCAAAAGTTCATCAATTATAAGTCAGGTATACCAGCAAAGTCTTCAAGCATCATTGGCTGCAAAATTTGTAATTGGTTTTTGGGCTAACAAGCCTCTTTCCCTCGCATAATTAAACCCATTTATGACGGGGCTGGTCACGCAACCCACACCCCTCCCCCACATCATTTAGACAGTTTTCAAAGTTTTGTTGAAGTTTGCCCCGTTTATTTTTCTAAAACTAATAAGTTGTTCAATTTAAGAGCCCGTTGGCAGCGTGGCGCCCAAAATAAGCATTGGGGAGAGACGCAAGGATGCCGAGGTAGCTTTAAAGGGGGACTTAAGCATCTTTTGTCCCGCACAATCCTATCCAGTGCCAGCCTATAGGTAAGAAAGACTACTCAAAACCCCACAACTTGAAGGCAGTTTTCATTTGGTACTTGAGAAAGAAGTAACTAATTTGACGCTCTCTAAATAGAACCCGTTGGCTCTGTTGGGCCAAAAATCAGTGTTGGCGAACGTCTCAAGGATGCGGGAGCACAGCTCCATTCAACTTTCACGCTCTTTTGTCCAGCACAATCCTATCCAGTGCCAGGTTTTAGGTAAAGTTTAAGTTCTATCTCAACATTCCGGCGGTTTATAAGGCATTTTAAGCAATAACTGAACTTTAACGTATATTTTAACAGAACCTGTGGGCAGCGTTGCACCCAAAATCAGTGTTGAAAACCGTCTGAAAAATGCTGAAGCTAATTTGGGCAGCAGTTTTACGCTTTTTTGTCCTGGTCAGGCTTATCCAATGCCATTTTTTAGGTAAAACACTCAAATCCTTTAGATTCATTAGAATTCAGGCAGTTTTCATGACATTTAGTATTCACATTTAAAACATTTTCAATAAAATTTTCGTAGAACCTGTGGGCACTGTGGGTCCACGTTTAACCTCTGGCGATAAGACGCGCAATGTGGATGTTTCACTTGCTGGCAGTTTTACTTTACTCTGCCCTGCTCAGGCCTATCCAGTTCCATTTTTTAGGTAATATTCTAGACCTTCATTCAAACATTCAGGCAGTTTTTGTAAGATCTTAGATCTTAAACATAGTCAATTATTTTCTTATTAACTTTTAGAGCCTATAAGCGGCACAGCTCCCAGGGTCGCTTTAATACAGAAAACAAATCTAGAATATGTTCGAGTAAAGGGAACGGTTGCAATTGTTTGTCCAGCTCAGGGTTATCCAGTTCCTGCCTTTCGGTAGGTTACAAGACTCATTCAGGCAGTTTTTGTAATGCATCTTTTTAACTATTAATAAGTACTTCATCCATTTAGAACCCATAAGCAGCACTGTGCCCAAAGTTATCTCGCTAGCCAAGTTCGATATGAAAACTTATGCAGGCTCAAGCACCTTGGCCATGTTGTGTCCAGCTCAAGGTTATCCTGTGCCAGTTTTTAGGTAAAACATCTAATTCTTGTACCAAAACTCGACTATCCAACATTCAGGTGGCTTAGCTTAAGAATAAAGTTTAAGTTTAATCTCGATTTCCAGAACCTGTTTCGAGCACTGCTCCCAAAGTACCCCCACTTCAGTCACGTCCTTTAATCGTAGCTGGTCACTCGAGCATTTCCATATTGTGCCCAGCTCAGGGTTATCCAGCACCTAGTTTTCGGTAAGCCTTATTAGAAAAAAGCTGCTCCACTCCCAACATTTCGGCTTTATGTTTAGGTTTAAATATTTTCTATATAAAGTTTTGGTAAACATTTTCAGAGCCCATTTCAAGCAGTCCACCCAAGATAAATGCGTTGACCTATAAACCGAATATTGTTGAAACTTTGGCAGCCACTGCAATACTCTGTCCAGCTCAAGGTTATCCAGCTCCTAGCTTTAGGTGCGTTGACATTAGCGGATTCTATCCTAAACCAACTTCAGGCTTTTATTTTTTTGACTTTAATAACTCACATTATCAAATTTACAGAACCTATATCTAGTACTGCCCCTAGAACACCAGAATTGGTTCAGAAACCTCTTGGACTACATCAGACTCAGTCGATTTCATTGCTTTGTCCAGCACAGGGTTTTCCAGCGCCCAATTTTCGGTAAGCCGAAACTTATTTCTGCCCAACATTCAGGTTTCATTTTGTAGGATTAACGTCACTATTATTTATTGGCTATTTAGAACCCGTTGGCGGTAAGGCACCCACTCTGCTCTCCAATGATCACAAACGCTCCTGGATCGAACGCTTGCTTTCTACCAATTTGGCAATATTTTGTCCCGCTCAATCTTATCCAGTGCCAGCATTCAGGTTAGGTTCAAATGTATAGCTTTAGATTACTTATTAAGGTTCCACTTTTGGCAGTTTAAGTTAATCTACTAATTATTAAACTTGTTTTAGAACCTGTTTCAAGCACAGCACCACGAATACCCTCAATAATGAGTAAACCCTTTGAGCTGTATAAAGGCACAGTTGTATCACTGCTTTGTCCTGCCCAAGGCTATCCAGCACCCAGTTTCAAGTAATACAGTGTTATTCTAGATGTCAAACTATGACTTAAATGCGATTCCTTTTGAAAATCAATTCAGTTGCGACAAAGCAATAGCATTTCAAGGATTTGGTCCTTACCCGTTCTAACATTCAGTTAATAAATTTTATTAAGATTAAGTACTAAAGAAACTCTTTCCGAATAGAACCCATTTCGGCAAAGGGTCCCACTCTCTCTATTGACACAAAATGGTCGGGAATCGAAAGGCATCGCGGCATGGATATTGTTTTGTTGTGCCCGGCGCAGGCATTTCCTGTTCCCATCAGCAGGTTAGTTGGGAGACAAGATTATCGTAATCGGTTCGAGGCGTGATTTTAATTATTCATGAGACGTGTGAACTTTAACCCCAAAGCGATTGTTCATTCATAAAATGTGCGCGCAAACAAGCACAAACTCAGACGCATAAAAAGCAAACAAACACAAACACAATCGCGCATACACTCATAAAAAGTAAGCTAAATACACAAACCGTAAACCGGCAACGGCAAAAATTCATAGAAAAGCGGCAAAGGCAATCACATGTAGCTACTCTACTCTCACTCTCAACAGTTCTCACAACTTATGATTGTGTGTGTGTGTGTGAATGTTTGTAAACAAAAGCGTAGAACAGCTGATTGCGCTCTCTGCCGCTCTCTTGAGCAGTGCGCACACTCGCAATCCACACAAATTTCCCAAACAACTACCCCTGAATGCGCACGCCGCTCTTTGTGTGGAGCGTGTGTGGACTGCGTGCGTCTCTCTCACACACCGGTTTATGAATGAACGCACGTTTCTGGGTCAACTTTCGCTTGTTGACTCTTTGACGCCACTTGTTGCGCTCACATTTGTTGCGTTGCTCTTATGTGCGCAAGTCCCATTAGGCCATTTGGTTAACCTTAAGCTTAACATTGACCTTAATAAAATATGCATTGTGCGGCATCAGTTTACTGCCGGCTTTCTCTTGTTGCGTCTATTGTTTTTGTCGAAGTCTTTGGGGAGGGGTTGCCTTGAGCTTTTGGCTATCTCTTTCAATGGGTGTCAAAAGGTCACGCTCAAAGTGCACGCAAACTTTGTCAAAGGCTAGCAATATAACCAATGCAATTTCTGCAAATGTGACTCTAGTTGGATTTATTTTTGAATTTTTTTGGCTTTTAACTGTTAGTCTTGGGCATGTTTCATAAAATTGTCTCACTTATGCTGTTGAGTAAGTGAACATTTTTACTTGAGCCCGAATCTTATTAAGTTGAAAAAATCAATCCCTAGTATGGAAAGTAATTAAGTGAGATATATTAAACCCATTCATTAGGGCAGTTTTACTATACATATTTTGGCCATAAATCTATTAAAACGATAAACAAAAAACATAATTATTTGTATGTTTTTTCTGTATGGACATTTAAAGCTTTCAAATAATTTACTTTATTTTCCCAGAGCCCATTGGTTCAAAGGCACCCACTGTACCCTCGGGAGTTCAGACCTTCCAGCAACATGTGCCCTTAAGCCATAGTTTTGCAATGCTTTGTCAGGCTCAGGCATTTCCAGTGCCTGTTTTTAGGTAAAGTGAAGTACCTTGTATATAAATTAGTTGCCAAACACATTCATATTCTGTCAGATTTTCCTAACGCGAGCCTAATTGTGGGAGACTTGGACTTACGCTTGTCAACTGGTTCTAGGGACAAAATCAATATTTTGTTTCAATGCAATTTGTATCTAATTTGATTTTAGAGCCTGTTGGCGCAAAGGCACCTACATTTTCAAGCGACTCAAAGGGTAGCATTTTTGAGCGTTCCATTAATGCTAGTTTCGCCTTATTATGTCAGGCCCAAGCGTTTCCCGTACCAATCATTAGGCAAGTTGAATAAATAGCTTAAAAACCAGGCAGTTTTTAGTTAAAGAAAAATAAATCCTGTACATACCTTTTTCAGAACCCATTGGCTCTAGAGCGCCCACGTTTTCCTCGGACTACAATTCCTTTTCTTATGCACGAGCAGTGGGTCAAAGTTTTGCGTTGCTTTGTCAGGCGCAGGCCTATCCGGTGCCAGCAATGAGGTAGACTAGAAATAGATATATTTACTTTTGAATATCTCCGTTCATTCAGGCAGTAATAAAATGTTATTTAGTATATTATTAGAGATATCAATAAATTGTAACTTACAGAGCCCATTGGAGCCCGAGCACCAACATTTTCTACAGATTCAAATTCCTTCTCATATACCCGAGGTGTTGGTCAGAGTTTTGCAGTACTTTGTCAGGCTCAGGCGTTTCCAGTGCCTGCTATGAGGTAGTCCCATTTTAATAAATCACAATCAGGCAGTTTTCTTAAATCTTTTTTTCCAAACACATTCCTAAAAATTTTCCCCTTTTAAATTCCAGAACCTGTTGGTGCCAAGGCGCCGACATTTGCAAGCGTTTCAAAAATCTCTAGTTTACTGGGTGCTAGCTCAAATGATATTGTTCTTCTTTGTCAGGCTCAGGCATATCCTGTGCCTTTTAGTAGGTAAACAAACATTCAAACAGTTTTCCCTATTAACAGATTTTACTGCCAACTGGTTTTTGGTTTTAATTGGAATATTTTTAAAACATTATTGCACTGTATTTTTAGAGCCCGTCAGCGCTAAGGGTCCCACATTTTCTACCGATATGAAAAGTTATACATTTGTGCGGTATTATGGCCAGAGTTTCGCTCTACTTTGTCCAGCTCAGGCGTATCCTGTGCCCATGATAAGGTAGCCTTTAACTTGCATTAAGTATCCATTCACAAGTTCAGGCAGTTATTTTATCTATCGACTTACGCGTTTATTTTTCATATTGTAGAGCCCATTGGCGCTAGGGCTCCCAGCTTCTCAGGCGAATCGAATCTACATTTGTCAAAGAAATCTCAACTAGTTTTGCTTTACTTTGTCAAACTCAGGCATACCCAGTACCCATAATACGGTTAGTTTAACAATCCAACAACAGTCAGGCAGTTTTATATTTATAGTAGTATAGATTATTATCCTTGAATACCTTACAGAACCTGTTGGCAGTGTAGGACCTAAAATATCAGGTGGTCGCCTGCAAGAAATGACAAGAGCAACGGGCAATGATATGTCCATTTTGTGCCTAGGTCAAGCATATCCAACACCAGTATTTAGGTAATATACTAAGCGACATTCAAGCAGTTTCAATTTGTTAATACTTCAGCAAAAACTCCTCTTGATTTTTGAATTTTCTTTCAGAACCCATTGGTAGCGTAGCTCCCACTATATCGGGTGATCGTTTGCAGGAACTAACTCGCAAATCGTTCACCAGCTTTTCCATATTATGCCAGGCTCAAGCATATCCTATGCCTGCTTTTAGGTACTTAATAACACATACTTCTTATCATTCAGGCAGTTATAAGCTTATAGTCTTACAGGTTTTTCTAACATTTTAAACCTTACAGAACCCATTGGCCATGTTAAGCCGCGTATAGCCGTCAAAAGCATTGAAATCAATGATGTACCCTTGAATGGAACATTTGTAGGTCATTGTCCCGGTCAGGGTTATCCAGTGCCAGTTTATAGGTAGCTTAGGGCGTTTTGTCTTTCTGTTAGGAACTCAATTTTCCCCAAACCCCAAAGTGGTGCACAAAATAAGCAAATTAAATAAAATGAACCCACAGATTAAGGTAAGTATATTAAGAATAGTTTCAACTGCTAAAGGGAAGAGTAAGTATTTTACATCGAGGACCAAGCTGTGAGGATTTGCTCGTTTTGTGCCCACTGTCCCAAGCCAACTTGAAGGTCCTGAAACATAATTCACTTACCTTTGCCTCTCATTCCAGATGGTATAAATTCATTGAGGGAACCACACGTAAACAGGCTGTTGTGTTGAATGATCGCGTCAAACAGGTTTCCGGCACACTCATCATTAAGGACGCCGTAGTCGAGGATTCTGGAAAATATCTGTGTGTTGTCAACAACTCCGTGGGCGGTGAAAGCGTTGAGACTGTCCTAACTGTAACTGCACCATTATCAGCAAAGATCGATCCACCCACACAAACCATTGACTTTGGACGTCCCGCTGTCTTTACCTGCCAGTACACCGGTAATCCCATCAAGACAGTAAGCTGGATAAAGGATGGCAAGCCCATGGGACACAGTGAGCCAGTGTTGCGTATCGAATCCGTCAAGAAAGAGGACAAGGGCATGTATCAGTGTTTTGTGCGCAACGATCAGGAATCGGCAGAAGCCAGCGCTGAGTTGAAGCTTGGCGGTCGTTTCGATCCACCCGTTATCCGACAGGCCTTCCAAGAAGAGACCATGGAACCTGGTCCAAGTGTGTTCCTTAAGTGTGTTGCTGGCGGCAATCCCACACCTGAAATCTCCTGGGAACTAGATGGCAAGAAGATTGCAAACAACGACAGATATCAAGTTGGACAATATGTGACAGTTAATGGCGATGTGGTTTCCTATCTTAACATAACCTCAGTGCATGCCAACGATGGTGGCCTCTACAAATGCATTGCCAAGAGCAAAGTAGGCATCGCTGAGCACTCTGCCAAATTGAATGTCTACGGCTTGCCCTACATACGTCAAATGGAAAAGAAAGCAATTGTAGCCGGTGAAACTTTGATTGTAACATGTCCCGTAGCTGGTTACCCTATCGATTCCATTGTCTGGGAGCGTGGTAAGTAGAGAAAAAATTAAACAAAAAATGAAGAATGAGTTAATTGAGAATTAATTCTCGTGTTAAGATAACCGTCCACTGCCCATCAATCGAAAACAGAAGGTCTTCCCCAACGGCACACTTATCATTGAGAATGTGGAACGGAATTCGGATCAGGCAACTTATACATGTGTAGCTAAGAATCAGGAGGGTTATTCGGCACGCGGTTCACTGGAAGTACAAGTAATGGGTAAGTTGATCTTTTCTTTTATTGCGTGCGTTACCCCCTAAAAAGGGGTAGCTCTGCGCCATCATTATCTTTTGGGCGGGTTGAATTTTCAGCTATACCTTGCAACGTTGGTCGCTCGGTTCACTTTCTGTTAATTCCGTAATTGATACGGCTCAATCTTAGTGCCACCACAGATAGTGCCATTCGAATTTGGCGAGGAGGCAATCAATATGAACGATATGGTGTCGGCAACATGTACGATCAACAAGGGTGACACACCACTCGAAGTCTATTGGACAACATCGCCGGAACCGAAGCTCGGCGCAGCGCGTCTAATGTCCAACGATGGCATATTGATAACAAAGACAACACAACGCATCAGCATGCTAAGCATTGAGTCCGTACACGCTCGCCACAGGGCGAATTACACTTGTGTTGCACGCAATGCCGCAGGAATTATTTATCATACAGCGGAGCTGCGTGTCAATGGTGATGCCTTCGCTTAGGAACACCTACTTTAGATTCTCAATTCGCTTTGTAGTAGTTGTGCACTCCGTCTAACGTTATGTTGTATATTTTGTTTGATCCTTCCGATAACCCATCCAAGTACTGCCTCAGATAGTGCCCTTTGAGTTTGGCGAGGAGAGCGTCAATGAGTTGGACATGGTCTCTGCCTCCTGCACCGTTAACAAGGGTGATCTGCCTATCGATGTGGCCTGGACAAAGAATGGTGGGCGTGTCTATACCAACGATGGCATTGTTGTCACCAAAACTAGCACTCGCATGAGTGTTCTGAGCATTGAATCGGTGCGAGCTCGCCATGCCGGCAACTACTCCTGTGTGGCCACGAATAACGCTGGCGATAGCAAGCAATGGGCTATTCTGGCCGTGAATGGTTAAGAGGATTTACTTAGAAAGTTTATAGCTTTGCGATTTCATTTTGTTTGCTTTACTTAAGTTTGTCCTTAACCTCTCCCAGTTTTGCCTCAAATAGTGCCTTTTGATTTTGGCGAGGATAGCATCAATGAGCTGGACATGGTCTCAGTTTCGTGTACGGTCAACAAGGGCGACCTGCCCGTGGATATCTATTGGACGAAGAACGGTGGACGTCTATATACCAATGATGGCCTAGTGGTCAATCGAAATAGTCAACGTTTAAGTGTTCTCAGCATCGAATCCGTGCGAGCTCGTCATGCGGGCAATTACTCCTGTGTAGCAACGAATAATGCTGGAGCATCCAGGCAATCGGCCATGCTAGCTGTCAACGGTTAAAGCTCTTAGCTCTCTGCTTTTAAATTTGCCTTTCTATGATTTTGTATGCTTTTACTTGAATCACAAATTCCCAACACCACCATATTCACAGTCCTGCCCCAAGTGATGCCATTTGACTTTGGGGAGGCGAGCATCAATGAATTGGATATGGTCTCGGCCTACTGTGCGGTCAATAAGGGTGATCTGCCACTAGACATTGCCTGGACTAAGAACGGCGGGCGGGTCTTCACCAACGATGGCGTTGTCGTCACTCGCAACAGCCAGCGCATCAGCGTCCTGAGCATTGAATCGGTTCGAGCTCGCCACGCGGGCAACTTTTCCTGTGTGGCGACCAACAATGCTGGAGAAACTCGGCATTCTGCCATGCTGGCAGTAAACGGTTAAGATTTAGCTTTCAACTGTGTGCTTCAAGCTGTTTTTCCTTTGCCTTATTATGTTCAGTTTTGATTCTTCCCAACCCAATCCAAAATTTCATTATTTGTCAGTGCCACCATCCATTGCACCCTTCTCCTTCGGCGAAGAACCCGTTAACACTGGCGAAAACGCTGGCGTTCAGTGCATGGTGCAGAAGGGCGATACACCCATTACCATCAAATGGACTCTTAACTCGCGGCCCATTATAAACGGCGAGGAGGGTATTACCATACTGAAACTTTCGCCCAAGACAAGTGTTCTGAATATAGCCGCCGTTGAGCAGTACCATCGTGGCACATTCAAATGTATTGCCGAGAATTTAGCAGGATCTAGCTATACAACATCCGAGTTGAAAGTCAATGGTATATCGCCAGTCTAACATCTGATATCTGATCACTATTGTAGCCTTATTTTGTGGTTTATTATTATATTGATTTATTATAATTTTAATTTAACACACCATTTAATACAGTACCACCACATGTCCTGCCATTCAGTTTTGGCAGTGAGATCTTAAACATGGGTGATGTTCTTAGCATCACTTGTGTAGTGCTTAAGGGCGACTTACCTTTGGAAATTCTTTGGAGCTTAAATGATGAGACCATTGAAACGGATAAGAATGGTTTCACCATCATGCAGCTGAATAGTCGTACCAGCTACCTTAGTGTGGATGCCCTGGAGGCAAAACATCGTGGTGTTTATAGCTGTATCGCCCAGAATCAGGCGGGTCGGGCTAAATATGCAGCTGAATTGCAAGTGAATGGTTGGTGATTTGAAAGCTTTATTTCATTTAATTCTCCTTTCTCCGGTACTTCCTAACGTTCTTATAGTTTATTCGGTGTTGCCGAGCTAAGTGGTGTGTGTTGGTTCTGAGACGAATAAAAGCTGAATAGTCATAAACTTAAAATATTCACAGTGGCCCCACAGATAAGTCCGTTTGGTTTTGGAGATGAGCCGCTGAACCGGGGTGAGGTTGCTAGTGTTAATTGTGTTGTGCCTAAGGGAGATTTACCCTTGGACATATACTGGACTATTAATTCAGCTCTGATAGTCAACGGAGAGCTCGGTTTTACCATAGTGCGACTTAACAAGCGAACTAGTTCGCTGAATGTGGATTCCTTGGAGGCCGTACATCGGGGCAGCTATAAATGCATAGCCAACAATTCAGCGGGTTATGCTGAATATGTTGCAATACTAGATGTGAATGGTTCGTCATGTTTATAGTGTATCTCTGTTTGTTTTTATAAGTATTATTTATTATTTTGTATTCACTTGTTTTGCTGTCCCAACCCCAATCTATTAAGTGCCTCCACAAATACAACCCTTTGACTTTGGTACTGAACCCGCCAACACTGGTGAAATTGCGGGTATTTTCTGCATGGTGCCCAAGGGTGATTTGCCCATGGAAATCCGCTGGACATTGAACTCAGCCCCGATTATAACTGGGGAGCATGGATTCTCGTTGTCGCGTCTCAATCCACGCACCAGCTCACTGAGCATTGACGCTCTAGAGGCTCGCCATCGTGGAGTATACAAGTGTATAGCTGCAAACAATGCTGGCAGTGCTGAATATAGCGCTGAATTGCATGTGAATGGTTTGTTGCACTACATGAGGATCATTTAGTATCAGTTTCATAATCATTTTATTTAATTCATTTGGTTGTTACCTTTGTTTAATTTCCGTTCTTAACATCATTTAACCATTTCAAGTGCCTCCACAAGTGTTGCCCTTTAGCTTTGGCGAATCGGCAGCCGATGTAGGCGACATTGCCAGCGCAAATTGTGTTGTTCCCAAGGGGGATTTACCATTGGAAATACACTGGTCCTTGAACTCAGCACCCATTGTAAATGGTGAAAACGGATTTAGCATAATACGAGGAAACAAGCGTTTAAGTTTGCTGAATATCGATTCGCTGAGTGCGTTTCATCGTGGTGTTTACAAATGTACAGCCAACAATTGGGCTGGAAGCAGCGAATATGTTGCTGAATTACAAGTTAATGGTTAGATATGTTATACTGTAGTGTACTGTCATATGCTTAAGTAGCACTCAAATCAACTGCTGAATTTGCTGTTTAATGTTGGAGCACTGCGCACTTCAAATAATCGAGTAATGTATGGCTGTGCTAACACATTCAGCTTGCTGAATAGCATTCAAAACTGCTGAATTGCAATAAAATGATATGTCTTACGTAATTATCAAGCTGTTTCCACATAATCATCGAAAATAAGTGTGCTGAATTTTGGTTGACCTTTGCTGAATAGCAGATGAATTGTTGAAACTTAGAATAATATTAACTTGATTGTGCTTTTAACACTTTTGCCCAGTTCCCCCACAAGTTATGCCATTCATATTTGGCGATGAACCCTCTAACTACGGCGATAGCACTGCCGTTCAGTGCATGGTGTTTAAGGGCGACACACCACTGCAATTGCACTGGACGCTGAATGGACAACCAATAACAAACGAGAATGTTGGCATATTATCAAAATGTCACCAAAACTTAGCTCTTTAAGTATCGATTCCATCAATGGCCATCATCGCGGACTCTTTAAATGCATTGCCAGTAATGCGGCGGGTAGCGCTGAACAAACCGCTGAATTACTTGTCAATGGTTCGATCGATATGACTTTTTAATATGTGTATTACAGTTTTTTGTGTTTTATTGGTTGATATTTTGATTTTTGAAAAAAAAACCTCAAAACTTACATCCCACAGTTCCCCCACAAATAAGACCCTTTGACTTTGGTGACGAGGCATCCAATTCAGGTGAAACTATGGGCATACAATGCACCGTTATCAAGGGAGATCTGCCTATCAATATAAGTTGGGCATTGAATAATCAGACTCTGACTAGCGGAGACTGGGATGTGGTTATTGGTCGCATGTCCAGCAAATCGAGCACCCTTAATATTGACTATATAGCTGCTGAGCATCGCGGCATATATACGTGTAGGGCTCGCAATCAAGCTGGCGAGAGTAGCTACAGTGCCGAGCTAAGAGTCAATGGTGATCCTTCTTTTCACTACAAATGCTATGTAATATTAAGGCGATTCTTTTGATTTCTTTGTTATACTATTTGGTTTGTCCATTTCCCAATTCCTGTCCTTGATCCTGCTCTGGTAGTTCTTCCCAGCATACATCCGTTTAGCTTCGACAATGATGCCAATGAGGGTGACAGCATACAATTGACCTGTCACGTGGCCAAGGGTGATCTACCATTGAGAATACGCTGGACCCACAACGATCTACCACTCTTTCCACATTTGGGCGTAATGGCTAGCAAAATAGGGGAGCGTATTAGTCTGCTGACTGTGGAGACTGTTAAGGCGGTTCATTCGGGCAACTATAGCTGTGTGGCGAGCAATACAGCAGGAAATATTAGCTATACCGCTGAATTGTTTGTCAATGGTTTGTTGGTTTAGTGCACTACCACCAACTTTTAGTACATAATAAGTAGGATCGTTTATTTTTATTTAAGAGTTCTGTTTAGAAACTTCCTCCCTAATACACTACACACACTTTTACACCTGATACTTAGTACTGCCACAGATAGTGCCATTCGCGTATGAGGATGTCATCAATACGGGCGACTCCATTGATCTGTTCTGTCAAATCCAAAAGGGAGATCGTCCCATACGGGTGCACTGGAGCTTTGAGCGCAGTGCCAGCGATAGCGATGTCAGCCTAGATCAGCTGCAACCGCAAATGCGCACAAACCGCATAAGCAGCAAGACGAGCATGTTGTCTATACCAAGTGCAAGTCCTGCACATACGGGCACCTACACCTGTATCGCCAGCAATGAGGCAGGAACTACCAGATACGGTGTCAACTTGACTGTCAATGGTATTCGAATTAATAAAACGGATATTTCCCGGTGGTTGTGGCTAGATTTTAATGAGCTAACCTCGTTGATTGATACTAATTTAGCTAACGCGATTTGGGAATGCTCATATCTATCTCCATTTACATAAATCTTAAATCTTAACTATGCTAACAACGACTACAACTTGCTTTACCTTACCCCACAAGTTTCGCCCAAGATTGCACCCTTTGATTTTGGTGAGGAGCCCTTGAACTACGGCGAACCTGCTTCAGTGCAGTGTACCATTTTAGGTGGAGATTTGCCCATGAATGTTACTTGGTTGCTGAATAATGCTACAATTGATAGTTATCATGACATATCCTTCTCGCGCATTGGCAAGCGCATCAATGTTTTGTCCATTGAGTCTGTTTCTGCCCATCACGCCGGCTTCTACTCCTGTCATGCCCAGAACAAGGCGGGTCTGACAGCCCACTCTGCGCGTCTTATTGTGAATGGTTTGTCAGCAAACAGTTACAATATATTTTTCAACTTACACTTTTGTATGATTTACTTTAAATTTTAAGTTTTCTCATTAACTTTATTGTACCCTGTACCCCTCATCCATAACTAGTGCCTCCCAAGATAACGCCCTTTTCCTTTGGCACGGAGCCCATGAATTTCGGTGAACCTGTCTCGGTGCATTGCACCATATCAGGTGGTGATTTGCCCGTTTCGGTTATCTGGACACTTAATCGCCATCCCCTCTTACCAGAACTGGAGATATTCACAGAGAAACGTGGTCAACGCATTCATAACCTGATGATTGATGCCATTGAGGCGAAACATGCTGGCAATTATACGTGTATTGCCAGCAATTCAGCGGGTCGCGCAGAACATTCCGCCGAACTTATTGTTAACGGTGCGTGGCCGATAAGCAATTGATACAAACTTAACTCATTAAAACCTTTGTAGCTCTGTTGTCCTTATCTTCATCTGATTGGTATTTAAACTTCGGAATACCGAAGATTGCTTAGGTTTTCCTATCAACATTTGTAGTTGTTGTATTTGTCATTAAAACTCTACCTCTACCCGATTCTTACATCTAATAAAATGTGTTGTGTGCTGCTGAAAATTGTATTGTTTGAGCCGATCAAGCTGTGTGTGAATCAATAAGTAATTATAAACTAAATTCCCTAACTAGCTCTACCCCGCATAAGTCCTTTCTCTTTTGGCGATGAATCGATGAGCTTTGGTGAATTTGTGAGTGTACAATGCACAATAGCAGGTGGCGATTTGCCATTAAATATTACTTGGACGCTGAATGATAAGCCCTTTGAGGATTATCTAGAAATAATGACAACTAAACAAGGCAAACGCATCAATGGACTGACGATCGAGTCTGTCTCGGCGAAACATGTTGGAAACTACTCCTGCATAGCCGAGAATCGAGCGGGTCGTGTTAACCACACGGCCGAATTGAAAGTGAATGGTTAATACTTTTGACTTACGTACACTCAAGTAGCTAAATGATTTTGCTTTCATTTATTTAAACCAACCTCTAAACCCCAATCCAATTTTTAAGTGGCCCCGAAAATTGCACCTTTCGATTTCGGGGAGGATCCCTCAAACTTTGGCGAATCGGCGAGCGTACAGTGTTTGGTTATCTCTGGTGATTTTCCGGTCAGTTTCGCTTGGCTCTTTAATGGACGCGAAATCAATGAAAATGTCTACGATGTGTCCATGGTGAAGCTGGGCAAAAAGATCAGTGCACTCTCTATCGACTTTGTACGCGATCATCATGCAGGAAACTATACTTGTGTGGCAGTAAATAGAGCTACACAGGTTAACTATACCGCCGAATTGGTGGTCAATGGTACACAGATACATTACTTGTCTTGAATTGAGTGTTTAATTTTTTGTTTTGTTCCTATTTTGTTGTCTTGTTTATCCTCAACCCTATCCCACAATTGAAGTTCCTCCTAAGATTGCACATTTCGACTTTGGCGACCATGCCGTTAACTTTGAGGAATCGGTTTCGGTTAATTGCCTCATCTATTTGGGTGATTTGCCCATGGATATCACTTGGCTCTTCAATAATGAGCACATTCAAGCCTACACCGGCGTCTCCATAGTAAAGGGTGGCAAAAAGGCGAGCATCTTGACCATAGATTCTGTGCATGCAGAACATGCGGGAAACTACACTTGCAAGGCTCGCAACGATGCGGGAGCTATGGAGTATAAAGCCCAGTTGATTGTGAATGGTATTTAATATGGGAAATAACTGTTTGTGCATGTTCTGTGTATTTTTTCTTTGCCGTTTACTTTGATTTCCACACCAAAAACTTTTTCCTAACAGCGTCGCCCAAGATAGCACCCTTCGATTTCGGCGGGGCACCAGCAAACTTTGAGGACTCAGTGTCTGTGAATTGTTTGGTGACCTCGGGTGATTTGCCCATTGAAATTGAGTGGTTGTTTGAGGGCTTACCGGTTAACTATGCTGCTGGTATTAGTGTACTCAAAGGTGGTAAGCGAACGAGCCTGCTAACTATTGACTCGGTGCATGCGGGACACGCAGGAAACTACAGCTGCAAGGCAAGGAACAAGGCAGCCAGCAGCGAATTCTCAGCGGCCCTAATTGTCAACGGTTGGCTGCGAAACATAAAATATATAATTATATTCCTTAAGACATCAGATTGACTTTCTATTTATGTTTTATTTTTCATTGTAAGAACCTTTCTTTATACTTTCTTTGTTACTCCCTTAAGTACCACCCAAAATAACACCCTTCAGTTTTGGCGAAGAGCCAGCTAATGTTGAGGACTCTGTTTCGGTAACTTGTTTGATCTCAACGGGTGACTTACCCATCGATATCGAATGGTTATTTAATCATTACGGCATCAGTTCTTACTCGGGTATAATGGTCATGAAGGGTGGCAAGAGGAACAGTGTTTTAAGCATCGATAATGTCCATGCCAGCCATGTTGGAAACTACACTTGTCGCGCTAAGAATGAAGCAGCTGCCGTTAATTATACGACCGAACTGATTGTGAATGGTATTCCCAAATAATAATACTGAAAACTTATATTTTAGTTTACTATTCTGTTTTCTGTTGTATTTATCCTTTTATTAATTTGTTCCCATTTTAAAATCTCTCGCATCTAAAGCACCGCCCAAAATCACACCCTTCTCTTTCGGCGAGGAACCCACAAATGTTGAGGATTCAGTTTCGGTAACTTGTCTCATCTCCAGTGGCGACTTGCCCATTGACATCGAATGGTTTTTTAATGACTTTGGAATCAGTTCGTATTCGGGAATCAATGTAGTCAAGGGTGGCAAGCGAAACAGTATGTTAAGCATTGACAATGTTCAGGCTCGACATGCTGGCCTATATAGCTGCAGGGCTAAGAATCATGCGGCAGCTGTTAACTATACAACGAAATTAATTGTGAATGGTATTTTTACACAGTGGTTTTGTGTTATAAGCCTGTGATTTGTATTTAGTTTTCTGATTTTGATTTGCCACCAAATTCATCCTCCTTTATAAAACACCAAACTCTTTGCTTAAAGTCCCACCCAAGATAACGGCTTTTGATTTTGGAGAGGAGCCCACTAACGTAGAAGACTCCGTATCTGTAACGTGTCTGATCTCCAGTGGCGACTTGCCCATCGATATTGAATGGTTTTTCAATGACTATGGCATTAGTTCATACTCGGGTATAACGGTTGTCAAGGGTGGCAAACGTAGCAGTGTTCTCGGTATTGACAATGTACAGGCACGCCACGCGGGGAAGTACAGTTGTCGGGCTAAGAATCATGCGGCTGCTGTCAACCATACAACTGAGCTTATTGTGAATGGTATTGCGTTTTATGAATAATACTTAGAGTTATTGTTTATTATTTAAAATCACTTACCTTGTGTTGTATTCCTTTTAAAGTACCTCCCAAAATCACACCTTTCACCTTCGGAGAGGACCCTACAAATGTTGAGGATTCTGTTTCGGTAACTTGTCTCATCTCCAGCGGTGATTTACCCATCGATATTGAATGGTTATTCAATGACTACGGCATTAGTTCATACTCGGGTA
The DNA here is from genome assembly GCA_030179655.1 of Scaptomyza flava. Taxonomy (NCBI): domain Eukaryota; kingdom Metazoa; phylum Arthropoda; class Insecta; order Diptera; family Drosophilidae; genus Scaptomyza; species Scaptomyza flava. Next base: position 87,316,584 of record JARNME010000404.1, read on the forward strand.
TAACGGTTATGAAGGGTGGCAAGCGAACGAGCATGTTGACCATAGATAATGTAAGTGCTCGTCATGCTGGCAGATATAGTTGTCTGGCTAGGAATCACGCGGCTGCTGTCAATCATACAACCGAATTGATTGTGAATGGTATACAAGTGTTTAACTATTGAATAGGATATATGGATTTTAGTTAATTTTTTTTTATTTTTAATATAATCTTTAACTTACCGCAATTAAATTGGTTACCAACTTTCCCTGTAGCTCCTCCTAAGCTATCACCCTTTGATTTTGGCGATGAGCCAGCCAACTTTGAGGATTCCGTTTCGGTCAACTGTTTGGTTTCCTCTGGGGATCTCCCCATTGACATTGAGTGGTTTTTCAATGGTCAAGCCATAAGCTATGCCTCGGGCATTGCTGTCGTACGTGGCGGCAAAAGAACCAGTGTTTTGACCATAGATTCTGTTCATGCGGGTCATGCTGGAAACTATAGTTGCAAGGCAAAGAATAAGGCGTCGAGTAGTGAATATTCGGCTGCACTAATTGTGAATGGTTGTTATAAAATGATAAAACTACCAATTTAAGTAAAGTTTTTAATATGATTTTGTTTTTAATGCATCCTTAATTATCCTCCAAGTTCCACCCAAAATAACACCCTTCGACTTTGGCGATGAGCCAGCGAATGTTGAAGATTCCGTATCGATAATGTGTCAAATCTCAACTGGCGATTCGCCTATCGACATTGAATGGTTGTTTAATGATTATGGCATCAGTTCCTACTCTGGCATTAGTGTTATAAAAGGTGGCAAACGGAATAGTGTGCTAAGCATTGATAGTGTTCAGGCCCGTCATGCGGGAAGGTACAGTTGTCGGGCAAAGAATCATGCAGCTGCTGTTAACTACACCACCGAACTGATTGTGAATGGTATTTGAACCAATAACTTTAGTGATCATAGAATAATATAATTCTTCTCTTGATTTTTACAATTTTACTTTAACGCCCCCCAAAACTATAGTCCCCTCTTAAAACTCTTCATTAGTTGCACCAAAAATAGCGCATTTCGATTTCGGCGAAGCGCCTGTCAATTTTGAGGATTCCGTATCGATAAATTGTCTTGTTAGCTCTGGCGACTTACCCCTCGATATCGAGTGGCATTTCAATGACTATCCCATCAATCATTACTCGGGCATTTCGACATCCAAAATGGGCAAACGTTTGAGCGTCCTTATGATCGATGCGGTAAATGCACGCCATGTGGGCAACTATACATGCAAGGCTAGAAATCTTTGGGCCTCGTCGGTCTACACAGCCCAGCTCTTTGTTAATGGTATTGCAAAATTTGTACAGCACATGAATGTAAAATTATTCTTTAAGTTCTTATTGTACAACTTTTTCTTTTATAGTATCATTTGACACCAGTAAAATTGTTAGCCAAAAACACGAAAAACTGCATGACTGCTTACCGCTTTAGTGTATTGATATTGTTGGCTTCCTTGTTTATAGCTTCTGTACATTAATTATTATATGAAAATGCATTCGATTTCAATAGAATTTCTCACTTCAAAAGACTTAGGCAACAAACTTAAAGAGTCAACGGAAAATAAAAGCAGAAAATACGTATTGTTACTTATTTTTGTGGAACTTAACTACAATCTGTGTCATTTTAATTTTACTCAAGTACCTCCACACATAACACCCTTTGAGTTTGGGAATGAGCCAGCGAATTTTGGCGACTCGGTGACCGTTCAATGTACCATCTCGAAAGGAGATCTGCCTGTGGATATTAACTGGATGTTCAATGATTATGCCATTAATGAGTATCATGGTGTAACGACCTCGAAAATAGGCAAGAAGGTCAATGTGCTGACCATTGACTCTGTGAATGGCAACAATGCCGGCAACTATACGTGCCGGGCAAAAAACAGTGCTCAGACCGTGGAATATATGGCGGCGTTAATAGTCAACGGTTGGGCAACTTCTCAATCTCATCGATTTGTTATCTAGTTTTAATACTTAATTTATGGTAGTTTGTCGCTTGTTTTGATTTTATGTTTTTTTCTATCATCTACTTTGTGTTAACACCTTTCAAAAGTACTGCCCCAAATAACGCCCTTTGCTACAAGTACTCAACCCACACATCTGGGCCAGTATATAACCTATCAGTGTACCCTAACCGAGGGTGATTTGCCCCTCAATATACGCTGGACATTTAACAAGCAGCCGCTCTTCAATGACGATGAACAGGATATTTTAATAGCCAAAATGGGCAGACGCAGCAGTGTTCTGACCATCGAAAGTGTGGCAGCAAAGCATGCCGGAAACTATAGTTGCCATGGCGAGAATGCCGCAGGCAAAGCATCCTACAGCACCCAACTAAAAGTGATAGGTGCAAGCAATCAATCTTCTGTTTTCAATACTTTGTGATTTTGTACTATTATTTTATGCACCAATATTATTTCGGTTTGTTTGATTCCCATTCCCAAACGCTTAGTTCTGCCACGCATCACACCATTTGCCTTTGAGGAAGGACCCGCCCAGGTCGGTCAGTATCTAACGCTTCACTGTTCCGTGCCCGTGGGTGATCTGCCTCTGCAAATCCAATGGACCCTCAATGGTCAAGCGATCAGTGAGAAATTGGCCATCAGCACCGAACATGTTGGCAGTCGTGGCAGCGTATTAACCATTGAGGCTGTTGAGGCGCCACACGCTGGCAATTTTACGTGTCATGCCACAAATTTGGCGGGTCATCAGCGCTTTACGACCTTGCTAAATGTCTACGGTACAGATAGAGATAGAGAAAAAAAACCAAAAATCTATTCGCAATTTTGACTTAAGTCCGTTGTAGTTTGTTGCTACTAACCTTTAAATGCGCCTGGCATGTCTGTCTCTCTCTCTCTCTCTCTCTCTTTCTCTGTCTGTGTTTTTTTTTCTCGCTCTATTAGCTTTGTCTCACGCTCTGTGGCTAGTCGCACCAAAAAGTATGGCTTGCATGTACAAAATTAATAACAGACACTGCACCATTTAGAATTTTTAATCAAAAAAAAGAGCTGAAATTATCAGATGAGGTTTATTTCTAGGTATCGAAAAGATTAAACCGATTAAGGATGAATAGGTTGAATTATCATTCCATGCAGCTGACCTCTTAAAAAGTTGTACATTTCATTGAATATTTTGTTTTGATTTCTTTCAATTAACCTTCAAAGTACCACCAAAACTGGCGCCACTGCCCATCAACTCCCCGCTCTATATGGGCGACTATTATCAACTGACTTGCGCCGTGTTGCACGGAGATGCACCCTTCAACATAACCTGGTACTACAATGGTCAACCAGCTGGTCAACTGCCTGGTGTCAGCATTTTAATGCACAGCAAACGCAGCAGTTCTTTGAATATTGAGAGCGTGCAGGGTGGCAACGCTGGCAACTACACATGCATGGGTGCCAATGGGGCTGGCTTTGCGACCGTCGAGACAGTGCTTAGTGTCAAGGGTTTGTTTCCAGCACAACTTGTAGCTTCTTTATAGCATATAAGCTAGGCAGCAACTGTACAATATGTCCACTATCCACTATCTCTTTCTCTCTATGTGTTTAACTCTGGTGTCGGTTTGCATAAGTCCAAAGAATTTGTAAAATATGTAACACTTACCCATGTGTCCGTTCCTTATTCCATTCCTTTCGTTTAGAGTTGCCCCAAATCGATCAGTTTCATTTTAATGCCAGCGGCGTCAATGGTGGTCAGGCGGTGCGTGTCATGTGCATGGTCACCTCCGGAGATCTGCCCATCGACATCTATTGGCTAAAAGATGGACAGCCCCTGCTTCGCTCCATATACCACAAGATCGACGAGTATACACTTATCCTCTCCCTGCGTCAGACAACAATTAGTGATTCTGGCAACTATACATGTGTGGCCAGCAATGCAGCAGGTCAAGCTAGTCGCTCATCCAGTCTGAAAGTCAAGGGTACATAACAAGATTCATCTAACTCTCTTTCTTTTCGTTTAGTTCTGTCCAAATATTTTATATTTTTTCATAATTTTAATTTTTTTGCTTCCAAAAATCAAAAGACTTAGGCAACAAACTTGTTTTAAGAACATAAAAAAGCCATTCAAATATAAGGGAACAGTCTTATTTATATTCTCTCGAGCCTTCCAAGAACAATCAAAAGACTTAGGCAACGAACTCACTAAAAGACTCAGACAACAAACTCATAACTTTGAAATTTAGAGCCACCAATACTCGCCGCCTTGTCGCTTTCCACGTCCGTTTGCGATGTCAACGACTATGTGCAGCTGACGTGCATCGCCAGTAGAGGTGCCACGCCCATTCGTTTTGAATGGCAGCTGAATGGAAGGGCGTTGCACGATGATGACGATGATGTGGAGGCAGACGCCACACAAGCAACGGTGGGTGAGCACACAAGCATGCTGTTGATCAACAAGGCGCAGGCACATCATGCCGGCAACTACAGCTGCTTGGCCAGCAACCATGTAGGCATGGCCCAGAGGCAGACAATGCTGACGGTCAACGGTAAATGGGATTTTTCAGCGTTTTCCATTTTTTCCACCCAACTCTCTCTCTCTCTCTTTTTCTCAGCTAAACAAGATTTTCTCTAGATTCTCGACCTTTTTATATTGATCTTTTGCTCTTAATATAGGCCAAAGACTGTTCGATTGAGGTCTATCCAAAAAGTTTATTACAACTTTGAACTTTTTCTTTTCTACGAAAGCAATGTTAGTTTCGACCTAATATTTATGCATTCGAAAGAGCTCTTATATATATGACAAAACAGCTCGAATTCGCATACGTTATAACCAGCAGCACACACACACCCACATACAAGCATAAACAAGCACCATCACGTATACGCACCATACTACTAGATTGAAGGACTCACAGCTTGATACTTGCTTGAGCTTTCTAGACACACACACACATGCATAATAACATATTTTGAATGTGTTTTTTATTTTGAAATTCAGTTCTTGTGTACATTACAATTTGAAAAAAAAAATGGCTCATGCTCCAACACCGAATAAACTGCAAAACAACAATAACAACAACAACTATAAACTCGCATACTCAAACGCTTTTAATTGTCTACTAAAAAAAAAACAACCAAACATTTAATCTCTGCCTTTTGGGCGCTAACTGAGACTGTGCGCTTAAAGATACATTTGTTCGCTCCAAATGAAACACAATGTCCCCGCTACGTTCCCCTCCACCTATCAGTCCAACCCTTATCCCACACATCCCCAACTTTAATTACTTTCATTTTCATTACGAACTATAATTTACCTAGACGTTAAGGCACAAAACGAAGTCTGTTCAACAAAGAATCGTTAAAAAAACGTTTAAAACAAAAATAATTACATAAAAAACAGCACTTCGTTTTGCACTAATTGCATGTTGTTTAACTTTTAGTTAGTTGCTAAATATTCTTTGTTCTTCAATCCTACTTTAAGTTGTCCTTTAATGCTTTGGTTATTTAATTGTGCTAATAATATTGGTTGTAGTTGACTTTTGATTTAAATAAGAATTTAAGTAACTAGTGAAAATATTTTGCATTGAATTAATAATCAATATAAAATTGATCAAATAAATACTAAAATTATAAATTATGCAAATATTTCCACTAAGTTGGAACAAATTGAAATGAGTAAAATATTATAAAATTTAAACATACTCAGATCATTTCAGTTTTTTCAAAACAAAGTCCGTCTTTCCGATAACAAACAAAAATCCTACAAACCGCATGCTAAATGTAAAACTTTACCAAAGAACCCGCCACAAAACTTCTAACATATTATTTTTCTACAAAAAAAAAAACCAACAACAACAACAGTGCCTCCAAGATGGATACTTGAGCCTACCGATAAAGCCTTCGCACAGGGTTCCGATGCCAAAGTTGAATGCAAAGCTGATGGTTTCCCTAAGCCCCAAGTTACATGGAAGAAAGCAGTTGGTAAGTAGACATAGCCGAATAACAAATTAAATGTTCATTAAATTGATGGTATTTTTCTTGTTCTATAAGGTGATACACCCGGCGAGTACAAGGATCTGAAGAAGAGTGACAACATTCGCGTCGAAGAAGGAACTTTGCACATTGACAACATTCAAAAGACAAACGAAGGTTATTATCTATGCGAAGCTATTAACGGCATTGGCTCAGGACTCTCTGCTGTGATCATGGTCAGCGTTCAGGCTCCGCCAGAGTTTACCGAGAAGCTGCGTAATCAGACCGCTCGTCGAGGCGAACCCGCTGTCCTGCAATGCGAGGCGAAGGGTGAGAAACCGATTGGCATTTTGTGGAACATGAACAACATGCGCCTGGACCCCAAGAACGACAATCGCTATACCATTCGTGAGGAAATCTTGTCAGCTGGCGTCATGTCTAGTCTCTCGATCAAACGTACCGAACGTTCCGACTCGGCGCTCTTTACCTGTGTTGCAACCAATGCCTTTGGCTCTGATGATGCTAGTATCAATATGATTGTGCAAGAAGTACCCGAAATGCCATACGCCCTGAAAGTTCTGGACAAGTCTGGTCGCTCTGTGCAGCTGAGTTGGGCGCAACCCTACGATGGCAACTCTCCGCTCAACCGGTACATCATTGAGTTTAAGCGCTCGCGGGCATCTTGGGATGAGATTGATCGCGTTATGGTACCCGGACACACTACCGAAGCACAAGTACAAAAACTGAGCCCTGCTACAACCTACAATATTCGCATCGTTGCTGAGAATGAAATTGGTTCCTCACAATCGTCGGAGGCTGTGACCATTATAACTGCTGAAGAAGCACCATCCGGCAAACCTCAGACCATCAAAGTAGATCCAGTAAACCAAACAACTCTCCGTGTAACCTGGAAACCACCAGCACGCTCTGATTGGAATGGTGAAATCCTTGGCTATTATGTTGGCTACAAACTATCCAATACCAACTCTTCGTATATATTTGAGACCATCAACTTTATCACTGAGGAAGGCAAGGAACACAACTTGGAACTGAACAATCTGCGCGTCTACACTCAATACTCTGTGGTTATTCAGGCTTTCAACAAGATCGGCGCTGGTCCTTTGAGTGACGAAGAGAAACAGTTTACGGCTGAAGGTACACCCAGCCAGCCACCCAGTGACACCGCCTGCACCACCCTTACCTCGCAAACCATTCGCGTCAGTTGGGTAAGCCCACCTCTTGAGTCCGCTAACGGTGTGATCAAGACCTACAAGGTTGTCTATGCTCCCAGCGATGAGTGGTATGGTAAGTAGAGAAATCTGTCTTTAGGTAATGCATGTTCCCGCTAATCAGGTCTCGTGATTTTTTTTTGTAGATGAGACCAAGCGTCATTACAAGAAGACTGCCTCCTCCGATACAGTGCTCCATGGACTGAAGAAGTATACAAACTACACCATGCAAGTTTTAGCCACTACAGCTGGAGGCGATGGAGTTCGCAGCGTACCAATTCACTGCCAAACCGAACCTGATGGTAAGTTGATCGAACCTAGGATACTTTATACCCAGCTCTGAACTTTTCTATTCTGCATACATAGTTCCTGAAGCACCCACCGATGTAAAGGCTTTGGTAATGGGTAACGCAGCCATACTAGTGTCTTGGAGACCACCAGCACAGCCCAACGGCATTATTACCCAATACACTGTCTACTCAAAGGCTGAAGGCGCTGAGACTGAAACAAAAACACAAAAAGTGCCACACTATCAAATGAGTTTCGAAGCAACCGAATTAGAGAAGAACAAACCCTATGAATTCTGGGTGACGGCAAGCACAACCATTGGCGAGGGCCAGCAGTCAAAGAGCATTGTTGCCATGCCCAGTGATCAGGTTCCAGCCAAGATTGCCTCATTCGATGATACGTTCACTGCCACCTTTAAGGAGGACGCTAAGATGCCCTGTTTAGCTGTGGGAGCACCGCAACCCGAGATCACCTGGAAGATTAAGGGCGTTGACTTCAGTGCCAATGAACGCATGCGTCTCTTGCAAGATGGATCCCTTTTGATAAAGTCTGTAAATCGTTTGGATGCTGGCGACTATTCCTGCCATGCAGAGAACTCAATTGCAAAGGATTCGATAACACATAAACTGATTGTATTGGCGCCTCCTCAATCACCACACGTTACACTCTCGGCCACCACCACAGATGCGTTGACGGTGCGCCTGAAGCCCCATGAGGGAGACACGGCACCATTGCACGGCTATACCCTGCATTATAAGCCAGGTTTGTGACAAGAATTTACTTATTATGTTGTGATATACATCATTTGCTTTCCTACAGAGTTTGGAGAATGGGAAACTGCTGAAGTCTCTGTGGAATCGCAAAAGCACAACATTGAGAATCTTCTATGCGGATCACGCTATCAGGTCTATGCTACAGCTTTCAACAAGTGAGTAGAGTTGAGAAACTACCAAAGCATATTCAATCTTAACTGTCCTTCTATTCTTTCCTAGCATTGGCGCTGGAGAAGCATCTGATATTTTGAACACACGCACCAAGGGTCAGAAGCCCAAGCTGCCAGAGAAACCACGTTTCATTGAGGTGTCATCCAACTCGGTTTCATTGCACTTCAAGGCCTGGAAAGATGGTGGTTGCCCCATGTCCCACTTTGTTGTCGAGAGCAAGAAACGGTATCAACCCGATAATACACAATATTAATGCAACAGCAAATAAAAATCCTCTTCTTTTGGTTTTTAGTGACCAACTTGAATGGAATCAAATCTCAAATAATGTCAAGCCCGATAATAACTATGTAGTTCTCGATCTGGAACCTGCTACCTGGTACAATCTACGCATTACTGCCCACAACTCGGCTGGTTTCACAGTTGCCGAATACGATTTTGCTACACTTACCGTTACCGGAGGTATGTTCGATCTGTTTTCCAATATTTACATGCTCCAACACATTGCTTTTGTACATAGAAAACTACGTTGATAATGTTGCTGGGATTTGAAGATTGCAACTCCTGTTGGAGGAGTTCCAGTTGATCGATCCCAGCCACATTGTCCATATACAAATAACAAGCTAGGCATCAAGTATAATAATGTTGTACACACTTTTACCCGAGTTGAATTTGCATTTATACCAAAAATCACCAAAAACTGAAAAAAAAAGAAGCAAATTAAAAAAACTTTTTATTTTATTTATTCGAGAAAATTGCACAGTAATCATTTTAATTTTTATATAAAAATATATGCTTTTTTATCTTTTTTAAAAAAATACCAAGCTTGTCATATTTTATTTATTATTTAATGAAAAGAATGCCAAAAAATAAAACGCAATGGCATTGAATAGTGTACAAAATAAAAACATGTTTTTTATTGCGTAAATGCAATTTGTTTTTTACGTTTTTTATAAACAGTATAAATGTATATGTACAAATCCCACCGAAAAAAAAGCAAATGCAAATGCTATAAACAATTTTTCTATAAATAGTTTAAAAAATAAATCTCACCAGTCACCTTACAATTTAGTTTATTTTTTGTAACTATTTTTTCTTAAACGCTGTGACCACTCTAGTCAATTTGTAGTGCTCTAGACAACCACAATAGTATTTATAATTTATTTAACTATTTCATTTATTATTTATTTGAACCCATCACATTTTGGTTTATTTTTTGGTCATGTGTTCACTTCGTGAACATTTAGTATTTTGTACATTTTAAAAACCAAATGGCAACTTTGACTGCCTGATTTTATGCATTGATGTTGTAACCCCCTGTTACTCCTTTCCTTCGCTGCTCGTGCAAATATGAAAATCCTGTACACAGGACACGAAAATACTTCCCTAAATAACTTGAAAAAAAAATAAAATAAATTGCTTCAGTAATTTAATTTTTCTGCAGAATACATGGAGTTACTTTTCTAATCTAACTTTTTTACTGGATCAACATGGGATCTTAAAATGTTCGTGCTCAATCAATTGTTGTACAAAATCTTTCACAACTGAGCACTCATTGATTTAATCACCCATCAACTCATGCAATACGTATTCTATTTTAATTTCAAGAATTATTTTTTACGTATCGTTTTTGGTATAATTTTGACTATAGCAAAATGATTCTCACTTAAATGAAATTAATAGATAAATAAGTAAACTTGAAATACTTGAAAAAAAAAAAATAAATGCGAGCAGAGCCAAAGCGCACACATTTTTTTCAAAAGCACAACAACCAAAGATCCATAATTCCGAACATGTTTTTTTTTTTTAAAGAGTTCACAAGAGAGCTGAGATCAAGAATAATGGAGGAGAAGAAGAAGAACATATGTGCATTCATTATATACCATATATACACACACAGAATCATTTATTTCGATTAAAATTCAGTTATGTCATCAAGTTTATAGTTGAGTTCCGCCTAAGTTAGTTAGTACATATTTTGTTTAAAGTTAATACCTCTTGAGAAATGGCAAAGACGTTCTTTCGTTATCGTATTCCTCTCTAATCATAACTACTCTCTCGAAAACTGCTGTTACACTTGGAATGCCTTGTTAAATGAGTTGCTTTTAAAGCGTTTCGACTAGCATAGTATTTTAAAATTTACCTAAATTAGTTGTAAGTTTTTACAGATAACAAAAAACAAATTGCATTTGAACGTATAATAAAAAAAAAACAATGTTCATTTATTTAAAATTAAAATACAATTACTATTTATATTACTAGTACAAAATAGTTTTTCATATAAATACTACTCAACTTATTTTAAATAATAATAAGCGTCTGTTTTTTTTCGGCGCATTGTAAAATAAGAACTAAATACTTAACAATTTACAATTAATATTCTTTCTCAAAACACAACTTTTCACATCTCAACGAACTCAACTCAGTTAAATACTACTCGTGTATTTGTATATGTTAATGTATTTGTATGTGTGTGTGTATGTTTTTATAGTATTCTCGACTAGTTTAGTCTGAGTACAAAAGTCAATGTACTTCCAATACTAAGAGAGAAAGGTGTAGAGGACACAAAATAGAGAGCGCGAGCTTATTGTTCGAACTCTGCTTTTTGCAACATGCTAACTACTTTCTCTCTCTCTCTCTCTCTCTCTCTGTTGTCTCTGTCTCTTTCTCTAAATAACTGTGTGTCTCTCTCTTTCACTGTTGGTCTACATGCGAAACACTTTGGTTGTTGTTGTTGTTGTTGTTGCAGGCACTATCGCACCCTCGCGAGATTTACCCGAATTAAGCGCCGAGGATACTATCCGCATTATCCTATCGAACCTAAATTTAGTCGTGCCCGTCGTGGCGGCTCTGCTCGTCATAATCATAGCGATAATTGTTATTTGTATTCTGCGTAGCAAAGGCAATCACCACAAAGGTATCTATAAGTATATCCAAAACTAATTACAACATTTTTTTTCTTCCTTTTTTTTCGGTTACACTCTCTCTCTCTCTCTCTGTCACACTGCCTCTTTGCTCTATCGACTACCTCTCACTCTGACAACACGAAAATACTCGCGCTTTTGTTTTCTACATACAAATGTTATGGTTTTTTTGTTTTATATAAAATATCCTAAACATGTGTTAAATTATTTGGGGCTATCCAAAATTTGCCTGCTCTATTGTTGCATCCGATAAACAAAATTATGCATGCTTATCGATTATGTTTTGTGTATCGAATATCGAATACGAATCGCTTAACAATCGCTAAAGGCACACTTGCACCACTCGACGATGGCATGAGTCATACAAATGTCCATGCCAGAATACCGCTGCCCGCCTGGATGCCCGAGTGGCTGGATCTTAACTTTATGGTGCCACTGATAGCCACAGTTGTTGTGGTTGCTGTCGGTATTTGTGTGGTGTGTGTGGCACTTTCCCGCAGGCGATCCGACGATATGCGAGGCGGTCAAAAGGATGTCTATTGTAGGTTCTTGACTGTGCCACAAGTTGCACAGGAGCAAAAAAGTCTTTTACTTACTTTTTAAATACATATTTGATTTTTCGACAAATTTTATTTCTGTTTTTGTTGGTCCAAAATGTTGAACACTTAAATAGATTGATTGATTTTTAGTTTTTTAAAAATGATTGTCAACATTTGGGCCAAGTTAAGTTTTAGAAAGCCGTCACTCCAAAAAAAATTAATGGTAATTTGTTTAATGTTTTTTTTTAGAATGTTTGTGTCTTTTATTCATAAATATTTATCAAATGCATGATAAAACTTATTTATATAGTATATTTGAACAACCGCTTACACAAAACTCAAGAAAACACTCACAAAAAATACCAAAAATATACCAACAAAATAATTATGACATACTATATTAAATGTTAATCAGTGTTTATTATGTATATAAATACATTCATAACTCTATTTTAATCATTCATATGATACTCATAGAACCATCATCATCTATTTTCCAAAGCCATCAAAAATTATTGGAAAATTATTAGAGAAAAAAAGTTTAGAGTTGCCATAATGATCAAATATGTATTAAAGTTCAAAGTTAAAAACATATTGATTATTATGTTTATCTATTATTATGAGTTTTTAAATCAATTAAATATTCTATCATACAATACTTAATATATACTACATATATATATATATAACCCATAATAATCTACAGTGTTGTTGTAAATACGTTTTGCTTATACCCTAAGCAACTTTTCCAAATCATTTTTCCTACAACATATTCACAACACACGAATCTTTTCCCTATCGACACTCCTTTTGTTGTTGTTGTTGTTGATTTATACCCTTAAAAGATCTTTTGTTTAAATGAAACCAAACTAAGATGCTTTTTTGAAATCGCACATGCATATTATAATGCTAAAGTAAAGTACAGTAAAGTGAAAGTGAAATTCTAAATTAATATCATCGCTCATTTCATGCCATTTTTATATCATGAACAAGTTGGTATATTTTAAAATCAAAAAAAATACTTGAAAAACACCTCACGTAATTCCTTATTTTTGGAAACTTTGTTCGCAATTGTAACTTTGTATTTTTGAGCTACTAATTAACACACTAGCGTCTTGAGATGCCGCACCAAAAAAAAAAAAAAACCTTAAATTGTCATTAAAAAAAAATAATAAAATTGTGAGTGACGGAACAAAGCTGATTGATACGCAAAACAGAAGTAAAGTATGCGAACTAAAATTAAAAATTGGGAAAAGCATCTTCAGTGTTTCACTATTGAGTTTCGCGATATCATATATTAATTCTAGACGATGTAGTTTACAATCAGACAATGGGACCCGGCGCCACCCTGGACAAACGTCGCCCCGATCTGCGTGATGAGCTTGGCTATATTGCACCACCCAACCGAAAGCTGCCACCTGTTCCCGGATCGAACTACAACACCTGTGACCGGATTAAGCGAGGTACAGTCATAAGTAAGCATCTAAATTTCCAATGCAACATTTATTAATGCCAGGACTATGCCAGAGGAGCCATATTAACTCAATACGGCAATCACTGCGCTTTGGCTGCGGCTTAGTTTTTTTTCTTCCATATACTTTGCGAACACAAAAAGAGAGAAGAATTAAAAAAAAAAGAGTATTTCATATTTTGCGTTGCTTTTCCATCAACACAAACAATGAACAATATATGAAACATTAAGCCAGACAAATACACAAGCCCCACACAGCAATGCTTTTATCAGATCGAAATTCTTAATGTTGCTTCTTAAAGTTGCTTCTTTATCATTTTCAATACCCAATCCCAAACTAAACTAGTATTATTAAATGTTGTGCTGAATTTAGATAAATCTTTAAATATTATTTATCGTTCATACTTATTTATTATTATTTTTTTATTAAATCTTTTTTTTTTTAATGAAAACCTCCCCCTTTCGGTTGCATTTAAATCGTTTGATTTATTTTTCCGTTGACTCTTCGTTGATGTTGTATAAAAATTGGAAATTGGATATAACGAATATAAAATCACACACACACACACACACACCTAACACAATGTCACAAAATATAAATAAACCCGGTTCAGGCCACGGTGGCTTGCGTTCGAACCACTCCACCTGGGATCCGCGCCGTAATCCGAATCTGTACGAGGAACTAAAAGCACCACCAGTTCCAATGCATGGCATTGGTAATCATTATGGTCATGCTCTCGGCAATGTTGAATGCCAATATAGACATCCAGGTAGGAGTTTTAACCCCCTCCCCCCCCCCCCTTAATTTTGATTTACATAACCCTAAAATACTAAAAACTATCTAAGTCCTCTTATAATTTAAAATTACCATTTGAGTTTGAGTTTGAGTTTAAGTTGTTAAAACCACTAACGTATTATAGTCTAACCCCGGTCGCATCGAGCTTATCACAGATACTAAGTAAGTAAGTAATATTCTACGGGTCAAAAACTGAACTATCTCATACTAAAACACTAAAACAAACAACAAACCACTCGGCTAACAATGGGGAACTCGTGCTAATCGATTATCTGTTTTCATACGAAGGCATGGAAGATGAGATATGCCCCTATGCGACGTTCCATTTGCTTGGATTCCGCGAGGAAATGGATCCCACCAAGGCCATGAACTTCCAGACTTTCCCGCATCAGAATGGACATACACCTGTGCCCGGACATGCCGGCACCATGCTTCCCCCAGGCCATCCTGGACACGTTCACTCTCGCTCCGGATCTCAGTCGATGCCTCGTGCCAATCGCTATCAGCGCAAGAATAGCCAAGGTGGTCAGTCTTCGATCTATACACCAGCTCCTGAATACGATGATCCTGCTAACTGTGCCGAGGAGGATCAATATGTATGATCTCAACTGTTTGGCAACGGTTTAGCAACTGTTTACTAACTCTCTTTCGAACCGTTCTATTACAGCGTCGTTACACTCGCGTCAACTCTCAGGGTGGCAGCTTGTACTCTGGCCCCGGACCCGAATATGATGATCCCGCCAACTGTGCACCCGAGGAGGATCAATACGGCTCTCAATACGGTGGTCCCTATGGACAACCCTACGATCATTATGGCTCTCGAGGTTCCATGGGTCGTCGCAGCATTGGTAGGCGATGGAATTTTATAACATATATATCATTTCTAAGCCCATGTTTTTTCGATCAGGTTCAGCTCGTAATCCCGGTACTGGTTCACCTGAGCCACCACCACCACCACCACGTAACCACGACATGAGCAACTCCTCATTCAACGACTCCAAGGAGAGCAACGAGATCTCAGAGGCCGAATGCGATCGCGATCACGGACCACGTGGCAACTATGGCGGTAAGTTTTTGAAAGCTATTCGATTGCAGAATACTCCCCCCGCCATCAAATCGAATCGTTGCCTAAGTTTTTCATTACAAATATTCGATATGCTATATTGAGAATTCATTAATTTTAAAACATGACAATTCGCAATCTTCTTTGATTTCCTTTTTCAAAATTTACTGATACTTCTATTCAATTAATAAAATCATTCAGAAGATTCCAATGAGGGTGAGTGATGTGAAAATAAAATCACAAATTGAGTTCTTCATAGTGTTCATAGTTAATTTCTTAAATATTCCCACCCCCCCTTTTTGAGCTCACTTCCGCATTCTTCGCAATAGTCCCCAACGATCTCTCATCTCAGGAATGTTCTCATTCTTCATTCAACCCTCATTGTTTCATTCATGAGTCATTTCGAAGACAGTTCTTCGCAACAAATATTCATGCTGTGTTTTGCTTAAGTTTTACACAAATAATATACAAACATTTTGATTTATGTTTATAATGTGTTCAAAATAACTTTGGTTTTGGTTATTAAATTGTCTTAATTTTCACATTTTTACTGCACAGTTAAAAACACTTCATTTCATTTCATGAAGCACAACGATCACAATTTAAACTTATTTATTCAATGTTTTTATGTTTTGTATCTAATATCGGAATTAAGCTTAAGTTTTGTTAATTCATTTCATTGAATTTCATGTGTCTAGAAATTCGCATGTTTCCGTCTAGAAACTTGTTTGGTTTTTAGAGAACAACATTAAGTTAGATATTTAAGAAGCAAATATATTTTCAATCGAATATCTGCACGATTAAATCATTAAGTATGGATTAATTTTTTTTATTTAAATTTTCATTTTGTGTTTTCTTTCTATTTTCTTTTTTACTTTCTATGATATTCTAAACCAATTGTATACAATACATATAACTACTTTTGGTTGCTCAATTTTTGGGGTATCTTAAACACAAAATTTCTATTGCAAAAACTATGTCGAAAATAAATAAATCAATAAAAATCAGCTGTAAAAAGATCACCACAAGCGAAAGATCAACGCACCACCGAAGAAATGCGTAAATTGATTGAGAGGTAAGAAAAGAGTTTACACAAAAATAAACAAAGAAAATATATACACAATATATACACAAAAATCAGGAAAATTAATAACTAAAAATTGCACAGAGAATAAATTCGAAGCACTTGTTAAAAAAAGTACAATTTAAATCACTTCGTTTGACTTGCAAGCAAAATTTTAATCATTTCTATGCAATTTTTAAATAAAAGAAAAAAGCAACAATTAAAAACATTAACAAAATGCAGCTACTAATCCTTAATATTTGTGTGCTTGTTTATTTGGTTTAAATAATGATTGATTAACACACAAACATTGACTAACTAAGTCGCAGGCAGCTGTAAGTTTGAAACTAATTTAAGTTATAGTCTTAACTAAATGTCAACGCTTTCGCATGTCCTTGGGCGCAATTACTTTCTTGTAAATATCTATACAATAAATACTAAGCGTGCATGTCTCTTTGTACTAACTTTTAATAATAAATATTGCTTTTGAATTTTCTTCCGTTTTGTTCTGTTTTATTTATACGTCGATTCTGTTATATATGATTTGTTTTTCGGTTTTGTTGAAAGCAAATCACAGTTGAGTGTTTCGAAAGTACCCAAAGCATATTATTATTTGATAAACTTTACAATTACATACTCGTACTCCTATATTTATTAATCAACGGGATTTATATGTATTTACATAGATCTATGTATCTACTATATATATATACATATATGTCTAACAGTTTTCAGCAGCTTGGCGCTTGGTCTTGGCTTGCCATACACACAAAAAGAAAAAAACAACTAAAGGCACCCAATTCCAAAACACGCCTTCAAAACAAAATAGTACAAAATGAAGACATAATTATGAAGCAATTGCTTTGGTTGCAGATATAAGCCTAATAAATAATAAGCTTTATATATTTTATGTATAAACAAGTTTTAACATTTTACTTTAACTAAATCCAAAACAGAAACGAAGCCGGCCCAAAACAACTCCAACTCCAACAAGCAAATGGCGCAGGATTCACAGCCTACGATACTATGGCAGTGTAATTTGTAAGCGAATACTGCAAATTCGGACGTGGCATTTTAGCTTAGTGTTTCAAGTCAATGAAGTGCGTAGAAGTTGAATGACACACACACACACATATATACAAACAAGAACACACATGAAGAAAAAGTAAGCAACGCATATAGCGCATACATATATACGTATATATACACATAAAAATTAACTATTTCAAGTATTTATAAACGCAAATTTTAAAAAACGCATGCATACTCACACACACAAACACACACAACCAGAAATACTAAAAGAAAATACCAAACAAAATTGTGTCTGGTTTAAAATCAAATGCCAATCATTTGGTGCATTTACATTAGGAGAAACGAACAACATTTTTTAAAAAATAAATTGTGTGTAATTTTTAATAATTGTATTTTAGTTGTGTAAGTCTCAAGCAAAACTACCAAAATATCAAAAAAAAATCGCATAAAAAGCTGCCCCAAAAATACTTTGGTATTACTTATGTGCTAAATATACTATATTTGTTAAGATTCTTTCGATTCGATCATTTTTTTGCCATCTATGCCAAAAGCATACAAACTCTTTGCGCTAGCTTAAGTCAAAGTCATAATATAATTGTAACTGATAGACATTGTTTTAGTTTTTTTGTCTTTGTGTATGGTCTGCAAATCCTATAACAACGAGTACACACTGTACTCGATTAATGTAAACAAAATTCAAGCCTTTAATTGAGTTTTGCTTCTTGCTGTTGACTTTTGCGTTGACTTGTGATCATTTTATTTCTTATGATTTATTTTTTTATTTTTTGTAAAATGCGCTTCCAAAAGAACGAAACAAACAAATATAAAAAAATTATCTGTTCAATGCACAATGGCATTATTATTATGCTGAAATTATATGTTAGCAATTAAAATGACATCCTCTAAATTGTATTATACAAAACAACGTCCCGGGCGCACTTTTTGTTTAAATTTAAAATTTAATTTATTTACAGCTAATTGCTGCACAAGAGTTATACGCATTTTAAGCTTTAAGACAAACTGAAATTGATATTTTGTGCAAGCTTCAATTTCTTTACTATTGTCAACTATTCATTTAAGCTTTTAGTTTTATAAGTTTATTGCAACACGTTTGTTTGCTAAATACATTTGATATACTTTTATTGAAACTTTTAGTGTTTTATTTTGTTTAAAACAGTTTTTATTTTCAAGTAAGTACTGTAAAATTGTGGAAGCTACTTTCAAAACTCAAAGACTGATCAATGCAAATTTATAATGAAATAATTGCCTAACAAATTATGTAATTACAAGAGTTTTAAAGAACGCAAACATTTGCTCAAAAAATCGTAGAAATAGCAAATTACTTGAAGTAGCTACCAATTTTTACGAGGAAGTCAAACTTATTTATTTCTTATTATAATTATTATTTGATTTTAATAGAATTTCCATATTTTTTTTTATGTATAACCATGACACGTGCTATAACATACACTATAACCCCCCCAATACCTAGGTATACCGATTTTATATATGAATGTAGTGTTGTGAAGAAAATAATATATTGCTTACCAATTAACTATTATGGGAAAACTTATATAAATGTACGACAAATTTTTATGGTAAACGAACTACAAATATTACATAGCGTTTAGCAAAAGGGCATTTAAAACATATATACTTATACATTTATACAATATGTATAATTATACATACGATATACAAACTTTAACTTCAAAAAAATAGCGAAGCAATGAACAACTCACAAATTTTCAAGTAATTCTAATAGCAACCCAAAGACCCTAAAAAACAAAATACTAAACAATTTTCGGCAAAATCAAAATCAAAAAAATTATTCAACTAAAATTCTAAACAATATAGTGAAAAAAAAACGACATTTGGTAACAAAATTTTGGAGTTGCATAACTTAAGCTAAGTAATATTCAAATAAAATACAAATAAATCATGCATTCTACATATTTATCATGCTTTTTGTGTTGCTTAATGAATAAAATATTATATAAAGAAACGAAAAGAAAGCAAAAACATAACTATCTTTAAGCATCAACATAAACGAGCCTATTTTGTAATTATTTAGCATTTATCATGCATAAAACAAAAAAAACAAAAACATACAAGAAATTTTCTACTTAACTTTACTTAAAAACGCATCAATCAAAATTAATACCATTGCATTAAAAAGCGAAGAAAAACAAAAGTAAGAAATAAAAGAATAAGAGGAAAAATCGACGACATTCAACTTCAACGCACATCACCTTAGGGACGTGAACTAAGCGACTAAAAAATTAATTTAAAGCAAAATATTAAACAATTTAAACATAAGAAGAAAAGAAAAACAGTTTAAAACGCATACTAATCACTCGCTCTTTCTTAGCCGAACAAATATTAATCGTATATCATAAAATACATACATATTACGTATGGCAAACGATAAAAAATATCCAAAGATTCAAATTCGTAATCCTTAAGAGCGTCATTATTAACAAAACAAAAACCAAAACAAAACAACACTAAACGAATACTTACAAAAATATGTGTATTACTAATTAAAAATTACAAAAACATATATATATGTATTAACTATATATTAATATTGAATGTATTGAATTGACAAATGACATTTACTAAAACACACATACCACACACATACATCCAGTCCTTTTGAAAGCTCCTCGAATCCGAAAAGATTACCTGGACACTCTACCCAAACCACTTACAATACATACACGCACACAAACACATACACAGCAAGCAAAGCTAAAATTTGTCAGTTTCAGTGTCATTAAAACAACAACAAAACTAAATAAATGCCAATCTATGTTGGATAAAAAACAAAAAGAAATTCTCATTCCTTTGTGGCGCCCTCTGTGTGTTATTTTATGACTGGTTTGTGTACGTGGTAACAGAAAACAAAAATGGTGTTGTGAACTGACTAACAGGGATATTCTCTGCGAGCGAGCCTTTGAGATTATTTCCCACTCGCTCACAAAGTCAGTTAAAGTCGCTTCTATTCCGACAAAGATTACAAATATTATGTTACGTATTATTTCTAGCCCTCTATCTTCAACATAAATCCCTTAAATTTGAGTACTACAACAGCAAGAATAAACAAAAATTTGTCTTCAATATTTAGCAATTTAATAATGCAAAGAAGTAGTGTGTAAATAATGGTTTGTGGTTTTTGTGAACACTTTTGGGATTGGGTGTGTCCCCAATGCGGCACTGAGGCGAAAAGTTCAACAGGCTGCTCCACTAAATCAACAAAGAGAAAACCGCAAAATGCCGATAAGAGTCCACAACACCAAGACCACGACCCAACCGCACAGGACAGGAAGCCAACTGACCCCCATATGGTAAGCTAGTACAAATGAATATGTATATTTGTGTGTGTGTGTAGAAAGAACCATTGGGACAAGAGACACACCAGCTAAATAAACAAATGGCTCACATTAAAATGAATGGCAGCACAAAAACGTTGAACATTTGTATATGAAAACAACAGCAAGGAGTGGGAGCGCAAGGAGAATGGGGAGAAACAGGAGCGGAGTACTTACAACTCGGCCACTTTACAGGCTTCAGTTTTGTTGCTATTTGGCTGGCCCAAACAAGTCACCCACCCGGTGGGCTCCTAGTGGTTTGTTGTCGCTGAATGCAGGCCCCAAAAAATGGATATGCGTTGACAACAACGAACAATTGTTGTTGCTGTTGTTATCGTCCGGGCGAATGCACAGTAAACATGCAAGGCAAAGCATTTCGAGTAGGAGGAAAAAAGAAAACTATGTCAACGTTGCTCTTGGCTACCCCAAAATGGGGGCTGCGGTCCGCTCTGGTCTGGTCTGGTTTTGTATGACCCGACAGAACTACAACTTGCGCCTCTGCCATCCCCTGCTGTCCTTAAATGGATTTTTGCTGTTGGCGTGATGCAATTTAAATAGCTTACAATACACACAAACACAAGGTACAATATCAATTTTAATATACACAATTAGGGCAGATAACATATATATATCGCTTCCGCCCAGCCCCGTCTCATATAAATACTTTGTTTGTTTGTTCTGTCTGTCTCTGAGCAGCTTTTAAAGCTACTTTGCATGTTTTGAATTATGTCCCAAAAACTTATCCAAGTAAACGTTCTTAATTGCTTAATAATCTGTTAATTTATCTTTGCGGATGTTTGCTTAAGATAGCAAAGACACGTACCATTAACAAGATCTATGTTGCTGCATTGACTAAATTGCCCACAAGCAAAATATTTTGCAGCATACTTTTGCGAGTCAGAAAATTGCACAAAAATATATCTAGTCCCGCCAATCAAATTGTCATTGCGTAAAAGTTTTGCTGCAAGTCTGATGGAAACTTTGTCCATTTTAAACAAAATCAGCCATCATAATTTAATGCCAAAACTAAAACTCGAACGTATGGTGCTTTTGCATTAAAAATATATTTACAAAATACAATACTGAATAATTTAGATAATTTTAGTTGTTTTCATAAGTATCAAAAGCATTAGAAACAGTTTATTTAAGCTACAGTGTATACAGTCGACCATTAAGGTAATTTTTCGAATGATTTTGGCAAATAAATTAACGTGCAGTGAAAAGAAAACAAAAGCAAAATACTTTAACTTAACGCTAACTACCAATTTATGGATGCTCAATAGCCAAAAATCTTAAAAACGGCAAGTGGCAACTATAGTTTTTGTTGCTATTGTTGTTGGCCAAACTTCGTGTGTTAACGTTTGTTTGGCTTTTAGTTTTTTTTTTACGTATGTATTTGCTTGTGCTTGGATTCGGGTCTAGGGTAGTTAAAGTTTATCTACACTCATTTGTCGTGTTTGTGTTTTTCTACCCATAAACCTACTTTACGGCCAAATAACTTAATAAACTATTTGCTGTTTTTGTTGCCTTTTGTTACTTTATTTTTTTGTTTGTAATATCGATTTTCTTTTAGAGTTCACTTAATGTTTTTTAAACGATTTCTCATTCTCTAGTTTCCCAATCAATTAGCAAGCATTTGTTTCCCGAAACCCATCAGAAAGGTAAGTCAAATTAAAATGCTTAATGAATGAAGAGCAAGGTTTTCGGAATTTTTAAAGTAACCAAAAACAACAATTTGACAACACAAATTATGTCCTCCAAACAGTTGTTGTTGCTCCGTTGGTTGTCTGTCTGGCTGTTCTGGCTGAGTTTTGTCTATTTTTGAAACAGCAAACAAATTATGAGAATGAAAACAAGCGAACTCACACCCACACTTACATACGTACATAGTATATAGGGTGTGCAGTCGTGACACACTCACACGTTGTATACTATCTATAGATTGCTTAAGTATTTTGTGATTTTTCTTAATCATCATAAATTTGAGTTAGTTTTACCGAGACATTTGGCAGTTGGCCACCACCACCATGACCAACAACAACAGCAAGATGACACAAGAACAAGCACAGGAGTCATCAATAAATTAGAAATGTTAAACTTTTTCTTTTATTTTGAATATTTTCTTTTTTACGTGGGCGTCTAGCAACCGTGTGTAGCAAGGGGCAGTTGAGGGGGGGCGGCTGTAGGGCCTACAAAACTTATTGTTTGCGTGTTGCGGCATTTGGAATTTGGAATGTTTTGTGCGTCTCCTTGATTTGCCTGTTGCCATAATTCTAAGCATTTAATAGCCGCACTTCACAACGAGTGCCACAAGCTCTAAATTATATACTACGAATGTGCCAGGCAATTCAAGAGGGTTGTGTGTGTGTGTGTCTGGGGGATGATTGCTAAATGGATGCTGCGCATGTCGCAAAATCTGTGTTCAAGGGATGCGAAGCCATTTTGTGAATGTATAATGTGTTAGATGTTCACCATTTTGTCTGTTAATATGCGAAACACAAGTATGGGAAAACTGTTTAATATATAGATTAGCATTTCTCTTGGAAATAGTCAAAACTCGCTTTTAACATTTAATTATAATAATTTGTAGGTCGCCAGTATAATTTGTTTAGCAACAACAAACGCCTGTTAACGTTGTTCCTTTGACAAGGAGTAAGCTAACTTTTAAGCCACAATACTACCGAACGTTGACATAATAATACATTGTCAGATCTCGTGTGTTCGTGTAATTTACTTAATTAAAGGCCACTGCACGCAGTTGAGACTTGAGTTTCGAGCAACAGGCAACACTTTATACCACTTTTCATATACAAAGTTGCGCTAGTTAGAAGAAGGAAGGAAGAACGTTTAATAATACAGCAGGTAAGTTATTCAATTTATAAAAGTATATATTATATTGAATAAAGTCATAATAATTTAACACTAAGCTAAGTTCTACTATTAAAGCTTACAACTTTTGTGTACATACATAAATTGCAGGACAACGTCATCGTGTCTCTAACAACTACGATAACCAACTCCCTAAAACACCACAAACCCGATAGCACTCCCACATACATACATACATACATACGTACTCTTCATGGGAGCGATATAAAAGCGACGCGCTGCCAATTAACGTAATTAAATGATGCGAGCATAGCATAAACACTTGACAACTCCTCGAGGAAAGGACGACGGCACACACACATACACAGTGTATGTGTGTGCAATGACACATCCTTTGCTTAATTAATTTGTGACATGACATTTTGTCTCTGTGTGGAGTTTAATTTCTTTGTTGCATTTGTCGTTTAAGGTTTGCTGCTATCTCTACATTTAATGTTTCAATTGGGAGTCAGAGGCCTAAAAACTTTGCAATCGTCGTCCATGGCAACATCGGGGAAACAATCAACAATATCGTTTCAGTCAACAAACGAAAAATTATCGCTCGATTATGTCACAGGAAGCCGCACAACAAACAAGCAAGCAAACAGGAAACCAAACAAAAAGCCAAAATCCAAATAAGCAAAACTAAAATAATAATAATATGTTATAGTATGTGTGGCATTGAGTAGACATAACTGTCATCGACTAAACAATGATGAATATGCAACGATTTTGGTTGAGATAACACTGCGTATACGCAATTTTCATGTGACGTGTTCCGAACACATTTAAAGCCAAACACTTTGCTAAATTTCCCAGCGGCGAAAGCTGCTCCTCCCCTTTATCCATTCGCATTCAGCCTACAGAAAATGTATATTGTGGAATTTTGCTTTTTATTCTTACTTTGCATGACCAACAAATTATGCTAATCTTGGCATTTAGTTTTGTTTTCGCTAGGATTCGGAGTTGTCATCATCAGAAGGCTACACATTTAATTTCAGTTCTTTTTTTTGTTTTTGGTTAACAGGAGAGCTGGTCATTAAGGACGCAATTTCTTCAAATTGTAGCTTCCTCTCTTTCAGTCTTACTTTATTAAATGCTATGTGCGATGCACTAATTAAACTAATTAAGGCACTTGAGAGCGAATTTAGTTCAACTGTGAGCTAGCAGGAGCCACCCAACAAACACCCCGAACAAGCCAACAATAATTGAAAGATTACTATTATTGCTATAAGCTCCAAACATCAATTATCTCAAAACCCTGCTCAGACTACAACTTCTGCTTATGACCTTATTTTGTCAGCACCATCGATCATTAAGGAACACAAGAAACATTTTGCCACAGGGTCAACAACTTAAGCAAGGTTGAACTAACAAAAACTCCGAGTCCAAGGTACAAAATTGCCGCAAAATATGCAAAAAAAACGAAAACGAAAACAAATGAAATAAATTCAAATGCGTTTGGTCGTAAATGTATGCCAACTAAAATTAATTACAGGCAATATCGTCATTCCTGTTCGACTGTGCTTTTTGCTATTGCCAGCAGTGAGAGACAGCAGAGACAGCAAACCGAGAGAGAGAGAGAGAGAGAGTGGAAGACATTTATGGGCTTAATGTTTGCCCAAAAAAAAAGGAAACAAAACCAAAACGGACTTTGGCTTGGGCGACAGAATCAAGCTGAATTACGAGCTACGCCAAATGGAAATAAATGCGACATACTTTTAGGCGCCGTGGCCAGCTAAAACAATTGCGTGTATTTGGACGATTAACATGATATGCGGAAATTTCAGTACTGCAACAAAACAAACACTCACACAAACAGAGAACAAATGCAAATACTTTGAAAACTTGAATTTCATTGCGCATGAGTCGGAACAGGTATACTTACTTTCTATGTATGTAAGCATGTATGTATGTGTATTTACTGTACTAGCTTACTTTTTGCGAATAAAAAAAAAATTATATTGCACGAGCTGACTTGTATGTTGTTGAAGGGATTCGAGAGACTTCATGCCTGGACATGCGACGTCATATCATTCAGTCGCCATAGCTCTTAGGGGCTGCCAAGTTGGCACAGGAACTGAGTGCTTAAATATTCCTTAAAAAGGTGTGAACAAAACAATCGAAAAACAAATTATGCCAATTAATTGAAAACTATAATAGAAACTAAACGAAAATAAAACTGCAATAGTCATAAAATCGAGTGTGAAATAATTTGGTTGTGAACTTGAAGGCGAGATTTGAAATAAAACATTTCTGATTGCAAACAACTTTTCAACATCCTTTTAAATAGAAAACAATGGCATACTTTTAAGGGCATAAAAACTATACGGTAACTATATAGTAATTCTGCTTAATTTGTCTGTGACATAACTTGTTTATATTTAATGACAAATTCAAAGCAAATTGCTGCCAAATTATGCCACAAAAATGTTTATAAGAAAAAAGCCCAAAATCAAGTTGTCACAAATGAAAAGCGAACACCCAACGCAGCTTTAAAAACAATAAAAACAAATTAAACATCTGCCAAATAAACAAACATGAATATGTTTTCTCTAAAGCAAAGAGCCTAAAACTAATCTATGCAAATAAATGTTCAAGCAAAAAAACAAAATAAGCCAAAATCGAATTTTCTGTGCAAGAAATTGTCGAACTAAAATAAGACTTGTAATGATTTAATGCGTCTATAAATTTCCAGTTTACGAGCTGAGAATTCTTACCTCTTGTAAAATATTTCAGAGGTGAGTAAATCTTTTATAAATAAAAATTAAGGCAGTGACATTCTTTCGGCTTGTCACTTCTCTTAATGTGAAAATGTGGGCGTGTGCTTATTGCATTTTGTGTTTTTTGTTTATTGTTTTTTGTTGATTATTATTTATTTTGTTGTTGTTGAAATTCTTAAGTGCTTAAAGATTTATCATCGCAGCCCATAAAATCTTGAGTGTGTATTTTTAAGCAATAAAAATTGTTTAATAAAATCTCCAAAATTATAAAATTAACTACATAACTAGTTGTGGCTGGCGTTTCAGGTGCAGGTAAAAGGGCAAAATTAAATGCCAGCCATCAAAAAAATTGTGCAATTTTATGAACCACATAAAATTAATTGCCCTGACCATGCATATTAAGTATATGTTCGTACATGTGTTTTAAAAATTTTCAACGGCAATTTCCTAACGAAAAAAATATATCTAAAATTATCTGCAGCTTAATTTGCTTGTCGTACAGCAGTCATCGTTGTTGAATCAGCCTCTTACTAAGAGCGACAGTAAAATAATCTCATTAGCTCTCTATCTTAGTGGCATCTTTGGAGCTAATCAAGCAAGCGTAGGGGAATCAACAGCTGTTGTAATGCCAAGCGCGCTTAACCGGTTAATCTCGCACCACAAAAGTCAGGTGTCTTTTTTCGTTAAGAATGCATGAACAAAATATTTGTATTTGCCTTTTTATTTTTTACATAAAAAGCAAATCAACTACTACTAAAATATTATAAAAAGCCGAAAACAACAGAGCAAAGCAGACCCAGCCAGGCCAACACCAGCACCAACACTAACAAATACTAATGTCAATAAATTAAGTCAACAAATGTGACCACGAGAGCGGTGGCAAGGCAGTAAAAGACAACTACTATTCGATCGGGGCGGCTATTAAAAAAATGTCGGAACAGGTTTTTCTCTAACAGCAGACAATGAAAATTAAACCACAATTTAGATTCAACGGTCCGAATTCGAATTCAGATTCAGATACATCTGCGATCTGACCATAGAGACTTTGCCACTTTGGTTTCATTTGTAGCGACAAATTTACATTCTGGTATGCCGGACAGGCCGACGGAAAGACTGAAAGACAGAAGGCACCTTCTTCTCAGCTCGCTTTGATTTCACCTGCATTTTGAATCGAGCAATAAAGTTGCTTTACTTAATTTATTCTAATTGCTTGGCGCGCTGATTTCTAGTCAGGCCAACAACAGTTGCAACACATTTCAGCCATTGGCCAAGTTTAATAAAGTTTTTTGACTCGAACAGCAAATGCTTCAAAATATAATACGAAATAAAAGTTTGAAAGATAAGTTAAGTAAGTTAGAAAGGCAATGATGAAATTTAAAGGAAAATAATCATGAACATTTAAACATAAGTTCTGCTTTATAAAAAGCTATAATAAATATGAAAAGGAATGTTTATTTACATAGCTGAATATATTTATATATGAGAATAAAAAGTTCTTAATCTAGATAGGGCATTGATTAGTCTTAGAAGCTCTAAGACGAAATTTCCTAGTCAAAACATAAATTTACATTCTTTGTATTCGATTACATGGTGTGCAAAATGCAAATCAATTCTATCAAATTCCGTTGCGTTCGATTTAAACTAAGCCATTCCTAAGCTCACATATATACATAACGTATAGGTAGAATATAGAACAGATTGTATATGTAAACTAACTGAATCTGGGGTAAATACATAAAGCGAATTCAAATGGGTTTCGGATTGGACATCAAATCAAGTTTGAAAATTCTTTTGACCACGCTCAAACACAAACACACACATACAGCGCTTGGTATCTACAAACAGTTTCAATTGATGTAAATGCAAATTTATGGCTGTAAAATTCATTTGTGTATTTTTCACAAAATTTATTACCTTGCCAAGAATGTTGAGCTTGGCGCAGGCGCAACAAACGCACGTGCTGTGCTCTGTGTGTCTGACTTTCAAGTTAATTGTTATGACGAAAGGAGTTGAACAATGTGTTGGTTGTTGTTAAACAAAAAAAAAAAAGAAATACATTTATATGTACAATAAATATACTTATACAGTAAATTATTATGACTTTCACGCCACAGGCAATATTTACAACGTCACACGACGAATGATTAATAACCAGCATGATAAAACTATTCTTTTTACACATGAGTTAGCTCTATACTTTAACTCTCTGTTTGTGTGTTAAACATCTGTCAGATGTTATGGTTATGCTTATTGTTAGACGAAAGCAGAAGCCAATGAACCGCAGACAATAACAGCCAACGATTGCTTTGACAGTTGCAGTTACAGATACCATTTGTTTTTCAATCTTTATTATTAAGTCGAGCGCCTGAAAGTATCTTGGAGTATCTTTATTAGCTAACAGAGTGAGTATCTCTATGCCAGTCAACAGTGCTTTGGCCCGTTTTTGTTTTAAAAGTGAAAACCTACAAGTGTCTCAAGTTAACACATGACTTAAACATAATTGAGTTAGCCAAGTGTCATGAACAAAACATAGCTACAAGAAATATAATTTTTTTTTGAAAGTTTGTCACGTCTTAAATCACACAAACGTCAGTCCGACTGGGCCATCAAACTCATGTCTACCAATTGACATGTCATCATCAAGCGACAATTGGTAATAATGGGCTTAATCAATTTAACAATTAGCACAAACATTTCTATTGAGCATACAAAAAATATATGTGACTTTCTTTCAAAGAAGAAGACCGCTTGTGAAGACCTCAATCATTAGAGCGCTATAAATTCCCAAAATAACTGAAACGAATTCGTGGTAATAGAATAAGTATCCAAAAATTGAACTTCATAAGCCCCTTTTTCATTAAATTGTGCTCAAAAATCGTTAAGTCGATGTAATAAAAAATCTATTTGAATCACAAGCAAACAAGAAACAATGGACTTGCATGTAGAACACACTTTGGACCAAGACGCAAAGAATCTGATTACGAATTCAACTCATTTACCATAAAAATACAATGCAATACACACATATGTATAGGAGTTAAAGGTTGTTGTTGTTGTTGTTGTTTGTTTTGCCCATCTCTCTCCATTCTTTTCTTTATGTAAAACTCATAGATTTGTATTCAGAAACTGACCAAGTGGTTCTGCATACGCAATTTATAACACGAGGTGAGGCGCATGGAAATTATTTGTCACTTTTTTTTTTATTCACTGCGCCCCCCTTTTAAGCTTAGGCTTGCATACAAGTACGAGTACCCTGTAAATTTAGAATTTATGAAGCGTATGGAAAACTATGTTACTTGTGAAAAGTATTGGGCTATTGATCCACCTTGACTTTGAATGCAATAATGTTGGAGACACCAAAACCTTTACTTAAATACCCTTGAGTTGTCTTTATTGAAGAATTGATAATGCCCGAGTAGTGTCTCTTACGTAGGGCAAACAACGAATACAACAAAAACAAACAAATGAATTCGTTTTTTTTTTTTCAGTTTTCAAATGAATTTTAAAATACTGGGCCGTGGCATACAAGCTAAATAATTGATATGCCAATGCAAACACAAATAGTTCAATGAATTGTTAAATGGATCTGATCCAAATATATATGTACATATAACCCAAAAAGAGTGCTGTAAGTATACATTCACATATATATATATGGTATGTAAAGCAAACAATTACAATATTTAACTTTACCTGAATAGGTCACAAGATCAACATAGTCAAAGGGCTGAGTTGCGTTTAAGTAAATGTTGAATTGCATTTGAGTAAGTACAAAATAACATTTTTGTGTTCTTTTCGAGAGGCTTACATTGTTGTTTCTCTATTTCTTTGGTCTTTTTGGTGTGCCCTAAAATACGGCGAATAGGAAAAAACATTTTTGTACATTTGCCAACAGGCAAGAGAAACTGAAATCAGTGAAATTACGTTAAAATCGAGTCACATTTCAAAATTGACACTTCAAACGTAAGGCTGCCAAGTTTTTTTTTTCGACGCTTCTATTATATAGTAGTGCGTTGAGTAATGAATTGGTGAAGGGAGGCAAAGGAAGGGATGCTAGCCAAAATGCTAGCTATGCACGAACCGAACGTACCGCCGATCCCGTAAGCATTTAATTTTGGACGTTTTTTTTTTTTGTCGTGTTTTGGTTTTTGTTGTTGTTGTTCGTTTTCAATCGGAATCGAGTAAGAAAAGACCCAAACAATTAACAGCAGATAAGCGGAAAAGTCATTTGACGTCCAATTGTTGTCGTTGCTTCTGTTCTTGTTGTTGTCGAACTACTTAAATATTTAAGTTTTTGAGAAAAATCAAAGCGGTGGAGACAGGCAGCCAGTCAGCCAAGCAGCCAGTCAGCCGTTCAGTCTGTCAGCCAGTTCAATGACCAATGGCCCGGGTCGCTTTCAGCTTTCATCAATGGTCGCGCTACATTGGCCACAAGGCGACAACAACAACAACAACGACAACAAAAGCGACAACGATGACGATGACGACGGCAACTGCGACGGCGACGGCATCGCTCTGCTAGATATCAGCTCAAAGCACAGATACATTTACAGATTCGAATTGAGATACATAGATATGCATGTAAAATGTAAATGTACCAATATGCACACACTTAGAGAAAAAGTCAACAACTTTTAGCACTTCTTCTAACTGTAATCTACAAGGTATTATTATTATTGTTCCACAATGTTTCTTCAAAAAACATTTAGATACTTATTTGGTGATAAATACTAATATTACACACAATTATGCATGTACTTATTATTTATTCAGTTATGTTTAAGTTTCTTCTTATACTCAATATTTCTCTCAGTGTATGTGTGTATGTGGATGCCACTCACATGCTCATCAGCTGCATCGTTCGAGGTTTTTTCTATGGCTTTGCCAGAAAACCAGCAACACAAGAAGCCGGCAATCGACAATCGTCAAAAGCAGCAGCAGCAAAAGCAAAAGCAAAAGCAAAAATGTCACACGCAGCCGCCGCATTTAGTTCAATTACATTACAAAAGGCAGCAGCCGGAGCCAGCATATACACACATACATACATACAGCAGAAGCAACAGTTACACAGATACACATTCTAAAAAAAGAGAAAAAGCATAAAACCAAAAAAAAAAACGCTTCAAGTTAGAGACGAAAACTTTGTTGCCGCCTTAAGCAATCGCCTGGCGTTTTTTTCGACAAATTTTTGTTACCGTTGACATTCTATTGAAAAGTATTTGGGAATTGTAACGAAGCGTCGGAATGTATCTGTGTATCGGTACATCTATCTGGGCGTCGCACATATTTGTAATAAAATAGAGATTCAATAAGACTTAAAAACTGTTTGTTGCTTATGCGATTTTAAAGTTTTAGCACAATATACATATATATGCACTTATGTATGTCATGGTATACATACTAATACAAATATATACATATATGCACGCAAGCATTTAACATATGCAACATTTAATTTGATTTTGCGAGCAAAGCAGTTTTTTTCTTTTTTCGTTGATTTTTTGTTGAGAGCGGAAGTTGTGGCAAAAGTTCAGAAAATGCATACAGAAAAAAAAAAAAAAAACGAATGTGATTATACAAATACGTTTCCATTCGTAATGAATAGTCGCAAACATGAAATGGCACAATCGTAATACTTCATTAGATTCAACATGAGGCATTCAATCAGCTGTTTTTGAAGCCAAAGTCCTGCCCAAAGTCCAGCATCTTCCGGTTATCTCTCACTCTCTCTCTCTGACGCTCTCTTAAAGATAAACACCTGCAAGCTGGTTGGGTGAGTCTGTCAGGCGGCTTGTATTAATTTCATTGCACACATGCATTAATGTAGTATGTGTGTGAGTGCAACAAGTGGCAGTTGCTGTTGTCTTTAATACACTTACAATCGTAAAGAACTTTGCTTTACTCTTTCTAAATCGCATTAAGCTTAGCCAAAACTTAACAAAAATCAGCTTATTTTATAGTAATTTTTAGTCATATTTAATTACTTTGTCTAAGGCATTCAATCTTCGGTTTGCGCTACTTTTTTGCTGCTTTTTTTCCATGTTTAATATGCAGATTGTGTCGCTGACTTTAATACTTTGCAACATCGTCGATCATTTCGCTGGCTTTCTGTCTGTCTGTCTGTCTGTTTGTCTTTTGGTCTTTTCTGTATTACTGGGCTGTCTGTCTGCTCTGACTGTGGCTGCCCAACTGGTGTGGCATGCAACGTTGGTGCATTGCACAAAAGCATGTTGTACAGGCGTTGTCGTCTTGTAAACCTGCAACACACACACACACACAAGCAACATGCAAACAACAAACAACGACAACAACAACAACAACTCCAGCATCATTGCAGTCGTTGCAAGGTGGCAAAGAGAACGACGCCGACTCCATCCACAAATTTCACTGGCAACATTTTTAATTAAAAAAAAAATAATAATACTTGCAAGAAATATGCCATGGTGCAAATAAAGTGCATAAAGGAAAAATAAAACTGTGGAATAAAATTAATAAAAAGCAACCAAAACTAATAAAAAGCTGCTCGAGCGACGAATACTAAATACCCTGTAAATACTAACTAAACAGATTTGATTGTAAATTCATAACAATTTTTTCGAATTTGCTTTCATTAAAAATTGATCGATAATGGAGAATTAACACCGGTCGTGCATACCTCTCTTTAAGCTTACACGAATTCCAATTTTATGGCGCTTTGTGGGCTGTTGCCGATTGCAATCTTTCGATAGTTAAACGCAAGTACAAAAACATAGCTTATTAACAGTTGATTAATCAACTGATCAATCATTAAGGCAATAAGGCAGTAAGAAATATCCACAATTGGTTATCGAAACTAGTTTTTCAACAAAATTCCATTATTTATCTAAAAGATATTAGTTGTGAAGTCTTAACTTTTTTTTATCGATAACATCAGAAAATAATCAACAAGTGATTAAATAGCTCGGCAACATGTTTGGCCCATCTCTAGGCACTTGACGCAGGCCTCCTTTCCTGCATGTTGTGTGTGTGTGTGTGTCTTTCTGTCTGCCTGTATATGTGTCGAGTTTGAATTACGCTTTACAGGAATTTACAGATTGCCAACATTAATTTTTATGCATTGTGCAGCGCACAAGTGTTCTGTGTTCGCCTCAATGTACATATTTCTATACCCTTACAATGGGAATATTAACTATTTCTCAAGTATAATTTAAACAGCTTTTCGCCATATTTTGTATAAAAATGTATTACGAAAATATAAAATAAAACGAATTTTAATATGTATATATTTTTTCTTTTGTAATTGACTCCATATTGTTATCTGTTGTGAGCATGCGCAAATCTTAAAAAGTTTGCTATGTTCGTAGTATTTCATCTGGTTGCGGCATGCTGCAGCGTTATGTATGGGGCGTGGTCAAAAATCATGTGCACATACATACATACATATGTTTCTTTATACATAAACATATGCATGTTTCGTGTGGTGTTTTTTTGTGTGTACTTACTGTAGGCTTGCTCTTATCGTTAAGTGCGGGTTCAAATGATGATAACCCATGACAACAACTCAAGCCGTCAGCACAAACACGCACATTAACATACATAATTTCGAACAACAAGCCCAAAAAAAAAAACAAAAAAAATACAAATGGGAAAATCGTTTAAAAATGCAAATGCCGCAAACATCGACCAAATAGTATTCAAATCAGTCCATGGGTCGACAACGTCACCGTTTTTTGTTTCCTTTGGCTGCATTTGTCAAACGCTGCGGAATTAATGAACCGCAGCGCTACAACTGTCGATTTGTATCTCATGGATACACTACTGCAGCAATAACAACTGCCTGTTACCATGAAGCAGCACTCTACAAAGCATATTTAGTTGCGGACTTTAGAATGCGTGAAATATTTTTTATTTTCACATACAATTTAATTTATTAAGCAGGGCACGGCTTAGAACCTGAAGAGAGAGAGAGAGACCTTACTGACCAGGTGTGTGTGTGTGTGTGTGTGTAGAACGACCCACGTGGTTAGCAGAACGCAAAAGAACTTCAGAATACTTCCCAAACGCCCCATAAATATGGTTCTTTTGTGCACACTGTACAATGTTCGTTAGTAACGCTTATTGCTGTTTGCGATTTGGCGTCAATTTGTTTGCCAATATTTGACAGGCAGCGTCGCGTATAAGTATCTCAACGTAGGCCTCGCCTTGAGCATATTTGTCTGTGTGCAGTGTGTGTGTGTGTGTGTGGCACATACAAAATCCAAAGTGTTGTTCTATTGAATCATTTTTTTTTGACGCGTCGTGCACGCATGCCAAGAATTTATGCAATGAATGGTAAATCTCTCTCTCTTTATCTGTCCCTGAGGGGGGGTTCGACGCATAGCTAATCAATAATGGATTAGGTTTAGAGCCAGTAATTGTGCTTTTGTTTGAAAGTTCCAACCAAAGAGTGAAAGAGTTAATAACCAATCAAATAATAATCAAACAAATTTTTTGCATATTTTCCCAATTACTTTTGGCAAATTAATTTGATTAAAATTAATGTTATTGTTGCTAGAAAAGTAAGGAAAATGATTTTAGAGTATTAAAAAGGGCATCTATACAAAATTATTCTTCTTTCTGCAAGTTTGAATGAGAAATACAACTTATGATTTTTGTCTTTGGAAGCTATAATTGTGCTGTCAATATTATGTTTTGTTAAATATACATTTATTTATGAATAAAAAAGATTAACTGTGATTGATTAATTACCATAATCATAATAACAACACAAAATAATTGGCTATCGTTTACAAAAGAGATTGAGTAAAGAAAAATGATATTAAAAAAAAAAAGGTAGACCCTCCGCTTAGTAGAGTTATTAAATATTTGATATTATATTACGTGTGTGTGTGTGTGTGTTTGTGTGTGCTGTCAATCATTTTGGAAATGTGAAGTGTGAGTTTGTTGTCCATAAGTCTTTGTCGTCTTTGTAAATATTTAAATAAGTATACAGACATACATACTACACTTATGCCTGTTCAAATGGTACGTCATTTTGTAAATTATCGCCGACTTATTTACACAGCGCGTCTAACACACAATTGTCGCTGTAATCAATTTCAAAGCTGTCACTTTGACACTTGAACGTTTATTCTCCACTCGAAGAATAAAGACATGCTATATGTATGCTCTACTCTATATACTAGTACTTAATACTTTAGCTGTGCCAAATGTCGTAGACAATACGTCTCTTGGCCCATTTAAAAATACAAATACATACCTCTTCTGCGCGTGTGTGTGTGTGCCTTTGTAGTATTGGTATTATGTATTGTATATCATAAAAAGCATTTTATCACTTCCAGTTTGGTTTTGGTATTTGTTTTTGCTTCTGCTGTTAGGTCAAATATTTGTTTATTTGCTTTTTTGTTGTTCCGAGTATTTATTGGTTTATGCACTTTGTAGGTGGCGGTGGCGGTGGCTCTCACTCACATTTGCCGCTTGCTGTCAACGTTGTTATCGTATAAGGGATTTGGTGGCACTCGACTTAGCAGCTAAGCACCTACACTCACATAAAATAAATACACACAACTTATGTATCTAGAACAAAAGACGCATTATTCAAGATGTGTCAGAATGAAGGTTTTACTTTCAAACCGTTTCGTTAGCTGACAATTTGAATATTCAACAGGAAGCGAACGAATGAGAACGCTTTTGTCTTTCTTCAAACTATAAATGTCTTTATTTTTAATACACACAAATTGAATTTTACTTTGTACCTTCGGTTTCAGAGCATAGAAAGACATGTTAAACATATTCCAACACAAATTTTTATCGATAAGCCCGACTGTTTAGCTTGTTACTATCGTTTTTGAATCGCTCATTGTATCAATTTATGAAGAATAAAAATTTCTTCAAATTTATTTCAATCAAATATTTTTTAGTTCTCATGGTTTAGCTTAAAAAGAGCTATGATAATGTTGGTTTTTTGGTATGTTAATAAGGGAGAAGAAAAAAAGCGCTGATAAGAATAAATTGTGGAAGGCAAGTTCAAGTTCTGGCTTGCCACCAGATATCATTGGGTGGTGTTGTATTGTGATGAGAAAAACATTAAATATTATTTATGACGGGACAGCGATTGCTGTTTCCCCCACATGCATGTATGTGTATGTGTGCTCTTATTGTATATCCGTTTACGAGTTGCAGCTTCATATCCAATAACCGTGCCACAAAAAGCTTTTGTTATTTTCGTTATTATTATCGTGAGGGCAAAGTGTTGTTGGATCTGCTTGTCGCTTTGACTGGCGCTTGTTGTCATTATCTCTCTCTGAGTGTGTGTGTATATTCCTCGATGACTCAATTGGCGTACAATGGACAACTTTCAAGTGAAGAAATAACACTGCAAATATCTGATCAAGTTTCTCTCTATGTGTAATATACATACATTCATTCAGTTATTCCCGAAAGAAACAGCTGATCTTAGCAGTTTCCCTTTGTTTTTTGCTGTTGTTGTTGTACAACTCGGATATATATGACACTTGATGGTCATTTGGTGGGAAAATGTCCAATTGTGGACGAAGGAATGCTGAATTATTTTAATTGCTGCATAAGTAGCATATTTTTTTCAGTAATTATTTAAACTGTTTTTGCGGAAGTTTCAGCTCATTTTGCGCACAAATTTTATTTATGCAATTACTTTTAAAATAATGTAAGCTGACAAAGGCTAAAGCATTAAAATAAGAGTATCAAATGGAAAGTATAATCCCTGTGCATTCGACCATTCTGACTTGTTAGAGTAAGTAAATGACTTTTGGTTTTTCTCAACTTTTGTCTATCTTAATGGCATCTTCAACACAAACACACACGCTCGTAGCTTAGACAGCTTGTAAATGCAAGTACGCTGAAATTATAATTAACTTAATAAAATTATGATGGATGGAATATGCGACGGACAGCGTTGATTGCATATTCATGCAAAACAAGTTGCAAGATTTGCAAACGTCTCAAGCAAAATGAAAATATCATCATTTAACAAATTTAATTTGCATTTGCAAAAAACACACACACACTGAGTACCGAAGAGCATGGTGTAAATATTAACATTAGGGCAACTCAAAAGTTAAAGTAGAGAAATTTATTTCATTTTAAATCACTTGATTCACCCTAATGGAGAGAGAGAGATAAAAGGGGCAACTGTCGTCATTGGCACGCATTTGAAATGCATTTCAGTCACAAATCGAACTAAACTAAAATGTTTCTATAATGAGTTAATAAGCGCGCGCACCTGTTGCCAACTGTGCAACTAGCCAACAACAACAACAACAACACTTAAGTAATTAAGAGATTTACCTGCTGCCCCAAGGAACAAATCCAGTTGGTTTGCCTTTACTTTGCTGTGTTTTGCTTTTGATTTTTGTTTTGCAATTTTAATTGCTAATCGCAACGATTTGTAATTCTGCGTCAAAGTTATTTATTTGAAATAACAACAACAACAACACAATGTTTCCCGTCCGCTTGGGATGAAGTCAACCAATGGCGCCAGTTAAATATCTAAAGCTCAAAATGACAAACCCTGAGGATAGGCCGATGAGTCGTCTATTGGCTAATGAATAATGCAGTCATTGTTATGAACTTATCTGAACTGATTGATTGCATTTACCACATGACGCTTTTGTTGCTTAATGCATATGAAATAATGTGTTTAGTTTTCAGTAAGTAGGAAATAAACAAAAGAATATTATAAATGTTTTAACAAACGGTTCAGAGACATTTCAAATTTGTTTGCTGTCGAAAATCTTACAAATTTCATTTGTAACGCGGCACTCAAAATACAAAAGAAATAAAAGGAAAACAACTAAAAAAAAAAATTAAGTAAAATATAAAAATGACTAAAATAAATTCACAGCTTTCAGATATAGATATAGATATAGATATGTACATACTGCAGCCTACACTGGCTGGCAGATAATTTTTAGGCACTTTTACTAAAGCAAACTACAATATTAGCGCCTGGCTGGCGCAGTTTTCTCAACTACTAGCACATATTTTTAACTATGCGACAAATAAAAAATAAAACAAAAAAATTTCCCGAAATGTTTTTCAACTCGTTCGTAATATAATTTTGAACTTGGCAGCAGACAGAAAGAGAGATGAGACGACCAGCTGTAATGAATTGTTTGTTGGATAGATGGTTAGATGTTTTATGTTGCAGACTGCAAGTACAATCTGCAATTACATATTTGTATCTGTATCTGTTTCTGTTTCTGTAGTACGGTCAATGCACAGGCGTTGGCGTTGTCTACGCATTTTGGCCAGACAGTGAAAATTGTTTGCTTTTGTTGGCTTTGTTTTTTTTTTTTTGGGGCTGACCGGCCACGTCACCATCATCCCATCAGCTCATTACCCAGCCGGGCCTCATCGTCGTTGTCGTTGTCGTCGTCATCCATATGGCGAAACTATTTTTAAATATGTTTTAATTATTTGCTGCCATATTCCTTAAAGCATCGACTATAGCTATAGTCGTCGTTGCCACCGTTGCCACCGTTGCCGTCTGCTGCTTCTTGGCTCTGCAGCCTAACAGTAATTTGGGACGCCAACAGGCAACATGTGCAACTACTTTGGAGGTTTCACGATTTGTTTGTGTTCTCCTTTTTTTTTCTATCTTTCTCTCATTTTTTGTTGCAAAATACATTAAGTGTGAAGTTTCTGCTATAGAAATATTATTGTCGCGTCTCTCATAAGTGTCGCAGATAGCATGTAATTTCTGCATCTTTCAGTCAACGAGAAAATGACACACAGACAAGCAAATAAGAAACACTAAAAGATACAAAATACTCTGTTGGAAAATGTAAAATCATCATTTTTTTGGAATAAAAAACACATTTGGCTGTTCAAAGTTATCAAAATTAAGTTTCAATAGAATTTTTATAAACCTTTTCATTAATTTAGAAATGGTAAGGCATTAAGTTCCCAAGGCCATTAGAACAATCTTAATTAGGTAAAAGTTTTGAAGAATAAACTTTATTCTCACTGCTTTAAAACGAAAAGTATCCAATCATTTTGCCTAGTGTTGTTTTTCATTGCATGACAATTTTTTTTTTTTGTATACTAGAATGTTTGTACATATTGTCAAACAATATTTTCGGTATATTGTCGTATCATTATGAGCCGATATAAGTCGTATTGTATGAATGCTATGAATGCCGCACCCAACACCGAGCAACACCGACTGCATGAGGGAACTCTAGAGTCAAGACTATGGAGTGTAGAGCAAGATAAACAACGGTCATAACAACAATAATATGCCGAGTAGCTGCTGAGTGTTTCGTTTGTCTCTTTGTCATTATGTCTGTCTGTCTATAGAATACAATTTCTATTTACCTAACTGGCAGCAGCAGCCGAGTTTTTAAGTCGTTTCTTACTTACATTCAGCCTGACTGCCCCTCTGCGACTCCGAATCCGCCCCGTTCGCGGGGAAATTAAATGTTGGCTAAACAAACTGAAACGCCGATATGCTTATGCTCGCTTTACAGGCTTCTCTCTCCTCTTTTTTTTTTCAGGCATTCAGACGATTGCCAATGAAGCGAGAAAAATTACTGTTTGTTGTACTTTGAGTTGTGTATAAGTAGTTGTGGATTTGTTAAGTGAGTTTGTCAACATGAGGCGTGCGCATCGGCATCGCACCATCAGAAACAAAATACTGAAAATACTGATCTGAAGAGATGGAGTTATGCACCAAGAAAAAAAGTTACGACACAAAGAAAATTTTATATATTTTTCGTTGAAAAACTTCGTTGAATGAAAGTTTGACTGAAATTATTTCTGAAAAATCGTAGCTATGCTTTGTTTTGAGTGTAGCTGCAAGTTGAAGCTAACGTTGCAAGTGGAGATAGAGAGATACAAACAAGTATGATGGGGAACCGTTAGAGAGGCGCGTTACCTGGAAGCCGCAAGCAGCAAGTCCAAAACAGAACCAAGCCCAACCAAGCTCCAAGAGCTTCAGCACAGTATCCAAAATACCGATACACCAAGAAAAACGAAACAAAAAGCCAGCAAAAAGAGATACGACGAGCCTGCAAGCATTTTTCTGCAGAAGTCCAAGTTGAAGTTGAAGTTGAAGTCGCAGTCGAAGTCGGCATGGGGGCTGGTAATTGTAATTGAATGCCAAGCCCGGCATGGTCACAAAGTATTCCTGCTGTTAGCTGGTTTGTTTGTTTTGTTTGTTGTGTTATGTTTGTTGTTTTTGCGGCTAAGTTTGTCTAGGCGCGCACATTTATGGGTTGTTGTCTCCGCTAAAAACGGAACCCGACTCAACTTTTAACTCTATCTCTTTCTGTTTGCCTGTAACTTCAGTCTCTTTGGAGCTACTGCTTCGAACATCTTGTTTGTTGCTTCTGCATTGGTTTCCCCATCTTCTTCTTACTACTTACAAGGTCCGGCAAATGGCAACGGCATTGCCAGCAATTACTCATTTATGGCCAGTTCAATTTTTTTTTTTTTTGCATCGGGCTTCTACGTTTAGTTTTCTTACCCCTCGCTCTTTTCGCTCTTCTTATTGATTTATGCATTGGTCGTTAGTGCGTGCGGTTTGTCCACTGCATTCATGCATAAATCGAGCTATCTCCTTACACTTTCCCCTCTTCCTTTTCTATGGTTGCGACTACTCTTATGCCTTATGCCTTGGTAGGCCTTTTGGCGTTCTTGGGTGTCTTCGTCATGTTTTCTATTTATAAAGATTACTTGCAATTAAAAAAGGAGTCCAACCGATCTTTCTCCTCTCCCTGGCATCGCCATCATCGTTATCATCATGCAGTTTGAGTTGTTCTACTTGTTCTATATATGTTAACATACTATTTGCAATGCATGTCTATGTCTATGTCTATCTCCCTCTCTCTGTTTGCTCTCTTTCAGTTGTCAGTTTTGCCCGTTAACAGAGTTCAATTGCATTGATAGCCCCATTGGCGTCAAATGCTTTTCATGCTTATTCTTCTTCATTTTCTTTCTCTTGTTGTTTGGTGTACAGGCAAGCAACATATCTGGATTTCCGGGTGTGTCAATGCCATCTAGCAACCTGTTGCTCCAATAAAAAAAAGAAAAACCACCCAAGGAATGCTCTCAATTAACTTTATGCCTAACCAGCTATTAATGGTGGTATTATGAAGATATTTTCATCTTGGCAAAAAATTAATTTTTGAAAATCTGTTGGGTTACAACAATCTTGCTTTAGTTTATCTGTTAATCTATTATTCCAAGTAGAAATTGATTTTATTATGATTTTTACAAGTTTCTCAATAATGGCTTAAAAATGAATTCTTTTGAATATTTCGAATAGTATAATTAGTGCGATTATTACGTATATTCAAATTTCCTTTGAGGGAACCTTGATTCAATTTATGAGTCAAATACTGTATAATAAGTAGTATAAGCTCAAAGTTGACTTGGTGATAAGAAAGGGCCTTCTAGTTTTTATTAGAAGTACTATTTCGCTTAATGCTCGTCTAACAATCTATCTGCTGGCACTTAAGTTTGAGCTTTGACACATTGTGGCTAAGCTAAAAAGCAATGTGCTGTCATGACAGTTTCTGCTGCTACACAAATCAACCTTATCAACCTCAATTGATAAGCTCGAGAACAGAAAATTTGTGTATGTTGGCCGCAATCGCAGCACTTCCAACCACAATTCTATTTTAATAGGGCATTAAAAATAAATATTTTTTTATGTACATAGTATTAATACTTCGATTATCAGTTTCAGCCGTCATTTGAGCATTAGTTAAACACAAACACACAAAAAAAGTTGCCCACTGTGGCATAAATGAAACCACACTAACCACAGCGACTTTTGGGGTTATCATGCTGATTATTTAATGCATTCATTGCCCGTTAAGTTAAACATTTAATTTAGTTTTTTTTATTTTTTGTTTGTTCCATTTTTGTCATTTGACACAGTTTGTCATATGCATAAGCATAAGTTATGAGTATAAGTTTTGTAATTAGCCCGACTATTTGATGTACTCTTATCCAGTGTTTGACTTCGAACGGCTCTGTAGCATAGCAGGCTGCTCTTCTGCTCTGCTCTATAGCACAGAACGGCGGAATACAGAGCAATAGCAATAGCACAAGCATCGATAGCGAGATGTGAGCAGAGCGAACGAAAAATAATTTTTGTGCTACTGCGCGAGAGCATTAGCGTTCTTTTGTCTCTTTTGCTCCAATAGCATTTCTGATGTTGCTCTCGTAGCATTTCTATAGTTGCGTTCATGGCAGCTTTTTCTTCTTTTTTTTTTTTGAAGCGCAGTAATGTTAATTGATTTTAAGCGTAAACATGGCTTCGCGAAAAGGCAAATTTAATATTTTAAAATATTTTGAAGACAATGGGTCAACATATGTGCTGTGCAAATCATGTAATCGGTCCTTAAAGAAAGATCGAACATTTAATTTAAAGAAACATATTATTGGAGTGCACAAGATAAAAATAGAGTACCAAGACGGGGAGTCCAAGTGTTCAGAAAACATAACACAACCCCGAAAAGAAATAATTAAAGTGAAAATAAACAAAAAACAATTGATTCGTTCGTACATAGGACTGGTGACAGAAGAAAGCGTACCTTTCAATGTATTAAATTCAAAAAATATGCGAAATATAATAGATCCGATATGTCACGGTCTTACATTAAAGAGCGGAAAAGGCTTCAAGTTAAATGGCAGTAAATGCAAAAGCATGCTTAAACATGTCGTAGAAAACATACGCAGCGAAATGCAACCAGAAATGCAGGGCCGCTTACTGTCCTTAAAAATAGATAGCGCAACTCGGCTTAGCCGTAATATCTTTGGAATAAGTGCGCAATTTATTAATGAAAATGAAATTGTGTCTCGGATATTAGGCGTGTCTGAAATCAAAGACGCTAGTGGAAGTACTTCGAAAAATCTGGCCAAAGAAATCATAGCTACTTTGGACAAGTACAACATTCGATTGAATCAAATTATTTCAATTACATCCGACAATTACAATAACATGATTAAAACAACAAAAATACTATCACAAAGTTCAATGTTTGATGATGATTTTGAAGGCTTAGAGGAAGTGGAAAAAAACATAGTATACACTGAAAAAATTGATAATTTTGAGACCTCCGAAGAATTGCACGTGGGTAATATACAAATATGCCGGTGCGCAGCACACACTGCACAACTTTGCGCACTTGATGTTTCAAAAAAGGCAGACATTAAAATCTATTTACTCCAATGTCGCAACATGACGAAATACATTCGTAGGCCATCGCATGGTTATCGCGAGGCATTTGACATACGCAAACTGAAAATGCCCCAACTAGATTGTCCCACAAGATGGGGTTCAACATATGAAATGATCGAACGACTACACAAAGCTAAGGACATCTTGAGCGAAATTGAAGCAATCGAAAATAAAACGGATGATGAAAATTTCAACGCTAGCTCTATGTTGTGGGAGTTTATAGATGGCTACACTTGCATTATGAATCCACTGCAAAAAACTATTGTGAAGTTCCAAGAAGAGCAATTGCACTACGGCAATTTCTACGCTTTGTGGCTCACATGCAAGCTGGCTACAAATCAAATTTTACTATCACGTTCGGA
This sequence comes from Scaptomyza flava, assembly GCA_030179655.1. Classification (NCBI taxonomy): domain Eukaryota; kingdom Metazoa; phylum Arthropoda; class Insecta; order Diptera; family Drosophilidae; genus Scaptomyza; species Scaptomyza flava. The sequence goes on from JARNME010000404.1 coordinate 87,360,412, forward strand.
TAGCGAAAATTCTATTAGTTTTGAAATTGGTAAAACACTCATTGAAAGCATAGACACGCGAACCGAAAAACTTATATCGAATGTGGGATTTGATGCATGCCTATACTTAGACCCGAGATTTCACCAAATTCTCACCTCGACTCGGAAAGAAAATGCTGTGCACTTCTTAAAGGCTTTGTGGGAAAAAATTAAAGCAAATAACCCAAAAACGAATTTCTCAACAACTTCAATTAATTGTATGAGTCCTGAAGAAGGGCTGGAAAATAATGAGTTCGATTTGTTAGACAGCTATTTGGGATGTACGATATCGCCATCAGATGAATGCACGGATGTTTATACAAAAATCGAAACACTAAAACTCCCATACATGAAAGCAAGTGTAAATGTATTGAACTTCTGGAGAGAAAGAAAGTCGACTGATCCTGAACTTTATGCACTAAGCAAAGTATGCTTTGCCATTCCGCCAACACAAGTAAAAAGTACTGTTTATGCTGCAAGAAATATATTAATAACGTTTTAATTTTATTTAGGTCACAATAGAACGCGCATTTTCATCATTGAAACTTATATTGGCCGACAATCGGAATAGGCTAAGCCACGACACATTAGAAAATATTTTACTGGTCAAACTAAACTCATCCCATTTGGATAATGCCATCGACAATTTCCCTTCATTTGAAGACGAAGAAAACCATAATTTAAATTAAAAATTAAGTCTTGTTTGAAAATTCATATTATACTTTTGTGATTTGTTGAGAGTCTTATCAAGCTTGAGTTTAGCCCTTAACCTCTCTCAGTTCGTGTTTATTGTCCATGTGATTAATGCATGCAGCTGTTCAATTTTTCATTGGATACCTAAACTTTGACTCCAGCTCAATAAAAGTTTTTTAAATGCTCATTTGGTGTATATTTAAAATATATATATATATATATAGTAGCATAATGGGTATATAATTTAAATACAATTTTAGGTTTAATTTTATTTGTCATGTCAGTTAATCAAATGAAAATGTTTCTAAATATACTATATTTTAGACTATCTTTGAGTCAGTTTGTCGTCAGGCGTCGCTGGTCTAGCCACAGATTGTTTCTGTTTTGTATTTGCTTTCTTTCTTTGTCGCTTTTAGCATTTGCATCTAGCATAGCTCACATTTTTATAGCAATTCATGTCTCTATATTGCTTTTGCTTTTTTTTTTGCTTTTTTTTTTATTCTGCCCGCTTGCATTTTTATTTTGATTCGTCTATGCGCGGGTCTTTTATTCTTCTTGTTTTGTTTGTTTGTTTGTATTTTTTTTTTTGCCAGAGTGGCGTCGACGTCGACGTCGTCGCCAAGTGAAACTGAAAATTGCAACTAAATGCCGTGCTCATCACTTGTAGACACTTTAGAATGTGCGCAGTGTATAAGTATCTATGAGATACAAAGACGCACACAAACTGTCGGGGCAGTTAGAAGAGACAGACGAGACAGACAGACAGGCTGAGACCAGACAGCAAATGAGACGCAAATGGAATGTTGAGGTGCTGCACAAATACAAACATACATTGTTGAAAGGTATCAAAAGGGCTAAGAAAAAATTATAAAACATTTCTTTAATGATTAAAATCTATTCGCATTTTTAAATGCAAGTGTTGATATTGGATCATATTTGATACACAATCAATATCTAACCGTTTTTATTTTTTTTAGCTGACTTTTTACAATCGACTGCCTTAACACATTCCCAACAACAATCGGGAAACTTGCGCTTTATATTGACCACATTTGGATTTGAGCATTTGGCAAATGGCGCGGTTTTTTGGCAACTAAAAGAAGATTTTTGGGTGGATTAAACGCGTCTTATGGCTTTTTACTGTTATGCAGCTTACAATTGTAGGAAACCATTGCCTTCCGTATCCGAGCAAACAAGCACACCGCAACTAAACTGATCCTGAACTTCTTCGCCAACAGCCATTTCTTCACCATGTGGTCCAAGGCAACCCTTTTCTAAAAACGGTTCATCAAGTCAATAGTTAAATGTTTCAAATGTTTCGTGTATTCTTACTTCCTTGTCCAAGTTTTACCAAAAGTACCAAAGCATTATTAACCGGCATCAGATAAAGTATAATAATACAAATCTTTAATAAATTCTTCATGATAATTTAGTTAACTCAACCAATGCTCAATAAGCTTCTAAGTGTAGCATATCCGATTAACGAGGCTTTTATAGCATTGAAAAGGTGGAGTATAAGAGTATAAGATCGAGTATAAGAGCTCGTACCACAAACTGTATAACGCAACAATTATTGTTTATATATATATTAAAACTGCACTGCAAATCCATAAACAATATCAAGTATGAAAGCAGCTGGTACACACAAATACCAAGTTGGTAAATAGTCGAGTTTCTGGTGGAAGTTCGAGATGAGCACGTTATAAGCTTTAGAAACATTATCCTATACAATTGCAAACCAATAACCAATGTTTATTGCATGTTTATCGACTGAAGTTAATAAAAATTCAAATTAATTTATGATTACATATAGAATTCAGGCAAATTGTCATCCTCCTTTGACACGCAAACCAATAATGAGTAATACAAAATCAGTAAAAAGCATTTTCATTCTTAAGTCGATATAGCGCCTGCCTTTTCCGAAGCACCTGTAACATCTGTTCGTCGATATCTTGAGAATTATGATTATAATTTCTACTTTCAAACGCATACAAGTTCTAGCTTTCAAATCATTAAAGATCTATTCCTAATTGGATATTCTACACATGAATCACAACAATATCGTTTGTCTAGAGTAGTTTGGTTAAGAAACATAATCGAAGCAACTTCGAGTTCTCTATCAAGTCGAAACATTGTAATTTTGAGAAACAAACGATGATAGCTGTCTAATAATAATAAACTAACTATCGATGAGAATACAAAGAGCAATTATTTGGCTGCTGCTGCTGCTTGCAATTTGCGATCTTTTGCCCAACGCTTATGCTTATGCCAATGGCTATCGACTTGCCAAGGTAAGTTCAAGTTCGATCTTGATATTTAGATGGAGACAAGTAAAATGTGAGCATACTGCAAAACCCTTAGCAACAACATTATCAGCATCATCATCATCATCCAAAGCGCATGGTGTGGCCACCAAATCTGTATGCGGACTTTGCAGCCATTAACTATGACCCGGCTGGAAACGATGTCGCCTTGGATGGAGGAGATGGTACTGCAGCTGCTGATGGCAAAAATGATGGAAACAAAAACAAAAATTGCCCAGATGCCAAATGCGATGTAAGCAAAATAATGAAGCCTGGTGATCCCAAAGAGAAGTCCTCCAGCATTGCCATCAAGGCTGCCCAAGATGCCAAGGCAGCGAATGAGGCACAACAGGCGGCAGGACAATTGGCTGCCCAGCACATCAAACAGGAGCTGGCCGAGAGGGCCTTTCAATCGGCCAAGGCAGCCGAGGCGGCATTAACTGGCAAACAAATGGTTGTCCAGCAGTTGGAGCACGAAATGCAGGAAGCCCAAGCTGTTGTCGAAGAGGAATCTTCATCCCTGCAGAACACTGAGGCCAATATGAATGTAGCTGTAGACGCAGCTCGTGCTGCCACCCAGCAATTCGAAACACTAACAGCACTCGAAAAGTCAGTTAAGGAGAATCTATCCAACATTCAGACAGTTGCGTTGGGCTCGCAGCAGGAAATGACTGCGAAGGTACAACTTTTGGAGGCGGCCAGGAATCGTTTGACTACGCTGCAGAAACAATTGCAAGGTGCTCGTGAAGATTTCGAGAAGACAAAACAGGCGGCATACAGAGCTGCCTGCGCTGCCGTTGAGGCTAAACAAAAGGCATCCTCGCTTGGTGAGAAACGTCAAAGGCGACAACGTCCACGTCAACGAATTCACAACTAGCAGCAATTTCTAAATGACCATTAGGTTTTTCCAACTAATATTTTTACTGATTCCTTCTTTTTTTAAATATATTTTATATTATTAGAACTTTACTTGCATAATCTTATTGATTGAGTATAAATAAATCGTTACATATAATTTGGCAAATTAGTTTTTTTTTTATGTGTAAACATCTAAAGGCTTGGGGGCTAAAAATCTTGTTTCAAATGCATACAAAGAATCTTACATAAGAAGTAAGATCAAATCGGTAAATTTATCATTGTATAAGTGTAAGTGTTGTAAGATTGCATCTAATCTGGCTACATTCTAATCTATTATATAGTGCCATATATCGATAGTATCTCTCTCAGTGCTTTGGCATACAATTTAACATGCAGTGTTTTTTTTTTTTGGGCAAACATGCATTTTGACCAAAATCTAATTTATTTATTTTTTTTAATGCAGTTTATCTAGGGGCAAATGATGACTTTAAGACATTGCTTTTGAAAATCGGGTCAGTTTTGACGAAGTTATGGAAGTCGAAAGATTTCACTAATTCCCAAGTCGATTTTTTGGCATAAGACTTTAACATGCATTTTGACCAAAAATCGAATTTATATAAATGTATTTATATGAATGCAGTTTTATTCTAGGGGTCAAACCATGACTTTTAAGACGTTGCTTTTGAAAATCGGGTCAGTTTTGGCGAAGTTATGGAAGTCGAAAGATTTCACCAATTCCCAAGTCGATTTTTTGGCATAAGACTTTAACATGCATTTTGACCAAAAATCGAATTTTATATAAATGTATTTATATGAATGCAGTTTTATTCTAGGGGTCAAACCATGACTTTTAAGGCGTTGCTTTTGAAAATCGGGTCAGTTTTGACGAAGTTATGGAAGTCGAAAGATTTCACCAATTCCCAAGTCGATTTTTTGGCATAAGACTTTAACATGCAATTTGACCAAAAATCGAATTTTATATAAATGTATTTATATGAATGCAGTTTTATTCTAGGGGTCAAACCATGACTTTTAAGGCGTTGCTTTTGAAAATCGGGTCAGTTTTGACGAAGTTATGGAAGTCGAAAGATTTCACCAATTCCCAAGTCGATTTTTTGGCATAAGACTTTAACATGCATTTTGACCAAAAATCGAATTTTATATAAATGTATTTATATGAATGCAGTTTTATTCTAGGGGTCAAACCATGACTTTTAAGGCGTTGCTTTTGAAAATCGGGTCAGTTTTGGCGAAGTTATGGAAGTCGAAAGATTTCACCAATTCCCAAGTCGATTTTTTGGCATAAGACTTTAACATGCAATTTGACCAAAAATCGAATTTTATATAAATGTATTTATATGAATGCAGTTTTATTCTAGGGGTCAAACCATGACTTTTAAGGCGTTGCTTTTGAAAATCGGGTCAGTTTTGGCGAAGTTATGGAAGTCGAAAGATTTCACCAATTCCCAAGTCGATTTTTTGGCATAAGACTTTAACATGCAATTTGACCAAAAATCGAATTTTATATAAATGTATTTATATGAATGCAGTTTTATTCTAGGGGTCAAACCATGACTTTTAAGGCGTTGCTTTTGAAAATCGGGTCAGTTTTGGCGAAGTTATGGAAGTCGAAAGATTTCACTAATTCCCAAGTCGATTTTTTGGCATAAGACTTTAACATGCAATTTGACCAAAAATCGAATTTTATATAAATGTATTTATATGAATGCAGTTTTATTCTAGGGGTCAAACCATGACTTTTAAGACGTTGCTTTTGAAAATCGGGTCAGTTTTGGCGAAGTTATGGAAGTCGAAAGATTTCACTAATTCCCAAGTCGATTTTTTGGCATAAGACTTTAACATGCAATTTGACCAAAAATCGAATTTTATATAAATGTATTTATATGAATGCAGTTTTATTCTAGGGGTCAAACCATGACTTTTAAGACGTTGCTTTTGAAAATCGGGTCAGTTTTGGCGAAGTTATGGAAGTCGAAAGATTTCACCAATTCCCAAGTCGATTTTTTGGCATAAGACTAACATGCAATTTGACCAAAAATCGAATTTTATATAAATGTATTTATATGAATGCAGTTTTATTCTAGGGGTCAAACCATGACTTTTAAGGCGTTGCTTTTGAAAATCGGGTCAGTTTTGGCGAAGTTATGGAAGTCGAAAGATTTCACCAATTCCCAAGTCGATTTTTTGGCATAAGACTTTAACATGCAATTTGACCAAAAATCGAATTTTATATAAATGTATTTATATGAATGCAGTTTTATTCTAGGGGTCAAACCATGACTTTTAAGGCGTTGCTTTTGAAAATCGGGTCAGTTTTGGCGAAGTTATGGAAGTCGAAAGATTTCACTAATTCCCAAGTCGATTTTTTGGCATAAGACTAACATGCAATTTGACCAAAAATCGAATTTTATATAAATGTATTTATATGAATGCAGTTTTATTCTAGGGGTCAAACCATGACTTTTAAGGCGTTGCTTTTGAAAATCGGGTCAGTTTTGGCGAAGTTATGGAAGTCGAAAGATTTCACTAATTCCCAAGTCGATTTTTTGGCATAAGACTTTAACATGCATTTTGACCAAAAATCTAATTTTATATAAATGTATTTATATGAATGCAGTTTTATTCTAGGGGTCAAACCATGACTTTTAAGGCGTTGCTTTTGAAAATCGGGTCAGTTTTGGCGAAGTTATGGAAGTCGAAAGATTTCACTAATTCCCAAGTCGATTTTTTGGCATACGACTTTAACATGCATTTTGACCAAAAATCGAATTTTATATAAATGTATTTATATGAATGCAGTTTTATTCTAGGGGTCAAACCATGACTTTTAAGGCGTTGCTTTTGAAAATCGGGTCAGTTTTGGCGAAGTTATGGAAGTCGAAAGATTTCACTAATTCCCAAGTCGATTTTTTGGCATAAGACTTTAACATGCAATTTGACCAAAAATCGAATTATATATAAATGTATTTATATGAATGCAGTTTTATTCTAGGGGTCAAACCATGACTTTTAAGGCGTTGCTTTTGAAAATCGGGTCAGTTTTGGCGAAGTTATGGAAGTCGAAAGATTTCACCAATTCCCAAGTCGATTTTTTGGCATAAGACTTTAACATGCAATTTGACCAAAAATCGAATTTTATATAAATGTATTTATATGAATGCAGTTTTATTCTAGGGGTCAAACCATGACTTTTAAGACGTTGCTTTTGAAAATCGGGTCAGTTTTGGCGAAGTTATGGAAGTCGAAAGATTTCACCAATTCCCAAGTCGATTTTTTGGCATAAGACTTTAACATGCAATTTGACCAAAAATCGAATTTTATATAAATGTATTTATATGAATGCAGTTTTATTCTAGGGGTCAAACCATGACTTTTAAGGCGTTGCTTTTGAAAATCGGGTCAGTTTTGGCGAAGTTATGGAAGTCGAAAGATTTCACCAATTCCCAAGTCGATTTTTTGGCATAAGACTTTAACATGCAATTTGACCAAAAATCGAATTTTATATAAATGTATTTATATGAATGCAGTTTTATTCTAGGGGTCAAACCATGACTTTTAAGGCGTTGCTTTTGAAAATCGGGTCAGTTTTGGCGAAGTTATGGAAGTCGAAAGATTTCACCAATTCCCAAGTCGATTTTTTGGCATAAGACTTTAACATGCAATTTGACCAAAAATCGAATTTTATATAAATGTATTTATATGAATGCAGTTTTATTCTAGGGGTCAAACCATGACTTTTAAGGCGTTGCTTTTGAAAATCGGGTCAGTTTTGGCGAAGTTATGGAAGTCGAAAGATTTCACCAATTCCCAAGTCGATTTTTGGCATAAGACTTAACATGCAATTTGACCAAAAATCGAATTTTATATAAATGTATTTATATGAATGCAGTTTTATTCTAGGGGTCAAACCATGACTTTTAAGGCGTTGCTTTTGAAAATCGGGTCAGTTTTGACGAAGTTATGGAAGTCGAAAGATTTCACCAATTCCCAAGTCGATTTTTTGGCATAAGACTTAACATGCAATTTGACCAAAAATCGAATTTTATATAAATGTATTTATATGAATGCAGTTTTATTCTAGGGGTCAAACCATGACTTTTAAGGCGTTGCTTTTGAAAATCGGGTCAGTTTTGGCGAAGTTATGGAAGTCGAAAGATTTCACTAATTCCCAAGTCGATTTTTTGGCATAAGACTTTAACATGCATTTTGACCAAAAATCGAATTTTATATAAATGTATTTATATGAATGCAGTTTTATTCTAGGGGTCAAACCATGACTTTTAAGGCGTTGCTTTTGAAAATCGGGTCAGTTTTGGCGAAGTTATGGAAGTCGAAAGATTTCACCAATTCCCAAGTCGATTTTTTGGCATAAGACTTTAACATGCATTTTGACCAAAAATCTGATTTTATATAAATGTATTTATATGAATGCAGTTTTATTCTAGGGGTCAAACCATGACTTTTAAGGCGTTGCTTTTGAAAATCGGGTCAGTTTTGGCGAAGTTATGGAAGTCGAAAGATTTCACTAATTCCCAAGTCGATTTTTTGGCATAAGACTTTAACATGCATATTGACCAAAAATCTAATTTTATACAAATGTATTTATATGAATGCAGTTTTATTCTAGGGGTCAAACCATGACTTTTAAGGCGTTGCTTTTGAAAATCGGGTCAGTTTTGGCGAAGTTATGGAAGTCGAAAGATTTCACCAATTCCCAAGTCGATTTTTGGCATAAGACTTTAACATGCATATTGACCAAAAATCTAATTTTATATAAATGTATTTATATGAATGCAGTTTTATTCTAGGGGTCAAACCATGACTTTTAAGGCATTGCTTTTGAAAATCGGGTCAGTTTTGACGAAGTTATGGAAGTCGAAAGATTTCACCAATTCCCAAGTCGATTTTTTGGCATAAGACTTTAACATGCATTTTGACCAAAATCTAATTTATTTAAATGTTGTTATTTGAATGCAGTTTTATTCTAGGGGTCAAACCATGACTTTAGGTTGCTTTGAAAATCGGGTCAGTTTTGGCGAAGTTATGGAAGTCGAAAGATTTCACCAATTCCCAAGTCGATTTTTTGGCATAAGATAAATAAAAAAATATTTTGATTAAAAATCAAGTTAAAATTTTAACATGCATTTTAGCTTAAAATCAATTTGACAACCTGCAGAAAACTAATTTTCAAGTTCAAGTTGAAATAGCTGATTTTAAAATGGATGAACATTAGCTAATGTGTTTGGTTCAAGGAAAAGATTATTTATATAATAATGCTAACAAACTTTTTAAAGATCAAGCAAAATACAGGATGCTTGCGTATTAATTATATTAAATTCTAATTCTGTTCGATAAGTTCACGCATAGCGTAATCGCTTGAATTTCAAATTTATGGTCACGTTCATACATTTCACATTTCCAAATACATACTAAGTATTTACTATTATACTATTCACATATCGAAGAATGTTTATGATATACATGAAAAATTCTTTGAAATTTAATGCGACACGCCAGCTTACTTAATTTTAAATGCCTCAACAATTGTTTCAACACTTGTAGGGAATCGATATCCCTTAATAATAACGCCTATAAAAAGCCAAATGCGTAGTATAGAAAAACCAGTTCGAATTATTGCATTGCCTGTGCCGTTTCTTATCAAAATGAAAAATTTGTATCAAATATTCTTTACACTAACTGTCCTTATTTTGTGTACCAAAGCGTTGGTTCATTATACTAAAATGGAAAAATCTGGTAAGAAATTGTGAATTTTTGGTTTTGATTATTTTGTTGATTTGGTGCTGCGTTCTGTGTATTAAGATACGGGTTGCAAAACCAAACAAGGAGCAGATGGCGAAGGGGGTGGAACGGAAATAAAAATAGGTGGGGTTGTTAAAGATCGAAAGACGTGTGGAGTTATCGTATGTCAAAATACCGAGGGAGATGCTCTAATATACTAGTAAGTCTGTGTTAATATTTTATTTTTTCTTAATAAAATATCCATGCATCTGTTTTTATATCTGTCTCTCTCTCTCTCTCTCTCTGTTTCTCCCGCTTGATACAGTTGCCAGAGACCAGCTAGTTTTGAGAACTGTGCTACCGATGGTGTATCAACAACAACAGCCTGGCCAGAATGCTGTTGGAAGTGTGTTACCTATACAGCCTGCAGTGCTGCTGGTGATGGTGCTGCTGGCGGTGGTGGTGCTGCTGGCGGTGGTGGTGCTGCTGGCGGTGATGGTGCTGACAAACCAGCTGGTACCGGTAGTTAAATTTTCGGTGTAGGTGGCATTGAAGGTGGTGATGATGATGATGATGAAGGTAAGGAACCTGCTGAAGGTGGCAAATATGATACAAATAAGGAACCTGCTGAATTTGGCAAGCATGATACTTAAGATGGTGGAGAGAAAGCAATAAAACGATTAGAAATAAAAAATTATAACCTAACAATAACTATATAATACAATACAAAAAACTAATTATTGGGTAGTTGTATCAGTTAAATGCAATAAATTAGCATTAGTTTTCGATATTATATTAAAGAAATATTTACATTCGATTAGACTCAAACTTATTTTCAATGATCTTTATGTCAGTCAGTCACAGTGTTGCCAGGTTAGCTTATTTCAGGCTAGATCTAGCATATTTGAAAATGGTATAGCTTATAAAATTCGCAAATAGCTTATAGCTATAAATCTAGCATTTTTCAAAGTTGATATAGCATATTCTAGCAATAAATTTTATTCATGACTTGAAAGATATATTTCATAAATTTAAAGTGTTCCACAGCTTAAATATTGAAGCTTGTTCATATAAAGCCAATTGTAACGTAAACTTAATCAATATGAACTTGAATTGGTATTCTAATCGATAGTGTCATCGATATGTGGGCTGATGCATGCGCGATTTTTATAATCGTTACCGAAGGTGGGTGGTGGGTGGTAAAAGGTGGGTATGGGGAGGGGAATGTGAAAGGGTGGAGGGGGAAGGGTAAGGGAATTGGAAGGAGGAGGCGGGAGGGGAGGGGATGTGAAGGGGGAGTGGGAAGGGGAAGGGGGAGTGGGAAGGGGGAGGGCAGGTGGTAAGAAATACGATCAATAACTGCACTTGATAATTTATGTTGGGCAGAGCAACTGCTGCTGAACACAAGCCTTTGTCTGGGTTAGGTACGGGTAACAGCCAAAACCAGTTGGGAATTACAAGCCCAAATATAAGCAAATGTTTTGAAGCAAACACATTACAGTCTTATTGAAGGATAATAAAGTTTACAAGCGCCTCCCCAGACCTGAAGGTAGTGGGATGGGTAGGGGGAAGGGTGGGGGATGGGGAGGGGGATGGGAAGGGGAAGGGGAGGGGGAAGGGAGTGGGAAGGGAGTGGAAGGGGAAGGGGAGGGGGAGGTGAGGGGAGGGGAGGGGAAGGGAAGGGGGGATGGCAGGAGGTAAGAAATACGATCAATAACTGCACTTGTTAACTTATGTTGGGTAGAGCAACTACTGCTGAACACAAGGCATTTGTCTGGGTTAGGTATGGGTATAGGCCAAAACCAGTTGGGAATTACAAGCCCAAAAATAAGTAAATGTTTTGAAGCAAACACATTACAGTCTTATTGAAGGATAATAAAGTAGTTTACAAGCGCCTCCCCAGACCTGAAGGTAGGGTGAGGTGGATGGGGAGGGGGGGGGGGGGAGGGCAGGTGGTAAGAAACACGATCGGTATTATATAATCTAATTATAGTTTGCTGCTCTTGATAACTTACATATGTTGGGCAGTAGAGGTCGAGAACTGTCGATAGCGGGCGCCATCGATAGTTTATTTTAAAGCATCGATAGTGTCGATAGTGTCGATAGTGCCATCGATGGTGACGATAGCGCCATCGATAGTATAGCAGCCCAACAAACAAATATATATTAAACGAATACAATGAAATTAATTTTTTAGCGATGTGAAAAGCGCACTATCGATAGCAAAATTGTTAGTGGATGGCCCACTATCGAAGGTGTCTGCTGCCATCAATAGTGGCTCGATAGCGCACAACCATCGATAGTTCTCCACCTCTATTGGGCAGAGCAACTACTGATGAATTCAGCCAATGGTCTGAGGCTTTTGTCTGGGTCAGCTATCGGTTACAACATAAGCCAGTTGGGAACTACAAGCACTTTTTTTTCTTGCATTTGGATACAGCTTACTTTTTAGCTTGTTCTAGCTTATTTTTTCCCAGAATATAGCTTATGCGGGCGCTCAAAACCACGCAACACTGTCAGTCTATAAAAACTGATTACAAATTTTCCACAAAAATTCAATATAATTTGGTACAGCCATGGTACTTCCATAAAACAAATCTCAAAATTCGTTTTATTTGAACCAAATATGAGGGTTCCTGAAAATAATTCGTTCTTTGCAGCTCAACTGTATATTCATATAAATGTCAGTGTAATTTTTTACTGTTTTTCAAACTCACTTAGATGGAAAAACACAAATTATATTCAAAGTACTCCCTTTGCTAATTCGTAAACTGTTCAAAAGTAAGATAAATGTAGCAAAGGCGACCCACCCAAACACAAATGGTAACGAAGAAATGAGAGAAGACAGTAAAGCAAATCGAAGTTTGGTAAGGATTAACAATGAAATTTGTTCCTTTACCCTCTCTGCACTTTCTGCCTCGACTCGTTTTTTTTTTTTTTTTTTGTTTTTTAATTAGCCGCCTCAGGGCGAATGCTTACAATTTTTAAAACCAGGTTCCAGATTCGGGGACGAACGGACTTAAAGCTCAGGGCAGTAAGAAAGGAAGGAAGGAAGGAAGGGGAAAGGGTGTGTGGTCCTTCAACCCAAACAAAAAAGAGGCAAGCGAAAAATTGAAATTAAATAACTACAGGAGACTTTTTCGGCTTACGCATGTATTTGTATGCGGTATCGGCGTATTTATATCTGTAGTAGTATTAGTAAAAAGTAGTTGAGAACCGGACCTGACACTGATCTGCTCATGAAATGAAGCCAGCGCGCGGCAAAACAGCGGGCAAACAAAAATAAAAATACAAAAAATAACTAAAATAAAAAGCTTTTTCAAACCAAAAAATATGTTTGGGTCTTTCGGCTAATGATAACATTGTGAGACCCTACTTAGATAACAAAAAAAAAAGTCTTAAATATTTGCTTATGTTAAAAAGAGTAGAAAATCAGATTTTTTCAACAATTTTTCTTTTTAATTGTTAGCCCATTGCTTTCCATACTTTTTTTTCGTGTATGATACAAGATCGAACCCAAATTTATGTAGGGTGCCGAGGCGAAACGAAAGGAATCTTGTTGCTCTCATTAATTGAGTGAACATGTCGAAAAAATGGACAGGCAGGCAAAAGGAGAGAGAGAGAGAGAGAGGAGCGCGACGCAATGAATTACAGAATACATGCCGTCCTCGAATCACAACACGTCAAAAACTAACCTGGTAAACAGAAAAAAAACTTCTGCCACTTTTGCATGTTTGCGCTTATTTTCTTGTGCTTTTTTTTTAAGTGTTTAATTGCTACAATGTTTATAACGTAAGTTGGACAAACAGACATGTTAACGTAAGCAGTTGCTACGCAAGTCCCAATGGCATATGTAGTTAAAGTAACGCGCTTCAAACAACAACCGATCGAACGTTAAGCAAAAACCATGCGGTCGCAACATGTGTGCGGCGAGTAAGATGACTACAGTGTGGTCCAAACCGACTGTAGCGCTTATAAGACGAAGCGAGATGGCGCTACTTGCCAGGCAACAACATCAACAGAAAACAAATGTCAAGCTAATAGAAATGCGACAACAAATAAAACACACAGTCGGTATAGAGCAAAAGAGAAAGAGGGAGAAGGATTGAATAGAACCTCTCGCTCGCGATTATCATAGAGACAGAGAGTGAGAGAGAGCGAGAGCCAAACGAGAGCAGATGTTAACTAGTGCCAAACATTTTCATACAACGCTCTCACAATCAGGCTGCAACATGTTAATTTTAACAGGCAACTGGTCGAACGCAACAAACATGGTTGCAAATGAAACTTAACTTATGTACTTAAATCAAACTTGTTTCCCTTTTTACCGTTACAGTCGATCGTGTGCCGCGTGCGCTGTTGGACGTCTTTGTTCGTTCGCCCGCCCGTTTCTGTCTCTGTGTCGAGCCAACGCAAGAATGTGTTGCCACCCGGGAAGAGAGATCAGCACACAAGCAACTAAGAAACTTGGAAAAAACATAAGACAGTGCGTGCTTAACGATAAATGTGTGAAATGTGTCTTTAAAAAAAGTACTTACTAAAATGCAGTAAACTTGATAAATATTTCGTGATATATGTGATGTGAGTTCAGGATTTTAACACCTTGAAACCACGTTTTCGACATAATCCACATAAAATGAATGCAGATAGTTTTAAATGTCGGACCTTGACACTTTCCACGTGTTTGGCTTTTAGCTTCGAACTTCAGGTTGGCAAATATCATGGGATAATTGTGGGCAGGCATTAAATGCAATTTAGCACACTTAACAAATAATAATTAACCTGTGAATTATCACAGCAAAAAACGACGAAGAAATGACTTAAAAACAAAAATTAACATCACGTCATGATATTATAATTAAAATCCAAAAAAAAACCTATTACATTATTGAAATGAGTTTGCAGGTAATACATATATAAATGTTGTCCATATTGAATACCTTTTAAAAATGTTCGATTTCTTTGTTCAACTCAACAGCTTTAAAGAATTTAATTTATTTGAAAAGATTCGTTTTTGGGCTAAGCACATCCCACATGCGTCTCAAGGTCAACAAAAGCGCGGCGAAATGAGCTACAGATCATAAATTCCAAACACATTATGAACAGTTTAAAAAAAAAAAAACCTTGTTTCCTGACCCAATTTGCAGACACACTTCATAATTTCAATTACAATCTGATAAATCAATGACGTGATCGACAAAATGTTAAATAAATTGTATCATTCAAGCGCGCCCACAAACAAATATGTATGTTTGTTCATACGTAATGTTAATTAACCACATTGCACTCACATATTTGTCGTCAAACTTGCGGCGGACAGGTTCGATGTTGCATCGCTTGGTTCGAAGACATCTTACAGCTGTTTGCAATCGCAGTGTGCGTTGACAATAGCACGCGGTCAGAACTTCGTTGTTGGTTCACAACAATCAATTATGACACTGTTATCATTTATTAGAACATTTCCAAATATTTACTTGGTGCGCTACGTCTACAATTGTCAATGATGCATTAAATAAGTTGTTTATTTGAACAAGAACGCTTATAACGTAGAGTTTAAACAAATTTGTTTGATGTTGCGTGCTAATAGTTTGATGTTGCCATGCAACCGGCTGCTTCGCTCTCAACAGTGCCATTGTGAGTTAACATTAACATGATGTGCCAACTTCGCTGTTAGTTTGAATTTCCGCCCGCCTGTTTCTCAATTTTGTTGTCGTCGACCGTCGCGTTTCTCAATTCTTATTTGGTGCTCGATCGCGACGGTTAGCACCGCTTCGGTTGCTCTCGAACAAAGTGTCTAAATGTGTGTGCGCCTGTTTGCATGTGTGCATATGTATTTCCGGTGTCAAAAAGCATAACAATACGAATAAAGTGTCAAGGCAAAGATTCAATTGACGTTTATCCATTACACGCAGGCAAAAAATTAAATAAAAAACGAATATCAAACGTCGCGCATATTTGCATTTCTACAAATCTATGTAGAAGTATGTAGGTGTGTGTGGTTTTGCGCAAACTGGCGCCAACATCGATTTAATTATAAATACATCAACAACAAATAATAGCGCCATCGTTTACAGACAAACACACACACACACACAATAGTTGCACTACTATTTAAAATAGTTGATGGTAGGCGTTGCTTGTTTTTTGTCGCCTTGTTTGATTTTCTCTTTCTCTTTCCCTCTGATTCTTTTCGCCTCTTCGGCAACATCACGCGGTCCGGGTACAAAAGTTAAGAATTTTTGCTGCTGTTGGCGTCGGAAACGCGCACCCGTAAAAAATAAACCAACAGCCTAATATGCTTAAAATCACTTAACAAAAACTTTGCAGCAACAAAACTCGTTAATAAAGAAAACATATCGGTTGATCATTACTTTGACCTAAATGGTGAATTATAATACAATAAATATGTGAATTAAACAACACTTTTTACAAGGACATCTGTTCACATCTTACCGGGCAGCATTAGATTCTTGATTTGAATAATTCTAATACTGTCAGGTAAAGATGTCGTCCGTGGCCTTATCCATCATAAATAAAAAAAATGCAAACAAATTTGCAAAAACGACAAAAAAAAGGAAAGAAAAGAAACGCGAAACGCCGAAACAAGTTTTTCAAATTGTGCGTAAAAGGGAAAACTTGGCAAAAAAAAAAATTAAAGAGGTTGAGAATTCTCTTGCCGCTCTGCATGCCGAACCCAAAAAGACAATATGCCGAAACATACGAATAAGAAATAAAATTTCAAAGCGAAACTTTTTTTCTTTCATTTCTTTGAATGACATCAGATTTAGAGATCTTCAATGTCGCCGAGCCTGCTTTTTATATGTGTATGTTTGTGCAGGTAAACATTATGGTAAGGGGCAGAGAAGTACTATCCATATAAAAAATATATATAGACTATTTTATGGCAAGGCTACTTCAACACGCCCCAATTCATTTATTGCTGCCGGCAGTTTTCTCTTTATTTCTAAACCAGTTTTAACTGTAACAAACAAACAAATAACAAAACAATTGTCGTTTATTGATATCCGACCGATAACCTAATTATGATCATAGTTCGTTAGAAGCAGCAGGTTTGCAATTTACACAGGGTTGCATTTTTGTGCCATTAAGGTAAAATGCAGTCGAACTTCCATACAACGAATTTTCTATACAAAAGAAGTCAAAAAACCGGAATCCTGCAATTTGATTCAGTCAAAACCCCATTCTATATAACGAAATTTCTCTATAACAAAGTTTTTTCTTGTTCCCTTGAGCTTCGTTACATGGAAGTTCGACTGCACTACTAAAATGCTTCAAATTTCGTAAACATGTCAAGATCGTTTAGTATTTGTTTTAAAATTAAAGTCAGGTTTTTATTTCGATATTTCGAAACTATGAATTCATTTTTAGAGAATTTTAGAATTTACCACATAGCAAATAAACAATAATCCGACATTTCATCAGATTGACATGCATATTTACTTAGCTAATCAAATATCTAAGCAGAGATGAGTTAACTGTTTGACTAGTCTCATCTATAAGTTGGTCAGCTCATCATCCGAAAGATAAGATTACCGCACGTCAAACATTTAACGCTCAAGGTACAACGAGTGTCTATAAAAAAGCCAAACAACTAAGCCAATTGTCAACTGTCGTATACAGACAACCAACTGTTTCAAATTTTTTCTATACTACTATAAACATATATATATAGTACAATGCAGATAATGCTTACTGACAAACTGAAGTGTTGTTGTACACACATAAATAAACATTTGGTTGTAAAACGTTAAACATCGCTTTTAATTTTTTACAGTGCTGCACATTTGTCAATAAAAAAAAGGGTAAATCTAATCAACGAAAAAATGCGGCAATTGCAATAAATTTAAGTAAGTGTGTATGTGTGTTAGTTGAGGTCGCCACATCGAGAAGTTTCTTAACGACAACGTAACCGGAACGCTTATAACACCTGTTAATGAACTTAGGAGCGATACTAATGAAGGAGGCACACGTTCTTCTCCCTCTCTCTTTGCACTTGTTGCTTCAAACTGTTTTCATTTCCTTGGTATTGGCTAAGAAACCTTAAGCCTTTTGGACGTGCCTTTCTAATTGCAACGTCAAAATCAATTAAAAATCTGTCCCTGACTCTCTGTGTTTCATTTATAAATGCATTAAACTTTGCACTCCATTTGCAATGTTAATCTGTATCTAATTGTGGGGCTTAGAACTGTTACTAATCCAAGTTAGTTTATATACATTATTAGATGTGGAACAAATGTGCCTGAATATATAAAAGACAGGTGTACTTTTTAACAATGCAAAGATTTATTATAGTTTTAACAAACAAAAATTAGCACATTAAACGATATTCAAACAAAAGATGTTTTGTGCAACTTTTTAAGATATGGATAGAACAGTTTATGTTAGTTAGATCAAAAATATCCCAAGAACTCAAGAATTTCACTTTTCTGATAAAACACCAATTTAATTGAGCAATTAAAATGCATAACAGACATTATTAAAATATTTATCAATATGTAATTCATGTTTGTTGAATCCTATAAATACTTTTATAATGCCATGTCACGATAAAATGTAGAAAATTAAGTTTCTGGTTGATAAAGAAATATTTTTTTATAAACATTATAAACTATAGTACATACCAATACAAATATGTCTGCTAATCTAATGTGATTCACAATTTCACAACTTAATTAGACAATTTCTAGACTAAACAAACACTTGTACAATTATATAATATGTACACACTCACACAACTAAAATAGTAGGACCAATATCACTATTAAGCGCATAATTTCACAACCTGACAGCACAAGGCGCGAAAGAGAGAGAGAGAGCAAGATAGATGAGGGCAATCCGATGGCAATAGTAATAAATAAAACAACCATTGGCGATACGAAAAACACTTCACAGCTGAATAATATATATTGCTTGAAAGGGGGGCGGTTGAAGGTATCGATTGCTTGGCTGTGTTTTAATCAACAAAAATGTGACCAGAACCACTTGATATATCCACGCGACAATCAGATAAAGCTACCCAGCAACGAACCAAAAATCTCATGGCATAACCAAAAATGAATTTTCATATCAACACTGTTAATCACTTGACCTGAATACGAACTTATTTATTATTAAATCAAACTATTTTACTCTAAAGATTACCCTTCTTTAGAATACTTTTGTTAAGTTTCTATTGTTATTTGTATAGAATTCTACTTTCGAAACTAACATTTTTACGTTGCTATTCAAACACTAATCACATCTTATCTGAGACTTTTTGGAGCATATTGTTCACTGGACACAAGGTATCTAATCATTTCGTAAGTATCTAATCGAAACTTTTGCTATCGATAAAGTTTTGTTGGACTCGTGATCCTCAAGCTATTCATTCTCTTATACAAACACATTTATGCCTTGTAGCTGATAAACTATAACTAAACGATCTTATAATATATAACTAATATAATATTTCTAGAAACAAGAAAGATTTAACGCATTTCATTGACACCAAATTCCAGAATGTGACAAACGGGAATAACCAACATCATTCAGCAAAAGGCAGGTGATATGCCTGATTACGATGCCTTTAAAAGTTTAATGAACTCGGAATGTAAATAAATGCTTTAATCGTGGCCCAAACAAAAATCAAGCTTAGACCAATGGGCCCGTTCTCTTTGGGCTACTTTTTTTTTTTTGTAAAAGAATAATCTTCTTTTGGTTTTTGGTTGTGTTTCTGTTTCTGTTTCCTTTGCTGTATGCATAAATTAGTTAAACACTAATATTCAATTCCGATTTCAGTCATGCAAATGTTAATTGACCACTTAAGTTAAAACTTCATAATGATCGTTAATAATGCCCAGCACGATGTCGACGTCGAGGATCGTTCAAACTAGCGACAACTGTAACCAAGAAAGCCAAGCTTCAATTTGGAACCTAACTCACCAGCTTCCCATATAATCGTCTTATGCTCTCTCTCTCTCTCGCTCGCTCTCTGTCTCGCGAGAAACGTGTAAAAGATATAACAAACTGTTGTTTATAACAAACTTACTTAGCACAAATTACGAATACGAACATATATAACCATGCGAAACTTGAGAGCCCTGAAGCCGGAGGCTTTTAACTGTGCATTAATGATCTTTTCTGCTAGCTCTTTTTTTTATGCTTTTTTCTGCTTCTCTTTTATTAATACTCTCCATGCCCATTAAAAGTCTTAAAGAAGTGTGCGTGCTGTCAACAAGACAAAGAAGAAGAAGATGCTATTAAATACAACTATATATATATATATATACCTACATGAAGTCTAACTACTGAAAGCTACTAAAAATCTTATTAAAATTGCAATCAAATGGAGCTTAAGAAAGTTTTAGTTACACTTTAAAATATAGCTCTTTAAACAACTTATTATTTGCTTAGTAAGTAATAAATAAATTAAGATCTTTATGAATGAATTTTTCTGCATGTTATTAAAATTCTGATTACATCAAGTAAGAATAGTAATAAATTGAAAATAAATTTTATGGTATAAAATCAAAATATTTTTTGTTTTTTAGTTCATTAATAAATATAAAATAAAAAAATGGTCTGAAATTGTTATTATTAATAGTTTTTTATTATATTAAAAACAACCAATTCATGTCATTAACGAATATTTATATTTTTATTTATGAATAAAGAAATGATAAACAAAAAAAAATATTTATCTATTTTCATGCGATCTTATTTTAGCATCATCAATTTTTAGGGCTACAAAAAGCTAATGTTTGGTAAAAAGTATTTCAAACAATTGGCTTGCAAAAATGTTAAAATTAGATTATTTAGGGTATTTTCAATTTGGCTGGAATTTTTATTGAGTTAACGCATTTTTGTATGAACAAAAATTGGTAAAAACAAGCATTGAACAAATGTTTATCTTAATTGATAGCCAAATTAACGCACACGCACACGCACACACAAGGCGCACAGGTGTGAATTTTACAGTGATTGATCAACCGAAGAATATGTTCTACATACATACATACATACATGCATACATACATACAAAGAGGTGTGTATTGCTTAGTCATGGTTGATGAACAAAGCTAATTGAGTGATTTCCTGTATTTGAGTGAAATGGGTCAAAACAGTAACGAAGCCGGTTGCCAGAGCACCAACAGCAGCAGCAGCAGCAAAAGCCGAAGCCAATACCATATTAGCGTTCATTTATCAACGTGGCAACAACGGATGCAGCCACATGACTCGTGCCACCAAACAACATCAACAACAAAGTGAAAAAAACTGCTGCGCCATGGTAAACAATTGGCTTTAGACCCAAAATGCGATTGGAGCAGCAATGCCTAGCGCAACTAAATTCTTCTTCTGCTTAGCCACAGACAATTGAACGTCCAATTTGAAGGTAGGCATTTCAGTTATTGCTCCCTCTCTCCTCTCGAGAAGATTCACATGAACTAGTCAACTTTTGAAGGCACGCCTGCTCTTTAGTTGTGCTGGTGGCTGCCACCAATTGGCAGCAGTATGCGCTTCGCCTCGCTGATCATCATCATCAGTCGGCGTTGGCGGTGCATCAAATTAGCATTGTTACCAATGCCTGACTCACTGCCCCTATCCTATCTACAAACTCATGCCCCCAAGCTGTGGAATGCAAACTTTTCCAATATACAACATATATGTTTAGCCATCGAAGTTATGTAACTGTAGAAGTATGTCTGGCATGGTTAGTTGAGTAAAGGTAAGTCAATTCGTTTAACAATAGCATTAGTTAAGCAAAATATAATCATCTTTTGGAACTGGGCAGATGAGAAAGGGTAAAGTAAGTAAGATTTTCGTTGTAAAGATTGGTTGTTAGCTAAGTCGATTTATGGGTATAGAATTTATTTACAACCCAGAATGCAATCCAATATTTGCGTTAGATATCAAATCATAGCTTTAAATGTATGAAAATCTCTTCAACTTTGTCTGTGGAAAGTAAATAAACCTTGTCAAGTGGTTCTTTATATAGATGGAAAGCCAAATTAATTGTTTTTAAAATAAGCAATGCTGGCTTTTAATCATGAATTGTGATACATATACGTATGTTGTATAACAAAAAGGCAACCATTATAATTAGAAGCAATGTAGTTGTTGTATGCTTATCACTATATTTATGCATTGGGGCCACGTTAAGCACCACCTGGTCTCTGAGCCACGCTTGTGTGGCTAATAGGCTAGGCCATGCTGCTAATTACCTGCATTAACATTTTACTTCATTTTTGTTTCGACTTGGTTATATTTTTGACATTTATTTTGTTATGTTGAACTAATTGCAATAACAAAGCGTAAATGATGCTGAACAAATTTCATTTGCATGTAGATCAAGGAATCTACTTTGCCGCCTGACAAAAGCTAGTTGCTACAAGCACACACGCACACGTACTCAAGCTCAGCATCGAGCAATTAGCCAGTCTAAAGATCTGCGCTTTATCATTATGAATATGTATGAATTACTTCCATAAACGAACTGCAAAACCCCCACAGCTAAATACACACATACACACACAAAGACATACTATTAACTATCACACAGACACACAAGTGAACATTTGTATATGTATATAAATTTAACACGTAAAAAATTAGATAAATTTGCATAGAAATTGCAATGAACCTTAACTCAAAAGCGGCAGATGAAGATGAAGAGAGAACGCGGAAGAGGAGGACAAATAAGCAAAAAAAAAATTATATACATATAAAAACAGCAACAACAACTAATAGCCAGCTAGCAGGTGGTAACAGGTTAATACCTAGTACACTAGCCAACAAATTAAAGTAAATATATTATATTTTGACGTAACGAAACAATTTGCATATATGCTTTTTGACATCATAAAAATCGAAAATAAAGATTTGTTCAGTTCAAATATTATAGTATTAAAGGTAATTGCTTTGTTGCACAGTGTTTTGCATGTTGCATGAGCACTTGGCATAGCTGTTGTTGTTGGTGTAATTAAGTATTAGCAAGCATTCGTAACCCGTAGCTGGCAAACGACATAAAATACACTCACAAGTGCAAATTAACAACAACAACAACAACAAAAAATAAGAAAATGAATAAGATAAAGTTATATTTTAGCCAGGCTGCGCAGCGGCTACTGTTGGCCATATTAATGCATTTTGGCTTTTAAGATATTACGATTTTTTTGAATTTCTCGTTTATATTTTTTGATTATTTTTTTTTTCTTCGTTTTTTGCTTATTTATAGCACAAAATGTTGTAGCAAGTTTGCCGACCGCTGCCGCGCAATGAAGCAACCGGGCAACCGAGCAGCAACAGAGTTATTAATGCTTGGAATTTTCATAATCGAAACGAGTTTTCAACCCGGCAGCCAGCCAGCCAGCCAGCCAGCTAGTCAGCCAGGCAAGGAAGCACGCGCGTTTTACTAATACAACGGACGAGACGGACCTCCTTCGGTTCTCCCCCTTTAAGATCGGCGAGATCTTGTCTCAGTATGACTAGTTGTTGTTGTTGTTGTTTTAATAACTAACGTTCTCCTATCTCTCTCCGTCTGAGCAAACCGAGCCAAGCGGACGATACAGAGGGTAGGCAAGGGGTGTGGGCTAGAGTTATAGCAAAACAAGCACACGCCTTGCGCGAACAGGTGAAGCGTTTAACTGTACGTCGGCGCAGTCTCAAGAGTCAAACGATCAAGTGCATGATGAAGAGATTGGTGGGGTATAATAGAGGGCATACTACATATAACAACCTGACCAGGCCAATTGACTTTGGCTGGCTAACCTGTGTTGTTGTGCTTGTGCTGTTTGGACTTTGTCTGGTTTGTGCTTGAGAGGTGCTTACAGCAGAGCAGGGCAAACCAGAGAACACAAATGCATTCTCGCTGCAATTTCATTTCATGCCTTTTCGTTCTGATCTATATAGACACAAGCGTGAATTTAATTAAAGCTATATGTATTTTCGATATCAACTAAAACTCTTTTAAATTGTTAGTAATTTTGATAGCATATTTTCATTAAACTTTTTGTTGTTGAATAGTTAAGGTTCTTAGACCGTTAAATGAAATAGGAAAAAAGTAAGTTAAACTACAATTACTTGAAAAACTAAATGCACAAATCATTTAAAGCTCTAATGTAACAAAACAACAAAAAAAAAAACAGTTTCTGTTAGCACTTGGAATTCTTTGTATGCAAAGAAAGATGCAGATTCAGGTTTTTTTTCGTTTTTATTACAAACTCTTGACAGAAGAGGCAGAAACAAATATCATTCGCAATGCCGTCGGCTTTTGCAGACGTTGCACATGCCACGACGCAAGTTGCAGATACCAAGTAGCACCAAGTAACCTGCTCGACATCGATGGCGCACAAAAGCTGTAATTTGCTTAAAAGCAGCGAGAACAAATAAAGGGTTTCAATGGCTCGGCCTAAAGACAGGCATATATATTCATACTCACACAGATAATGAGCCGAGAATGACGGCTATAACATTCAACTTCAAACTGAGAAACTCAAAACTCGAACTCTCAAGGTGGAACTCTCGAAACCTGCAGGCCAGAACCCAACAGAAGAAGAGATCAGTGACAAGTGCATGTTTCCACCATGCCGACAGCTGCCGCATTTTAGACACTGGCCCACGGGAATCGTCATTACGACGATGACGATCATCATCATCATTGGCTCCATTAGCAAACTGTGAATATGCATTCGTATGTATTTGTATTTGTTGCCCCTACATAGTTACATATCATAGTTTTTAATTAAGTACTTGTTGCCCTTTTGACTTGATGCGTTGCGACGCATTTCTAGCCATATGATAAAGTGGCTAAGATATTACACTGCAGCAGAAAAGCCATCATAAAAGCTAAAAAGGTAACAAGCTGCAACGCTCTCTGTTAATAAAGAGGATATTAACTTTCAATAGCGGTTGAGTTTTATCAAGTGGATTTTAATGCGGTCAAAGTTTTGTTTCTTAGGGAATACAATGAGAATCGGGATAAATAAAGTTTTGAAGTAAATATTATATGTTTTTTTTATCATGAAATCCCATTTATCAGAAACCTATTGACATATAATGCGTACATATAACACCCTCACTTGTTGATTTGAATTATGCTTAAACGTTATCGACGTATGTTTCCAATAAAATATTCGCCATATTTTCAGCAATTTTAATTTCACGATTGAGCTTTGCATGCTCTGAGTTAACAAGAAAGATTAGGCAGCCAAGTAAATCACATTACTCAAACTCAATTGAAGTCTTAAGGAGGGCAAGACCCACAGCAGTGCCAAAAAAAAGATTCGAAAAAAATGAAAAATTAGGCAGAATTCCATTAAAAACACGCACACAAGCTAACTATGCAAGTGCTGTGGCATGAAAAAAGCGTGTGCTGGCTGTTCTTGGTGATAAATGCCCAAAGGCCTTCAAGCGCAACATCGATAAAGCCGGCGCTGCATCCACACCGATGAAAACTGGAACTGTGACCGGGACTTGAGACTGGTATTGGGACTGGGACTTGGACTGGGACTGGGACTGGTATAGGAACCGGCATTGTGAGCTCTTATCAAAAAAGAGTGAAAAAAAAAATAAAATGAGAAAAGGAATTTTATTCATGAAACATTTTTCAGCTGCATGTTGGGGAACAGGTTCAAGTGGTTAGGCACATAAAAGAAGTATTTTACATTAGCGTGATAAAACTGAAGTATTTTTATAAACGGTCGATGCTTGCCAAAGAGAACCACATACAATGTTGCAAACAACTACTGTTGCTACCAACTTGCAACAACCCCCAAGTAAAGTGCTCTCGATATAATCATAAGGTGTGAAAAATTTATGAACATTGTGCGGATATTTTGCTTGTGAAAAGTAAAGTTAACTACAGGTTGGAACCGGCATTAATGTATCTAGCGTGAAATTTAACAAGTTCAGAATTGGAATATTTAAAGTCAATATTTTGATTTATTAGCCAAACCTGCTTAAGACATCAAATTGTTTCCAAGTGCTACAAGACTGTCAGTTTTTTTATTTTATATTTTAGACAGTTGCAGCTACTAAATCAACCCCGGATTGGGACGTACGATGGGCTAGGTCCAGGTCCATAACCATTTTCAGGTTCCGAAAACAGATTTATTGCCTGTTAAAAAAATCGGGACGCCGCCAAGTGACGGTCAATTGGTTAAAAGCTACACGCCAAGATACAACCCAGCCGATAACGCAACGCGACAACAACAAAAGACTCATAAAACAAAACAAAAACAAAAAACACTAAGCAAGAGATGAACATAAACGAGTGAAGAACGCGCCACATGACCAAAAAAGGATTCAGGCGGCTCAGGTCGCGAGAGTCCGCGATTCATTCAAGTTCATAAATAAAAGATGGCAAATGGTACAAAAAAAAAAAAACCCAAAAAAAAGCGAGGATAAAAGAGACTCCAAAAAGGCAAAACAATGGAAAAGCCGCCAGATACCAAAATCAAAAAACAAAATCAGAACAAGAACCAGAAACTCAAATATGCAGACGTGACTTATTTAGGACAAATTGTTTGATTTACGTTTTATTATAAGAAACGATAATACGCCAATAATAATCATATGCTTTTTTGTATTTACAAAAACAATTAGTTCGAAATCCACTATTAAAAATCTGTTCGAAAAAGAAAACTCCTTAGAGATTTAAATATTTATATTCGAGTATTAAAAGGTTAAAAGCATAGTTTGCATCGTTTTTACTAAGTTGTCTACAACAAATTAGTTTTAAGCTAGACAACAAATTTCACACTAAGCTTGTTTTTCATAGCTGTGATAACTGTTGACGGTTTTGTACTACACATACTTAAGACACCAAACATACCCATTTACATAATTATTTATGCTCCAGCTATTTCAATACACACAAAATAAAAACTAATTTGACTTAAGATTTCATTTAAAATATTTATTTCTTAGCTGAAGATCCTATTACTTTACGTTGCGTTTCATAATGAACTTCGAAAAATTATATTTGTTTATAAAATTTATAAGATGGTACAATAATAGTTGTTTTATGGAGCCTTTATGGTAACTTTTTATTTGCTTTCAGTGTATGTGATACGCGCTTAGCTTGATATTTGACACCTTCTACGTATACATGTGTGGAACCCAACCAAACCGAACCAACCCAGCCCCAAACCAAAATCCATACCATAACACATAGCATGCCATCCTTATCCTATTCATATCGCTAGAGCCTAGCCAATGAAGCGTTGCCATTTGGGTAAGCCCAAAGCAAAGAGCATAGGACATAAGTAAAAAATATACATATGAATATGTGAGGCCAAGGATGTCAGGTTAATTTCTCATTTTGTGGTGGACTCTATGCCTAGGAGAGAGGAGAGGAGAGAGTTTGAGGTCATTGGCATGTCCTGACTGCGATCGAACAGCTGGAAACGCTGCCAGTTCAATGTATAAATATTCAAACGAATATCGATACAATCGCATCGAGGGGGGGTGTCAAGTGTATATCTTGGTTTATATAATTTATGTTTTTGTATGTTTCTGGTTTTTTTCATTTAAGGTTTTTCGACGCTAATCGCAGCATATTAACATAAGTATACCAGAGGGAGAAGAGTTTTAGGCGAAGCGCGTTGGGTTTGCCTTTGCTTGCGTTTCGCTTATTTTTTCTGAATATTTAATTTGACGATTCTCGAGAGAGTTTAAAGATTATAGATGGAATCAAAGGGAAACTTGGAGATTATTTTCTTCGTCTTCGGATTGCTTGCTGAGGCATAATTGAAATTTATGGCAAATACCCTGCAAGACAATTAATTAGTCGCCTTTTAGTCGCAGCTTAATTATAAACTTTCATAAATTCCCAACTTGCGTATACACCTGTTGTTGATTTTTTAATGGATCCAAATAACTTTAGAGCGTATTAATTCCCTGTTAAGTACCTGGCTATAAATCAAATCAATATCCTGTTCCAACCTTAGCAGTTCTATCAAACAAAAGCGAACCTAGTATGTATTGGTTTTTTTTAAGAATGGTAAAGAAATTGGAGATACACACACACACACACTCGCACACACATACTATAGTCAAGTGGCAGGGACATGTGCTCCTCTGGTTTTGCAACCACTTCACACGTGATTAGCATGCAAGAGACAAGTAAGAAACTGAAGACTTGGAGACAGTTGACAGTTGTCAAATCCACTTACGCTCTTCATGGTAAAGAGTTTTTTGACGAGCCTGCTGAAGGATTTATTTAAGTGCAGACAGACAAACTAACAGACTAATATGACAAAAAATAATAAACCCAAGGTGCCAGATACATACATAAGTACATACAAAGTACGACAGAGAGAGAGAGAGAGAGAGAGAGAGTAAGAATAAGGCAACCATAACATACCTTTTGTTACCTGAAGCTCATTTGTTTGATTTAGTAAAGAAAGAAAAAAATAAGCTTTGAAAGGTTTTTAAGTTCTTAAATTTAGTTCATTTAACGTTTTATTTGACTCAGCAAACCAACAAAAAAGAAAAACCAGCTGTTCAAGCTGACTTTTCAGACGCAAAAAATTTAGTCAGAGTTTAACTAATTTAGGATAAGAATTATATGATTAAAATATTTTTAACTCATAACATTGAAAGTACTTTTATGTTTATGTCTATAGCAATCGAACAGCACAGGATTGATATATGTATTCTTAACCAATATAACAAAAGGCATTGAGTAAATTCGACCTAAAACAACGTAAGTAAACATGTAAGTGCCGAGTAAACCAGACATTAAAAGCCATTGGCATTGGAGCAATAACAGACCAGATGCCAACTGTTTCAACATAAACATAAAGTAAGTAAAAGGTTTTTTTGTTTTCAACACTAAATGTACAGCTGTTGTTTTGTTTTTTTGTTTGAATCTTGGCTTGAAGTCTGCTTGACTCCATGAGAGGTTAAAGACTATTTGTTCAACAAAATGTTGAAACAAAAAAGTAGGAAGAATTTTCGGTTTCTTTAATATTCTGTCGTTTGCGCGTGCTGTTGATAATTAAACAAAAGTACTATGAAAATATGATAAGCTTTTATTAATAGGTAAATTAATCAAACTAAGGTACAATATATAAACAATTATCAAGTTAAGACATCAAATTAACCAAAATGCACAAAAGTGTAATTCTGTGAAATTAATTCACACTTTAAGTGAAAATCTGTCAGCTTTGTTGGCGTTTTGACATTGACAATTGATGGCCCGCAAAATTTGTCTTTCACTTGTTGCAATTACTTCTTCTTTTTCTTGCCACTTTGAGCCAGCATCGAACAACAAACAAACAGCAATAGCAACTTCTCTGTATGGCCAAACTTCCCGTTTCTATTTATCGACAATTCAACTTTTGCGTTTGCATTTCATTTTATTTATAAACACATTTTTTTGTAGTTTTATGTTTTTGCTTTAACTCGTCTTCTGCACTTGGCCACAATTATTGTCTGGCTTTGACGGCCTTTTGAAGTGCGCTCGTTTTGACAAATGTGTGTCATTGCTTTGGGACCAACAAAGAGGCAGGCGATCGATCGATCGTTCGAATTTACTATATTTTCGACTATTGATGGGCGACATAAACGGTAAAACGTGCCTAAGTCAACTTCATGTGGGATACGATGATAGATGCACGATCTATTCAATGTGTGTATGTACAATAGACAAAAGGTGAATCGGCAAACAATTAAAATCACTTACCTGTTTAAGATCTATCGAAACTAGTTTAAATGAGTCTACAATACCGTGAGAGACGAAAATTGTTGAGCACTTGTCTGAGTCTTGTGAATGAACGTTAAAAAACAATTGAGTAACAAAAAAATAACTGAAGCTAATTGAATGTTTACTTTTCTTACAAGTTAAACAAAATCGAAGCCTTAAATACAACAAACACCCAAAAGTATACTCTAAACCACAAACAAGTTTAAAGTATTACTTCAATCTTGTTTGTAAAATAACCATTTATGATAAACAACTAATAACTAATATTCTTTTGTAGCAATTTGAATGGCGAATATTTGAGTGGCGGATGTGGACAGGATCTAAAGCGATGTGGAAATTGTTTGTTGCAATGGCAAGGAATGAGTTATGCCTACAAAACCGTACAAAGATGATCCGACCAAAGAAATATCTTTAAATACACTTAACGCCTACTTTAAAGCTTACAATAGATTGTCTTCTCTTTTCACATAAACATGTCTTTTGCTATGTTCGATTTTGATGTAGGATCGTTTAGCATGTTGACAGCTGTTCCCGGTTCCAAATGTGATCCACGTTTTCCCCAAAATAGAAACGCTTAATTGCAAGTATTACGTTGAAAATGATACCAATAAACACGCAGCAACAAAACGACACAAAAACTTTTTTTGGAAACGAATATTTGAACACAAATGCGACGTCTTCACGCACTAAATGTGTTATGTATGTGTATATAGATATATATACTTGCTTATGTTTAACAATTTTTAGTGTGGCGACAGCTAAGAAATTCTAAAAAAAATAAAATGAAAATAAAGAATACGAAAATGCCAAGAACAATTTTCGGTACGAAACATTTGGAAAGAATTTTTGTCCAGAAAAAATCACACGGCCGCAAACCATGTCGGCGACAAAAGACAATTTTCATTACCTATGTATAGCAGGGCATAGCTGCTAGTACAAACGGTTTGCAAAGAAAGTTTCTTAAGCATAGAGAAGTTGTTGGGCCAACTAAAACTATGCACAAGAGTATTGAAAGTTCGTTTGAACTTGCGGAGAAAGCTACAACATTTAGTTGTCGTTTTCACTAGGAAGTGTGGAAATATTCAAGAATAAAATATAAGTATAAGAAACGCGCATCATTTCAAAACCCATCAACGGAGACACGGCAGAAAGGAAAAAATAAACCACGGCACAGTTTTTATTTCAGTCTGAAATTAAGAGATGTTATACAATTTTAATGCGCCTCCCCCGACCGGAGTACTATGTGTAGCTGGGGATCTCTGTGGATCTTTTTC
Source organism: Scaptomyza flava (assembly GCA_030179655.1). Classification (NCBI taxonomy): domain Eukaryota; kingdom Metazoa; phylum Arthropoda; class Insecta; order Diptera; family Drosophilidae; genus Scaptomyza; species Scaptomyza flava. The sequence continues at coordinate 87,391,026 of JARNME010000404.1, forward strand.
GAGGAGTGTGCGTGTGCGTAGGTGTGTGTGTGTGTGTGTGTGTGTGTGTGTGTGTGTGTGGCGCTGTCAACTGCTGTTGAAAGATTTTTCGTGTCGTTGTTTCCATGCCGCCTGCCAGCAGGCGACAGAGATGAAATTCTTAAAAAATCATTTTTAAACTTTTTTCTCCTAATTTCTATACTTTTCCTTGTTTTTTTTTTTCTCATCTAGTTGTTGCCTTCGTACGTAAAAAGATTTAGCAATAGCAATGAATTTAGTTAATTTACGGCATTATTAATGACATTTTGAAATATTAACAGAAAATACCAAAGAAAACAAAATAAATATATAAAAAGAGCTCAGCAATGTTTGGTTTGACTAAATAAACGTCGACATTTTCTTTTCATACATTTTTTTAAAAATTTTATATGTATAAAGATAATATTCACATGCGCAATTTTTTTGTTTTTTGCTTGAAAAGTCATGTGAGCGTGTTGTTTAAAATGTTTGATTTCCGTTTCGTATAAATATATATATTCATTTTTGAACAAAAGGAATTTCACTGGGTCAGTCTGTTATCCAAATATATTATGCTCGGAATACCTAGGCCAAAGTTATAAAAAGCTGAATAGTTTGACATTTTTTTAATGGCACGAGCTAATCAACCTGCATAATATGTAAATGTTTAAACAAAAGAGAACCAACAAACTTGCTATCAAATTAAAAAATCAAAATCAAATTTACGATTTAATCAATAGAATCTATTCAGGGTCTTCTTGTTTTGTCTACTAAGTGGCATAAAATGTTTATCGATTTGACCGCTTGAGTTTCACTCACAATGAAATTAACATTAATTTAAGAGCAAAGTGCATATTATGCTAATATTTTATTGTCTGTCACTTCCCCTAGCAACATAAATATTTTAATTATAATTCCACAAAACGTTTAGTAGCTCTAATCAACTAAAAACATGCTGATAACCTGCGCTTTGGAGATTTTCTAAAAAAAAGAAAAATAATATAAACAAATGCTGCTTTTGCACATTCTTGGCAAACAACTTTGATCCCATTTTACTGATTAAAAGTACTTCGAATAAATAGTTAAATGGAAAATACCCTCAAATCAACATTCTACATTAATGAATATATTTATATTTTTTATTCCATCCACATTATTTGAAGGACATCGTTAAGCAACATATATAAATTAAAAACACTTTAAGCACATTTGACATTTTTTATTGGCAACACGAATTTCAAACTCGAGCAACTAAAAAAGATTTGCATCAAAATTGATTCGAAACATTCTCTAAATTAAATATGTACATATACTATGTTGGTAATCTAATGTCTTGATTATGTTTGACTTTTTTTTTGTCTTGTGTGCTCATAATTTATTGCATGAATCCATAAAACGAATAAATATGTTTATAAAAAATATATATCCCGAGGGCTAGCAAAATTCTTCACCAAAAAGATTTTAGTTTGAGTTAATAAAATTAAATTTTTTAAAAAAATTGCATTTACTTTTCTTTTTGTGTTCGGTGGTCGTTACCAAAAAGCGATCCCCACCGAAAACACGATCATAACACAGCGAATGAATAATTTTTATATAATAGAAGAAGAAGAAACGCCATCAAATACATAATTTGCATAAAATCACCTGAATATTTAATACTTATTTCAAGCTTATGCCATGAAATGCTCATAAAGTTCAAGATAAAGCGGCAAGTCAGAGTTTTTATGTAAAACGAGTTCAAAAACAGACAAGGGAATATGAAAGCGTTGCCGAACGCTGCACTGCAAGAAATTCCAAACTTATTTAAAATGTAAAATGTTAAAATATATGTTAAAAGATATATATTCAGACTTAAGTTGTTATGTGAGACAAATTAAATAGTTTTGTATTATAATTATTTCTTTCAGTGTAGAGTCTAATTCTGGCTTATGGGCGACTCCACTAAAAATTCAAAATATTTGCATAAATTGGTTAAATATCATTCAAACTATTTTACATTTTTAATGAACTCAACATTAAACTAATCAATGTGCATACGCATCTTTTAAATAGTCTGTGATAACCGATATACATAAATAAGAATTATATGCCATCAAGTTAAAAAACTATGTCGACTACAAAAAGCCATTGACAAATTTATTGAAAAATGCATTTCAGAGTAATTTCTGAGGTTGCAATTAATCAAAAGGTGCCATCGCTTATGCTCGATAAACAATTAAGCTTATGTAAATTTAATGGGTATATGTATTATAAGCAACTTATAAGAAATTTTGTTTAAAAAGAACAATCACCGAAATAAGTTACAACGAATAAAAATGTTCAATAAAACAGTCAACAACTTGTTGCATGCTCCACACAACTGTTGAGCTTCAATGCGTGAGCAGTGCTTGAAAACGACAAGTATGTTAATCGATATATGTCTTGCCGATACGCACTGTTAACTAACAGTTCAACAACATGTTAATACTTCTTGTGATGCCGAAAACATATGATTTGTCGAAAGAACCACAATCAGGGACATAACTTACCAAAACGATGGAAGATCCATTGAAACCCAAGCCAGTGCCACTGGCTGCCGAAACAGTATTGTGGTTTGAATTTCTGCTCGATCCAAATAAAATCACACATCATTTGCAATGCAAGAATCCCGGTACGAATTCCCACGCACGCAGTTTCCAGCCATGGCGTTCACTTAAAAATACACTATTCTTCTTGCAGAGCCCACTGCCGTAGAACTAATCATGCAATTCATCAGCATGACGCCGGAGACACCAGTGGTATCCGCGGTTGTTACACCCGGCAGCGATCTGCAGAGCTTGAATAACATCAGCGTCGGCGCCAATGGAACAACACCTGCCGCTACCGCTGGACTTAATGTTCCGCTTGTTATTCAACAAAGGCAGCTGGATGTATGCCAGCAATTGACGCGCAAACAGTTGGCACTCAAGATTTTAGAATTGAAAGTGGCCACATGGCTGAAATGGGATCTGGATGTGCTGGATAAAGGCTTGCCTATAATGATGCAGTTGGGCTTGTTGCGTGATCTGTGCACCATTAGCTACGGACGAGCTGTCAGCATTCCATTTGCCAGTGACTTTGATATGAAGATTTGTATGAGACTTAACTTTCATATATGATTACTATTTCTTAATCCTACTTGCTTACCTTGCAGCACCCATTTCTGGCAATGAGCGCGCCGCTCGCTTTGCACTCACAATCTATCATCGGATGATACTTCGGATGCAGCTTATCAAGGACGTCGCACTCAAGGCACGTCCACAAATGTAAGTTTCTATCGAGAGACTAAACCATGTTTTTATAGCCATTACCATTTGCAATAGATTTCCAGCAGCTGATCAGCTGCAATTGTTTCTGGAAACGCCAACGCAACCATCGATTGAATATTTGGAGCAACTATGCTCAACGGCCAGCAACAAGCTCTTCCATGTCTTCCACTACGAAAGCTTTGTGACGCTGCAGTGCGACAATTTGAATACGTCCCAGAATTATGACAGGATGCATTTGATAACGCCCCAGGAGCTGCGAGCCCAGCTACAGTATGAGCTGGCCCATTATTATCTTCATACCAAGCAGTATGTGTTGGCGCGCGAGTCGGCCGCTGCCTGCAACAGCAATCTTCAAGCGTTACCGCCGGAAGCAACTTTATACTTCTGTCACATTCAGCCCGTTGAGCTGGAGGGTCTTTTGCAGGCGTGTGGTATTAGTTCGAAGCAGCATACACTGCTGGAACGATTTCACCAATCACTGCTCAATAGCTTTGTAGATATTGTGGCCATATTGCGACTGGATAATCGAGCACGAGAGATTCCGCTGGTCAGCAGGCGCAATGTTGAGCTAGACATTGAGGCCGCCATCTCAAACGGTTCGCTAAAAGAAACGCGCCAAGTGTTGCTTGAAGTGGCTGCCCTTAATGTGGTACGCACCATCTTTGAGTGGGGCAACATCTTTGGCAGCGTCGAGTACTTTGAAAAGTATCGTGACCTGGACTACCTGCCGCCCATTGTAGAAGCGATGCAGGACGCTTTGACGCACTGCAGCCTGTCGGAGCAGACGGCACTTAAGCATTTCCTTATCGATTGCCTGCTCTACCAGCAGCAACAACAGCAGCTGGAACAGAGCCGGAAGCTACTCCTTACGGCACGGGGCATGGGCATTTTCAGTAAGGATGAACTGCTCGATTTGGAGGAGCAACTGATGCAGGCTACGCTGCCTGTCCTAAGTAATTCACTAGCCACACTCAACGATTGGATTTGTCACTCGAAAAGTGCGTCTTTGTATAAAATGTCCTCTGTTCATCATACTTAATAGTTTCTCTATTCCCTCTTCCAGTGACTCGCGTGGATGTTGCTGCCTTAGAGCGCCAATTGATAACATGCACGAATGCTAATAGTGTTAGGATATTGCTGGTCAAGCTGTGTGGCACTGCGCCAGAGAAGCCACTGTGGGCAATTAATCCCGGCTGGGATGTGCCGCAGCCATTGAAAACATTGATAATGGCAATGCCAGTTAGCTTCCTGCAGGACTTCAGCTATGTGCTGTTGGGCAAGGCAAGGGAGCTGGCGGGACGTGGCAACTACATCGATGCTGTATCCATGCTGAGCGTACTCAAGTCAGAGACACAGCGCCAGGAGCTGGGTGGCAGTGCACAAATCATGTGCAAACTGATTACATGGGAAATCCTGCACATACAAATAACACAAACTCTGGATGAATGGCATCAGAAGCCGCTCGATCTTCAAGCGCTGGGCGCGCGTTGCAAACAGTGTTTGGGCTCAATGCAAGCGGGTGATTCCATGTTGCCACGTCTGGAAATACTCGAGAGTTGCGCCATCATGCTGCTCAATCTGACAGATTTCCCTCCGTTGTTGTTTTTGGATAAGCGAGCACAGCAGCTGGAATTGCCTTGGGCCTTTGCAGCGACCTTTATTGAGATGGAGAAGATGAAGGGGCCCAAAAAGGTGTGTCGCGAATTGTGGGAACTTATGTTGAACATGTTCCTCAATGTACCCAAGCGTGCATTATCATCAACGGGAGCTGGTGGCGGTGCCAGCAGTTCACTTCAAGCATTCCTGCAGCGTGTGCGACATCAAAGTGTGTTTGGCTTGGCAATTTCGATGTTAGGCAAGATGCATAATATATTAAAAGATGATCAGAACCATGATTTAAGCTGTGAATACATGCAGCTCTGGCCCACCAGCATTACCAAGTAAGCACAGATTGATGTTTATCCTTTTAGCGAGTCTAATTAATATTTTCCAACTTCTGTTCAGTCCAAATAGCTACAGTCTGAGGAGCGTTTGTGAGACTCTCCAGTGGCTGCTATCCGAAGCACTAAGCCACTATCCGCAGACAATCTCATGGCTTAAGATGAAAGGCGATCTGGAGCTGGCCATTGGCAACAATGAATCCGCAATGCGTTGCTACGTCAATGCTTTGGTAACGGGCACCGATTATTGCACCATGCCGCTGCAGCGCAATGTTGCCGATGATTATGTGATTAGAAAGATGATACGTTGTGCCGCCAATTTGGGCTGTCACATGCAGGCCACTGTGCTTTGTCAATTCCTCGAAGAGATTGACTATGGCATTGTTTTCAAGAATCTCAGTGAGAAGTCATCGAATTTCACAGATGCTATGGATGCATATTATAGCTGTATATGGGACACAACGCTGCTTGAATTTATTGTTAATTTGCATGCGAAAAGAGGTGAACATAGTCGCAAACTGGAAGCGGTAAGTACATCCTCTTGTCCCTCTTCCTCAATATCTCTCTAATTTAACTGCTTCTCACACAGATCACAATGATGGGCACCTTGGAGCTGAATGCCAATAACAATGAGGAGATCAAACGTGAGAGTGCCATGGTGCGAAAGTCACGCTTTCTACGCGCTTTGGCCAAGCAGTATTTACTGTAGTCGCAACACCAGCAGCCCGATTCTCGCCAGAAAAAAAAACTACACGACCAACACTTCCTCTGCCCCGCTCCCTACTAAGACCAATTAGATTTAGGCCAATGCAAATAGCGTTTTTTGTAATCGTACCAAGTTTAGTTTCGTAGGATTAAGTTAAAATAAACTTTGTAACTTTTAAGCGTAGATACACTTACTTTGGCCTTCTGCCACGTCCAGCGCCTGAAGTTTTTGCCTTTTTATTGTTGGCACTCTTTTTGGACTCCTCTGCTTTGCGCTTGGCAGAAGCAATGGCATTTGGAGAGCTGGGCAATGTCTTGAAGAAGCTATCGAGACGCACCTGTGTCTGCGCCTGCTTGGATTTGAGTAGCTTCTTGGCACCATTGCGTACACGCTCCTCGTTGAATTGTCGATCGCCGCAGAGGAACTGCACCAAGCCCTCCTCATCGGGCTCTATCCACTTGAGATCAATGGTGCTGGCATCGATAACATCGGGTTCGATGAAGAGTTCGCGGGCACGCTTATAGTTCCAATTCTCTGGCACTGTGTACTTGCTGGTGTCAATGTTTTCGAGTATTGTCTCAATATCCCTATAGCTTTTGATCAATTCGATAGCACGTTTTGGGCCAACACCTTTGATGCTCTCACAATAATCACAGCCCATAAGGATGCACAAATCAATGAACTCTTTGCTAGTCAGCTCAAGACCCTGCAGCACCTTGTCATAGCTGAACTCCTTGACGGGCATTTTTCGCGCCTCACTGTACGTAAGATATCGTAGAAGCTTGCATGAGCCAAAGGTCAGTGCATCCATATCCTCTGTTGCTGTTGCATATACTTTGCCAGACTTGACCAGAGCAGCGCACTGGGCTTCCGCCTCGCACGGTGCATCTACATAGGGCACACCCATCAGCTTTAGAAGCTCTTTGGCTTCCCGTGAGTGCTCCTTTGTGACGCGCACCAGGCGACGATTAAACTTTTCAATCTCAGCATCATCGCCAGCTTCTGTAGCGGCTTTTAATGCCTTCTCAGCCTCATCGCGACGTTCCGCACGCTTTGCCAGCTCACCAGCTTTCATATCTGGTGGCGCACCATCAAAAACGTAGACGGGCTTGATTCCATTATCCAGAAGACGTATTGTGCGATAGAACATGCCCATCAAATGTGAGGTTGGATCACCATTTACAGTTGCCAGTTGAGCGCCCTCAGAGCGTACAGCAATCAGAAACTGATATAGACACATGCTAGCATCAATAGCAACTTTGCGACCTATGTATAAAGGAACACACAGAAATTAACGTTAAGTCGGTTGTACATACATATGTATGTATATTGTGAAGGTTAGTATCGCGGCTCGTTGGCAGACTTACCGAAAAAGTTTTTGATTTCACTCTCGCGTATTGCGAGTGGCGCCAAATCGGCAATAAGCTTTGACAAGCCCAAAATTCCCATGTTAGTGCTTGTTTATTTTTAATAATTTGATTAATTATGATTTAGCTTGATAAATATTATACGCGCGCTTTTTTGTTGCAAATGTTGTGCCCGCGTCTCGTTGTGAGTGTCAATTAAATGCAGTGCATTGATGGTATTACAAATGCATTTGACGATGATCTATCGTTTCCATTAAAAACTATAAAAGGTTGAACACACGCAATGTATCATAGCAAGCTTTGTGTATAAATTGTAAAGACATTTGACCCAAAACCCTATTTCAACAATTTGCCGGTATAATATATTTTATTTGCCTTGCCGCCATTTATCGATAACGTTTGTCCACCGCCATCGTTGTATTTACTCATCCCTAACGCCACACACATAAGCATAAGCATGTCGGCTGACGAAAAAAAAGATAAATCCATTGAAAATATGGTATGTAAATTCCTGCAAATTTTTCTAAAAGCAAGTTCAAACTGTGTATCACAAACGCGCACAGAAAAACATTGGGATGTTAATATGTTTACCGTGAAAATAAAGCGCAACAAATATTGCTCGGTCTTCTTTTCCCCTGCAACGATTCGTTTATGCGTATAAACATGGCGTCGTTGCGTTTGTATGTTGACTATGTCTAGTTTTTGGTAGGAGCAAGCGAGACAACGTGTGCATGCCCAATGTCCCCATAGACACGCATACACAAACGCAAAGCTCAAAAGAAAACTTGTGTGTGCTCTAAAACAATCGGAAAGAAAAAAATAGAAATAACTGAAACGCATAAACCAGTGGTCGCACAACATACAAAAACTTATGGTAGTGGTAGCGCATGTGAATGTGAAAAAATCGCCGCCAAAATTATTTGCAAGTGTACTTAAATTGTGTTTTGTTCTTGTTTTGATTTTCGTTAGGATGCCAACACAACGCTTGAAGCGGAGACGACGGTGACCAAAGAAAATGCCGCTGATAAGGTAAATGTCGAGGGAAAGAAGGTGATAGAAAATGCATCGGAGCCAGCAGCACCCGCGGATGCCGAAGACGCAGCACCAAAAACTGTAGAAAAGGAGAGCAGTGATGCAGCGGGAGCAGCGACACCCGCAACTGATGACGTCGCTGATAAAAAAGCTGTAGGGGACGCAGCGGGTGCAACCGCGCCAACATTGGATGCAGGTAAATAAAAGCAACACAAGTAAGCATACACACAACTTGCGCACACGCTTTCATAAATGTGTTTGTGTCTGTCAGTAAGCTCGTGTGTGTGTGTGTGCGAAGAAAGAGCGAGAAAAACAAAAATCATAAAATAAATTTTGCGCGCGATTCGTAAAGCACGGCGAATTGGCTTTGCCTCTCAAACTCATCCTTGTATGTCGCTAGCCGTCGTCGTTGTTAAGTAGTCTTTGGCGCCGCTGTCTAAATTGCCGCGAACGGTGAGCGATTTGTTCTGTTCGTTTGCGTCACAGTTTGGTGTGTGGTAGGTTCGAATCTCGCTCGCAGCTTTTCTCGTAGTATGTTTTTCGTATGATTTGTTTGTGGTTGTGTTTTTCGTTGCACTATCTTCCTCTTTAATTATATACATATAATATACCCCTATAAAATACCCTTGGCTATTGTTCATACGAGACCTTGAACAATATGGTTTTGTATAGTAAAGGCTAAGGTAGAATAAAATTTACTTCAATTTTCATAGTTCCTTGCGCTCCCAAAACTAAGCATTGGACTTCCCAAGCATGAAGATATTTCTACATAAAATAAAATTATTTTTCTATTTTATTTTGGAATTGTAAGCTAACACAAATATTTTTTTACCCAGATGGCAAGGAGAAAGACACAAAGGCGGAATCGCCAACACCAACAGCAGCAAAGAAAGTGAATAATGGCGCAAAGAAAAATGCCGCCAAGACTGACGAAGAGGATGATGTAGATGAAGACGAGGATGATGAAGAAGGAGAAGAGGATCAAGCAGAAGATGATAAAGAAGATGGCAGCGATGAGGATGAAAAGAAACCAACAGAGAAAAAGAAAAGTGATGCGACAGATGGTGCCAAAGCCAAGTCGGGGTCAGCAGAGAAGTCAGCGGTCGCCAAAAAGACTGAATCCAAGACCAAGAATGGCAAATTGGACAAGTCAGAGGAGGATGAGCAAGATGACGACGATGCCGATGAAGGCGATGGCCTCGATGAGAACAACGAGGTGGCTGAGGACGATGAGAACGTTGTGGCTCTGGCCGAAATCGATCGCATTAACGAGAACATAAATAAGACGCGTGTAGATGGTCTACAGGTGCTACATTCGGTAAGCCTTCACCACAAAAATGTTCGAATTCAATAATATAATATTTCTATATCGTTCTAGCTCTGCTTTGGTGCTCAAGGCAAAAATAATGTAGTGAAAAAGAATCTGCGTTCATTTGCTGGCTTTGAGTTTGCCAAGGATTCGGCAGAATACAAAAAGAAATACGAGTCTATTAAAAAGGTGGATAACAAATCGATACGCAGCATCTGTGAAATTCTTGTTCTAGATCGCAAAGGCAGCAAGGATGAGATTGCGTCACGTGTGCTCAAATTTCTAATGGAGCCGGATGAGTCGCTCTGCATTGAACAGGGCGAGGAGGAGGAAGAGGAGGTGGACGATGAGGAGGTCGATGATGATGACGTCCCCAGCGAAGAGGATAAAAAACGCAAGACCAACAGCAAGTCGAGCGCTGCAGCCGGCAGAGGCTCCGCTCGTAATTCCGGGCGTCCAAAACGTTCCACGGCAGGCAAAAGTATGAAGCCACTTCAATTCCCTCAAAACAATGCAACCAAGTTAACACATTTTACTTTTGCAGAAATGTCTGCATATGTAGATTTATCCAGCTCTGAAGAGAGCGAGCACAAAGTGCCAGTGGCTAGACGAAGACGTAACGATGACTCGGAGTCTGGCTCAGATGTAAGTAATAATGCAATCATTGAGCTTTTCAGTCGGAACTAACACGGTCTCTCCACTTGTAGTACAATCCTTCGGGCAATTCAGATTCAGATGCGGGTCGCGGTGGTGGCGGTGTTGCTGGTGTAGCAGCTGGATCCGGTCGTAAGCAAGCGGCACGTGGCAGTCGCGGTCGACCAGCGCGCAAAAGTCGTCGAAGAAATTCGGATTCCGAAGACGAAGAAGAGTCCGAATTATCCGATGCCGATAGCGATGTAAGTTTTTATTATTATTCAGGTAACTTTTTTTTTATTCTAATCACACTCGTTGTTGTTCACTTGAATAGGTGCCCAAGCGTAAGCGCGCCGCTCCAGGCAAACGTGGCCGATCAGCTACGAGCGCAACTCCGTCTGGCAGACGAGGACGTGGACGAGTCGCCTCTGCGCGAAAGCGCAAGGATTCAGAAAGCGAAGACGAGGAGGTCTCAGAAGATGAGGAGGAAGAGGAATTGTCCGAATTTGGCAGCGATCAAAGCGAGGTGAGTAACGCAACCTTTCACAAAGCTATTAAACTTCAAATACAAATTACTTCTTGCAGGAGGAACGTCCCAAAAAGAGTAAGAAGCCAGCTGCTACTCCTGCGAAAAATAGCAAAACTAACAACAAGTCCAAACCAGCTGGAAAGTGTGAGTATTTTCAACATTTTCACAATGCTTTATTTAATTTGGCATATTTTTGATTTTCTTTTAGCCGCTGGTCGACCGAAGAAAACAAAGAAGGAATCGTCTGAAGAGGAAGATGTCGATGACAAAGATGAGTCCGATGAAGACGAGCCATTAACCAAAAAGGGCAAAATGGCATTCCCAACGGTAGGAAAAAGACATAAACATTAAATATAGTTGCTCTAAAAGTCATTTTAAATAACAGGACGAGCAAATACGCGGCTATGTCAAGGAGATTTTGGACAAGGCCAATCTTGAAGAGATAACCATGAAAACAGTGTGCAAACAAGTTTATGCTAAGTATCCAGAATTTGATTTAACAGAGAAAAAGGATTTCATTAAAGCCACAGTTAAGGCGGTAAGTAAAATTGAGAATCGAATACTATAAAGTTTATTCTATCTTTGTTTTTGTTTTTTTTTTCTTTTAGTTAATTGCAACATAAAACCACACAAATAGGGAGGCATTCGAGCCTGGGGATGGGCCAGCAAGCAGTAAATCTTGTACCAAACACTGAAAAAAAAATCAAACAACAAACAACACAACAAACAATACAACAGCGACCGCAAAAGCAAAACATATGTTTGCCACTTTTTGAGAGCTGCTGCGACAACAAATAACTTGAAAACAAAGATAAAAAAACCTCTAGTTTTCCTATAAGCGTTTAATTTGTACTATTACAACTAACTAAACTTTACCTTAAACGGATTATGTCCTTTTTTTCTAATGAGTACTCAGATTATCCATATATATATGCATGTGAATATGTATATATGTAGTAGTAATATATATAAACACTTATTGTTCGTTTTCTTTATGAATGCGCTCTTGAACGGCTCTACAAAAAGTGTGGTTATTAAAGCAAAATCTCGGAAAGTATAAAAGAAACTTGTAAAAAAAAAACAACAAAACAAAAATAACCAGAAAAAAACACACACCATTTTTAAGTACATTAAAATGTTGTAGTGCTGATTGATTTTTTGACGTTTAAAATAATGTATTTTAAAGTAAGCAACGAGGATAAATAAAAATTAAAAACAAAAGGGTATCTAAAACAAAAATTCACACACTGGCAGCAGTACAAAAAAAAAAAAACACAAATTATGGAAACCTTTAAGAAGCACAATCCGAAATTGATTACTGCACACATTTTCGGCTATGTACAAAATAACAACAAATAAAACTACATTTGGACTTGGACAGCGAGACAAGTGAATGCGCTAGGAATAATATATGTTGCCAGAATTGCAGGCTATAACTCATTACCTGTTTGAAACAAAGTCTTGAAATTACTGTAAATTACGAATGATTGCTGATATTGATACGTTTGTATTTTTGTTTGATTTTTTGTATCATTGTATTGAGAACTTGATTGATTTGAGACGCAGTTTTGGAATCGTCAGTTTCGTCAACTGTCAAATTGTTATGATAAGCACTTATCCAACATTTTAGATGATTTCTTCACAAATGATTGGCTTTGATTATAGATTGAAGACAGAACTAAAGCAGGTTTCTCTTGTAGAGCGGTAACAAACATACACACACACACACACACAACTAGAACATCCATACACACAATATGAAATAACGAAATGAACACACAATGCAATAAATATAACGCATGAATGTTCATGCAAAAATAGATGTATGTAAATTTTCAATAAAAAACAAAATATTGATCAAAAATACAAGTTTTCAAATAAATGTTATGAACACACCAACACACATAAAAAATACACAATCCAAACATCTCAATGTACGTTTTCTGGTAGTGAAAAAAAAAAAACAAAAGAAACAAGTTTCAAACAAAATAAAAACAAAACCAAATAAGTATAAAATAAAAGTCGATGTGCGTTAATATGCATACATAGTATATATAATACCTACGGTACATGTGAAAAACCATGAAAAATAACAAAAAACAAAAACAAGGAGTTTACGAGAATCGTACAAGAACAATGTCAGATAGAATTTATTGAACGCTCTCTTTGTAGAACAGAACTTTAAACTTAACCGTAAATCCGCGTGCATCCCAAAATTTTGGATGCCTAGATGTAAAGCGATATTTTGTTTTACTTTTAAATGTTTCTCGAAGGAAATAAAGACGAATGCAGTATGTATATCAATAATATATCGCAAGAAAATAAAAAATAAATTACAGTGCGTTTTTCTAAAATGGGTGAATGGACGGGCTTTCTTCATTTTTAATATATATACATTTCTCCTATATGGCATATATTTACAAGAGAAAAAAAAAGCCGTTTCTCGATTTTGTTTAAAGTTAGATAATTTATTGAGAAAATCGAAAAAAATTCAATATTTTAAAAATAATCGTAATATACTTATGTATGTATTTAATGCATGTATGAAGAATTAAAAATAAACCTGTCAATTTGACTGGCAATTGGGATCACGTGGATAAGGCTGTAACATACAGATACGTTAAAATATATCATTTTGCAATGCGTATTGATGGACAAAAGACATGGTAGATATTGGTAAATAAAATTTTATATATAGATTTTCGAAAAAATTTGGTGTGAAATGAATGTCTAAAATGCATTGAATAGAATATTGAAAAGATCATTACTCAATTGGCCCTGGAAATAGATCAAAGCACATAATTTAAATCAAATATAAAGAAACATTTATGCATATAATATATATATGTAATATTATATATCAATTTTAAAAATATCATTTGATTGCGAAATAAACGGCTTGATATTGACCCAAAAAAATGTAACGCAAATGGATGTCTACCACAAAAGTTTAGTTACTATAATAAATAATGTTGATGTGTGTGGCTTTCGTGTTGTATACTTACCATGATTATCGAAGGATTGCATCTAAACTGCAAACTGCTGAAATGGAAAGAAATAAAACAACTTCCCAATGCAATAACACAAAGCCTGAGCTAAGCCAAAATTCAAAGCGATCTCTGGTTTTAACAAAGTAGCAAAAGATTAGTTGGTTTTGACTAGATTGCCTTATTTTCATGTTTAGTTAGCTGTACCGTATGTCTCGAATGTCTTCATATAAATGATATAAAATAGAACATACATACATATACACATTGATACATTTACATATGATATGATACTCGTAAATAGGTAATATAAGCCGCATAGATCGCAAACAAATGATATATCTTTGAAACAACATACTGATAAACAATCACATATATATATATATATTAATCGTGGAGATTCATTCAGTTTTTAAACAGTAAGTATGTATAAAAATATGTAGATATAATTAAAATATCAATATTTGAAGGCTCTAAACGTGACGCAACGGGGAGGAAGGCAGTACAGCGTGGAAATTGCATTGTTGTTTGGCTATTGAAATATATAATAGAGAAATATACATCATGTCACATCATCAGTAATGTATGTACAAATATAGTTGTAGTAGTATAGTATATATCAGCATTATTTCGAGCGAGTACACATGTGCATTAGATAAGGCATTTTAGAATATGTATATATATATATATATAGGGAGACAATATAGTTTACATAGTCAAAAATAGTATTTCAAGTAATTTCATAAACCTGCTACATACCCAAAAACGGAATCAACACGATACGATCAGCGACTGACAACAAAAGCAAAAGCCCGGCCCTATAGATCATCCCATCCGAAATTCAGACCATCTGAAAATACGCTCAAAAACGATATTTTCATATATGGCAAAAACAATAAATTTGATAAATTAAAAAATGAAATCAATAGAAACGCACAATTCAAATGCAACATACAACTTGTGTATGTCGTTTTGTTTTTTTTGTTATAGGGTATATTATATAGTCAAATATTATAAGTGTTTATTTAATGTATTGAAATGATGCTGCAGAAAGAGATTAGTAAATCTTGCAACACGACCAATTTCTTGTACAAATATATTTAATTAGAAATTGGTGCATCATCATCATCATCATATTATTATTATTATTTTGTAGCTGTTGCAAACATTAATATTCATCATCATATTGGAGAGACATAAAACTTAGGCTATTTATTGCATATAAATATATTCTGTTTGTATGTTTGCAGACCTACGTTAGATAGTGTATTAAAAATGTTTATATATATATATTATTTCGCATTGTAAGATTTCTCAAGACATACACAATAATAACAAAAGATCTTACCAATTTTTTTTTTTAACGCATTTCATTTACTATTATCAAGTATTATTATTATATATTTGTTTTAATAAGCAATATGTTTTTCATAAATTTTTTCTTTTTTTGGAATATCGTTTTTTTTTTTTTTGCTACTGCTATGAACTGGTTTGAAGATGCCTGGGTTTAACAGATCGGCCCTCTGAAAGTATATGCTTTATATATATATATATATATTTGTATATAATCGTACATAATATTAGGATTGTTGAAATTTGAAAATAAAGTATTTCACACAAATCTTACCAAAAAAATCATGGGTAGAATGGGTTTGTGTATAAAAAAATATATATGTAAGAAATAAAATAAATTGCCGAGTTTCACAGACCGGAAAAAGCATTATAAGAATATGTAAGCTAGCATGCAGAAATCTGCTTTGGGGGACCTTTTAAATATCTGAACTGAAATAAAAATTATTTCTTATAGCTAAACAATGATCAATATAGATGAAATAAATGTATGGTATATGCACTTTGAAAATAAAATAGTTAATCAAATTCTATTATAAGTATTATAATTTTTTATCAGATCAACAAACCAGTTACATCCACAAGTGAAATTAAAAATCAACATCCTATATTTTGTTTAAGTTAAGACAATATTGGTAATCTTACCAGATCAGTTGAAACGTTGATCGTTGCATTTTATATTATATATGTATGTTTATATATATATGTTTTTTATGTTTGTATTAAGAACTAAGCTTAGTTAAAATGTATGTGAGTCAAACGTTTTGCAGTATCAAAAGGTTTATAATTTGCATATATATTATAATAGATATTTGAATGTTTTAATTGCATTTACACTCAAACACACACACACACACAAACTCCAACGTGGACATTGTTGTATAAAGGGTGTGCATAGTATTATATGTTTCTAATTTAGCTAAAGTTGGCAGCTTTCGGAACTTGCGCTCAAGAGATGCCTAAATTGACGACGAAAGAAATTTGTATGCATATCAAATTATATATAAGCATATACATAAGAAGTTAGCCACATAATATTATAATATTTGATTAATTTTTTTCTTTCTTGTTTTTTTTTTTTTGTTTCATCCAAAAATTGCGCTTAATATCTAAATGTGAAATTATAAGCTAGAAAATAAAATCCAACGTAATTGGCAATATAATTATTAGATATTAATATATGTATATATAATTTAAATTTACAATTATGCAAAACGCGTTTAAGCTGCAAGTGGACAAAAATTGATTGGTTTGTTTGTTTGATTGATTGATCGTTTGATTGATGGTTGTCTTGACTCTGTGGTTAACGCTCGTTGTTATTGTTATTGCTCGTTCTCAATTCATCTGTTTGCGCTTCAAATATTTGTATATATTTTCTAATTTATTGGGGGATATAAAAGACATAGAGGATAGTAGAACAAATCATATGATTTCACTGCAAAGAGTTTTTACGCATGGTAAACAAGAGATCGTTAGGTTTTTCATACATAAACATATTTATATATATATATATATATATATATAGGTTCGCAGGTAAATAATCAATTACATACATAAGAATTAATATATATATTTATATACATATATCGCAATAATATCAAAAATTCATATATATATCAAAAAAGTATTTAAAAGGCAATAGAAAGAAAGCAAAAGCAAAAAGCAAATTATATATATTTCAGGGTAGCAAATTCTCGACAGGATTCGAGTTATTTTCATGGTTGTCGTTGTACTCACCATTTTCAAGGCACCCTGCATCACAATCAGTCCCTCTCAATGTTTATCGCTCTTGTGTGATTTCTGCGACGGCTGTTGACCCGGTCCGCCGGGATAGCCACCATAGCCTCCGCCTGGATAGCCACCAGGATATCCAGCTGGTGGACCGCCCTGTCCACCACCACCAGTGCCAGCTGCACCGCCCTGTGGCTGGGGTGCGCCCCCTTGTGCCGGATGACCCGCAGCAGCCGCTGCAGCATAATACTGTGAATATTGTGCATATTGGCTAGGAGTCATACCTTGAGCATAGCCACCGGCTGCTGCTGCAGCGGCGGCCGCTGCTGCTGCTGCCGCAGCTGCAGCATTGGGTTGCTGCTGGTTCGGATTGGGGCCGCCTTGACTTGGATTGGGCGCACTGCTGCCACCGCCAGCGCCAGCTCCATTCTGCTGCAAGAGCACAGCAATGAAGAAATGCATTAAATTACATTTTCATTTTCAAATAAATAACTATAAAAATTGAGGATTTATCCTATGACTGTACCTTTGTTTTGAGCGTCTTTTCAATGGCTTCTGCTTCTTCAATTTTGCCCACACTACGATAATATTCCGCCCACTGTGCACTATAGTCGGCACTATTGGCAGCGCTTTGTTGTGGTGTTGGTTGCGGCTGCTGCTGCGGTTGCTGTGGTGGCTGTTGGCTGGCTGCGCTACCCGCCGCCTGCTTAGCCTTCATCTGCTGTTCAATCAAATCTGCTTCCCGATGGCAACCGATTTGTCTGTTGTGCAAGTAGAAGAAGATAGTTTGTGCTGATATTGTTTTAAACGGCTTAGTTGCAACTTACTTATAGTACTCGATCCATTGAGCTGAGTAATCTTGGCCGCCAGCGGCGGCTGCTGCTCCAGCTTGGCCCTGACCTGCCGCCATGGCCATTTGTTGTTGTTGAGCAGCAGCTGGATCCCAACCGCCTTGTTGTCCATAAGCGCCCCATGGTTGCTGTTGTTGTTGCTGATAAGCTGCAGCTGCGGCTGCATTGGGATCTCCGCCCTGCATTTGATTGCCACCATAGCCGCCTGGCTGCTGATTGTGATGAGCATTATTGCCGCCACCACCACCGCCTCCGCCACCACCTCCACCACTGATGGGCTTTCTCGAGATCACCGACAATTCCATATTGATCTTTTCGGATATCATTTGACGCGCTGCCTCTACTTGATCTGTGGTGCCCTTGGACTTAAAGAGCTTTTCATTGGGCGGATTGCTGGCATTGCGATCCATTTCTGTGTGCGCACCAGATTGCTGATTAATTAGCTTAATCGTCTCTCCACCACGTCCAATAACAATCTAAATAGCAGGAATGTAAAATATTGCTGCAAAAAAAACAAAAATGTTCGATGACTTACGCCACATTTGGAAGCAGGCACTAGGAAAGTGATTTCTTCGCGACCGCCTTGCGCATGATTCACACCATAGCCATAACCATAGTTGGAGTTGGAGTCGTTGCCACCTTGGCTGCCACCGCCATTGCCGCCACCACCGCCGTTGCCATTGCGGTTCATTCCATTGCGTTGCTGTAAATGGTAAAAATTAAACTCAAACATTATATAGTCAATGTGGTGTCAATTTGAATTCTAAGCTGTCAGATTTTGCTAAGTCAACTAGATTTTATTGAAACTAGATTTCATTCTTACCATGACATTCTCAATTAGACCGTCAATTGTGCGCTTGGCATCTTCAACTTGTTGTCGCGTACCTTGGATGACGCATCGCCGATCGCCCATCTCATCGTTTTTGCCCTGGATGAACTGCAGCTTGCAGCCGCATTCGGTTTGAATTTTACGTATCATATCGCCACCCTTGCCAATGACGACACCCACTGCGATTTTGGGCACAAAGACTTCAACGCTTTCGCCGCCGCCATTGTTGAAGTTATTGAAATTTGATTCGGAGCCACCTCCTCCGCCACCACCACCGCCAGAGCGACCACCGCCCTGCTGCTGTTGCTGCTGAGCCAGAGCATCTTTTTGAGCGATCAGATCCAAGACCATTTGTTTGGCATGCTCGACTTTTTGCGGTACTCCAGAAATTCGCAGTGGCTTGATGAGTTCCTGATTCGGACCATCCTGGATGATGATCATGCGAGCGCCTGTTTTCTCCTGAAGCTGTTTGATTGTATCGCCACCCTTGCCAATGACCAAACCCACCTTGGCACCCGGTATCATAATCTCTTGATAAGGCGGATAACCGCCTGGACCCGGTGGAGGCATATTAATGGTGAGCAACACCTCACAGCTGCCATTACCGCCACCGTTACGGCTGACCATCTGCTCCAGCATCTCCCGTCCCTTGGTGCAGTTCTCCCGGCTGCCTCGCAATGTGATCACTCGCTCCTGATCCTGCATCAACTCTAGCTTAGCGCCCGACTCTGCCTCCAAATGGCTGAGGGTATCACTGCCGCTGCGCCCTACAAATGAGCTTACAATGCTCTCGGGTATCCGCACCTGCTCTTCGCATGTGGATGCTGGCCAAGCAGCTAATCGCGCTGCAACCGCAGCTGCTTGTGCAATGGCTTGAGTCATATTGGCGCCACTACCATTGCCGCCTCCGCCTCCCCCGCTACCGCTGCTCATGTTCGAGTTGTTTTGACCGTAGTCGGGACTGCCAAAAGAGCGTTTGCAATCGGGTCCACTATCGCCGTCGTCGTTATGCCGCTTAAAGTTATTGCTACCTCCACCACCTCCTCCTCCTCCAGCAGATGAACCAGTAGATTCACCTCCTGCCTGTTGTTGCGCACTTGGTTGTATTTTTGCCGCTATCTGAACAAGTACAACAACAGTTAGATGTATTTGCACCTTTAATTCCTCTTTAGCTCCCGTAGGCTTCTAATGCCTCTTCTTCTTACCTGCTTGGCACGTTGTATAGCAGCTGCCAATGCCTGTGAGTGTACTAAGCTCGCCTGCTGCGTCTGAAAATCGCTCATAATTGCACAATTCGTTTTGTTTTTAGTCGAATAGATCAAGCAGTTTTTGCTTTTTTTGTTAGTGATTCTCCAATCGAGTTATTAACGAACCGCAACTTTTCTGCAACTAAAAAACGCCGACGCAAACTGGCGACGTGCGACTGGAAAATTCAATAAACGGTTCACTAGACGCCGCAAAATGACGCGTTTTCTGTTTAGAAGTGTGTTAAAGTGTATTATACGTTTAGATTTTGTTATTTAACACACGCAACGACCATTTGTTAATAATTTTGGCTTGTAATTATTGCAATTACTTCAGTTTTTTGTGTTTTTTCTTTTTTAGTGAAAATTATGCGCCCCAAAATGCGTACACAGGGATGCTTAGTTAACAACACTGTAAAATTCGATTTTCAACACTTTTTTTTTAGCAATGTAGCTGCATAAGTATCGATAGCAGCTATATGAACACGATAAATGAGGAGACATCATTTTAATAAAGGGAATCGAATAAATTATTAAAACAATAACATGACAGTAATTAAATTGGCACAAAATATATTTCACCAATTCTTCCATTTTTGAGGGAATAATTTCGATAATAGATCTATCGACAAACGCGATACAACTCTACCATGTTCCCACTGTTCTTTTTCCCAGTGTTTTGCTACGAGAGTTAAAGGTTTTTCTAACAAAAAAAAAAACAGCTGAGCTTATTTCTTGCCAAAAGTAAACGCGTTGTTAGCAAGTAAGAAATTAATAACAAACTCTCATTTGTGTAAAAAGAGTTACAGAATAAACGCACAAAATCAAAATGCCTGTTGACTGGTTTGGTTATGTATACGCTGCCACAGTTGCCGCTGGCGGAATTATGGGCTATGCAAAGGCTGGTAAATAACAAAATTGTTAACGCAAACTTTTTGTTTCTTTGTTACAACGAAAACTCCTTGTGCTGCAAACAGGTTCCATACCATCGCTTAGTGCTGGTGTCGCATTTGGAGCATTGCTGGGGTATGGCGCCCATTTAAACTCCGGAGATCCACCACGTCCCTTGCTGCAATTGGGAACATCGCTCTTTTTGGCTGGTTTAATGGGAGCTCGTTGGAATCGATCGGGAAAACTAATGCCAGCTGGAGTTGTGTGCATGCTTTCGCTGACAGCTTTAGTCAAGAACTTGGTCACATATAATCGCTACTTGCCAATGCCAACTAAGGGCAATTAAAATAACAAAGTCTGGTAAAGCTTGCCGCGGGAATTTTGTATACTCATATTTCTTTCTTTTTTTTTTTGTAACATACTTGTATGTTCTTTCATTTATTTTGTGGAAGTCAAATAAAATGTGAATGGTTAATGGACTCTAATGATTGACAATCTTTCATTCAATCGGATGTCGACTTTGCTTTTGTTACCTGTGATAAGATTGCAATTTTAATACTAACGTTGTCGCTATTATTTGTATATCACTCAGCTTTTTGTATGGCACAAATTAATATTACTGGGATAAAACTCTCAATAATAAGCTACCCAGTGCGCAATATATACTTATATACTTCTCGCCTGTTTGCATTCAAAAACCGATTACAAGCTACATTACTTTCTTAACACAAAGGCCGCTTATAAGTGCAACACTCCACCCAAAAGAGTAATATTTTGGAATATAGTATTAGTTTTCGCAGAGTTGGGGCGGTGAAAATTTGTGGCCCATAATTGGAAAAAATTAGATATTCATAGATGTATATATGTTTTTTATTTAATGAATATTCTTAATTGATATTTTTGTTTTGTTCTTTTGTGTATGTGGGTGTGTGATAAATGTACAGTTTCACTTTATATGATTTCCAGTTTTATAAATCTAGAGCTTAGACATTATTATTAAGCTAATATTTAATTTCATACACAGGTAAGATAATGCAATTTTCAAAAAAATGTTCATCGCATTAACAATGCACAACTTTTCTACATTTTGAATACAACAACAATGTTTTAGAATTGTACGTTTTTTTCTAGTAGGCAAAGTGCGGCTAGGTTAATTCATGAATTTTAAACACCTTTTTCAAGCAATTTTCTAGAAAAAGATAAATATTGTTAGTTAAGTATACAAATTATGTTTTATCACAATGGTAAATTGGAAATCTTTTTAGGAATAATTTATCAAATTTTGTTTATGGTTTTTTTTTGTTTTTTTTTGTAATACCAATGTGAATTCGTATAAAATTTGAACAGAAACATAGATTATATACAAACAATGGATATTGTCATTAATTAAATTATACATTACATCATTTATGTATTCAAACATTTTGTTTTTCAATTAGTTGGGTGCGTGTTTCTGTTTCTGTTTCATTTTTCTTGAATTTTCTTTAACAAAAATTACAATATTTTAAATTAGTTGGATCTAAATACTAAAAACAAATCAATAGTAAGTATTTATAATAATAATAATAAAAGTAAAAATTCTATCTAAAAATACAATTTGCTCGATTGCAAATCTATTTGTATTTGTTCAATTTTTTAATGGCAATAACCAAAACGACCAAATGTGCCAATTCCAAACGTTTCATCATGCTCGCAGTGCTCTAAAACGGAAACAGCTTCCAGTTAACCACTAAATAAACAAAATAAAAACAACAAAATCAATTAAAAATGCTATTAAAAAATGTTGCTCAATCAAATGTTAATGGCGTGCAAAAATGAGATATGTTTTTTACTTTTTTTTTTTTGGTTTTATGGTCTTATAGAATCGTTTGTAGACGCCGCCAGACGCCCATAATTTTTAGAGTGTGTTTTTTTAATGTTTCTGTGCCACCATTTCTCAATTAAATCGCTAATTTTGTGTTCCATTTTCCATGCGTTTCCAAAAGCTAAATTTGTATAATTGTTGCTTTTTGCTTGATATCGATTTTAGTATTTTTTTTTTTTAATTGCGTTTTACGCCATGCCATTATGCAAATGGATATTGGGATCCAATTCACCTTAATTTCTATGTTTTTGCAGCTTTCATTGATGCGTATATTGTAGTATATATGTGTGTGTGTTTGTGCGTTTGTGTGTGACATATGCGTGTAAATATATGTGTATGTATGTGTGCGTTTTAACCAATTTGTATCTGGTATTGGTTTAATGTTTCTAAATCCGTATGCAATTTCAAATAGGCAGGACGAGAAGAGAGCGTTAGAAAGTTGATGTTGAAAAACGATGATGATGATTTCTTGTATCAGCAGCGATTGGATAGATATCTGGCATATATGGTTGGTGGATTGGGTAAATCGTATGAAAAGTTCCAAATGAAAGTAATCAAATAAATGACCGAAAGATATGATAATGCTTATTTGCAGTTCTAACCGAATAACTGGTAAAAATAAGTTCGCAATTATAATAAATGACCATAGTTTAGATGGGAATAATTTAAATAAGCTTTTTAGAGAATAAGAATACTACGTTTTAAAGCACTACTTTTACTTTTAGGGCTACTACAAATGCAGCCCATTAATACTACGTTTTTATTTTGGGCAGCATGCAGCAAATGTTTTAAATTATTTTCTAAAAATCAAATGGCCAATTACGAATGCGAATTGGTAAACATCTAGAAAACCTCAATTACCATTTTGATGTATAGTATTACTAGTTAAATGTACTTTTTAGCAGGCAGCAAATATCAACTTGCTCTAAATATTGTTGTGTACCGCAAACGCAAAGCTTTTAGGACTATGAAAAAAATTAACGGCTTGTTCTTACCGCACAAAGAGGGAGCAAATAACAAAACGTATAACAATTCAGATCTTTCGCAGGGATATCGTTACGCTTCTGTGCGTGTATTCGTTTGAGTGTGTGTGTGGTCATGTGTGTGTGTTTGTGGATTTTGGCTGTACTTTAAGAGTATAAAACAGTTTTTGACTGGTTTTTGATTATTCGTTGGCAGTGTTGTAAAGTTGTTGTTGTTGAAAAGTTAGCAGTTTTTTTTTTGTTTTTATTTGCGGCACTTTTTTTGTTTGGATTGTCTGTCACCCTGTTTACATGACTCGTGTGCGGCGTATCAGTTTTTGTGTTTTGATTTTGGGTTTTTTAGGCGTTGTGTTGCCATTTGTTGACTGTTGTTGTTGTATGGCTGTTGTTGTTGTTGTTGTTGTACTTGGTACATTGTCCAACACCGTTGGCAAATTGTTGGTATTTTCGCCAATATAATTTGTTGCATACACAGGCGATGTTTGTTCTTGTTGTTGCAACTGTTGCGGCTGTTGTTGCGGTTGTTGTTGACTATTATAGTTATGACTATTGCTACTAACTTTATTACTACTATTTTTGTTTGCTAGAATACTACTGCGATTTAGCGTACGTTTTAAAAATGGGCTGGCATCGAAATTATGCTGTTGTTGTTGTTGTTGTGTGCTGCCCGCTTTTGTTGCTGTTGTTGATGATGAGCTGACGGATGTGGACACCGATGTTGTGGTGGCTGTTACCGCACCATCCAGTGTTGGTAAATGCAATGCTTGAAATTTTTTAAAGTATGCTTCGAATATTGATGTTGTTTTTGATTTTGTTGTTGGCGTTGGTTTGGCTGCTGTTGTTGTTGATGATGGCGCTGTTGTTGTTGTTGGTGTTGCCAATTGTTCTTGTTGCTGTGTTGTCAAGTGTCGTGGTTGTTGTTGTTGTGAGTGAAACTTACGTTTTTGCCGCTCAATTGCTTCATTGATCTCAATGCCGGCATTCGCCTCGTTTTCTTCATCAACTAGCTGTTGCTGTCGGTGTTGTTGCTGTTGTGGTCGCCTGTTGACTTCTTCACTGTTGTTGTTGTTGTTGTTGATGTTGCTGTTTTGTTCTTTAGCGCCAATGTTGTTGTTGCTGTTATTGCTGTTGGTGGTGGCACTATAATTTGTAATTTGTTTTTGTACCAATGGAATTGAAAATTGTTCATTTGACTCTAAAACGGATTGTTTTTGTTTATGTTGTTGTTGTTGTTGATGCTGATGTTGTTGTGTTTGTTGTGGCATTTGTTCTTGTATTAGGCGTAAATAGTATTCAATTTGTTTGCGTAATTCATGTGTATAGAGTTGAAAGATATTCGGTGTTGGTGTTGTTGTTGTTGGTGATTGTGTTGTTGTTGTCGTTGTGTATTGTGAGTTGCTGTTGCTGCTGCTGCTGCTAACACTGCTGCTGGTGTAGGTTTTAACCATAACATCACCGTTTTGTCGCCACTGCGCTTGATTTTTGAGTAATGCCAAATTATCAGTGCTGTCAGTGTTGAACAATCGTCTCAAAAACTCAAACGTTTTCATTCTGTTGTCTGTTGTTGTTGTTGTTGTCAATTTTCGCGATTTTGGTGTTGTCGAGGTGTCGTCAATGGCACCAGCAGCAGCAGCAGCAGGAGCAGCGTTCGAACTTTGCTGTATATTATTATTATAATTATTATCCTGCTCCTCGCTACTAGAACTATTGTTGCCCTCGTCATCCCGCTCTTCATCGTTATCGTTATCGTTATCGGTTTGATTATCATCTTCTTGCGATTCATTTTCCTCACTACTATTTTCACCATCTTCGCTCGATTGGCTGTTTGCATCGTTATTTTTACTCTGGCTGATTTTACTAATGTTTTTGTTGTTGTTGTTGTTGTTGGCATTTGTGGTGTTTGTGTATTCATTATTATTGGTGTTGGTGTTGTTGATAGTTTGTTGATAGTTGTTGTAAAGGTGTAAAAGGTTTGCATATATTAGAATATATGTTTTTCTTTGTACTCAAAATAAAATTGTTTCTTAACTCGAAAACTTCTACAAAACTTACACAACCAAACTACGCAATTAGAGTCGCTAAAGTGTTAGAGTGCCAAAATTTCTACTTACTTGTATCCTAAACGATAATTATTTCCATAGTCAGGTATTATGTTGGAGGGCAGTGGGGCGCAACGACCATCCAGGCAGTGCTAATGGTTGAATAAAAATTAAATCAAGTTAAAGCTTAGACAGTCAAATAGTTCTTTCAATAACCTTTACAGACGTTATAAGAATGTCTCAGAAGGCAAATAAAATAATCTTCATCACACTTACATAATTATTACCGCAAACGGAACCCTCCGCCGCCGGTCTATAGGCGACACAATAGCCTGTCTGCGCATCGAAGCAGAAAAGCTGCGAACAAACACGCTCATCCTTAAAGCAGGCGTACGTGCCACGATCTCGCCGGCATTGCGCATCCAACGAGAGTAAAGTGCCAGGCAGGGATCTGCCCAACGCGCTGTCCTCATGCGGTGAATTGTGCAGGCAGGTTGCAGTCTCACCACTATAGAAATATATATATATAAGGTTTGCTGGAGTTCTCTTTCTCTCTTTTTCGGGGCTAACTCACTTGAGAAAATGATGGAAACTCTGCACTGTACAGGCGGACCAACGGAAGCCGCGTTCCGTATGACGCAAATCGGACATTATGTAGCCATCCTCCCAGCGACAGCGTTGAGCGCCCGGTCCACCCAGATAGCTGGGCGGTGGCGAACCATCGTGCACGGCTCCCAATCTGTAAGAAGGAAATTGGGAGGGGAATGAAAATGGATTACAAATGCTAATGATGATGCAACCGGAAATGCAATCAAGTTAATATTCAACTCAACACGATGGAAATTAAATAGAGTGGAACGAGTGTTAAAATCAACATGCCAAGTTAGAAATGCAAATAGATAAACTTAACTAACAAGATCCGTTTGACGGTTGATAATTAAGTCGAATGCAAATCTCAAGCATAAGAGAATATTTTTATTTTGTACTTACAAATGTCCCACTTCGTGAGCAGCCACAATGATGCCACTGAAGCCGCCAGTGTCTTCAATAATGGCCACACTATTTACCTTCTCCAGACGCTTGTTAACCACGCAGGCACCACCAACATACGCAAAGCCTTTTGGCCAAAACAGAAAATTCAAAAATAAAAAAAATATTTTCGTCAATTAGCCTGCAGGATGTTGACAATTTTCAGTAGTAGCAGAATTAGTGGTTACACTTGTTGACGCAGTTATTAAATACACAAAAAAAATAAGAAAAAAATAGATAAAAGCCGGCGCAAGCCTTTTGCAATGTGTCTTTACTTTCAAAATTTTGAAATGGTCTGAACGGCGTTTATATTTTTTTTTCTGTTTTTATGTTTAATAACTGCCTTTGTAATATGCATTTATGAAGATATGTTTGTATGTGAGAGAGAAACGCATGGTGCAATTTGTTTGTAGTTTTTTGTTTGATGTGTTAAACATTCCACCAGTTAGATGAGTTATTGTAATATTAAAACTACATTTTAGTTACAATTAAAATTTAAGAAGCTACCAAAATACCAAATTTTGCAAATTAGAATGTCTAAAAATATATTCGCTTAGACTACAATATAATACATATTTAGAACTTATATATATTTTATTAAACATAGTTTGGAAAGCTTTTTGTAAACTTTCTGATTCATACTTTGCCTTCAAAGATCCTGTAAGGCAAAGCAATAATAAATAAATATATACATACTTTGTAAAATTTCTTATTCATATCCTGTAAAGCAATGCAAAAGTCAATAAATATACACACTGAAAAAAAGAGTTCGAAAAAAGATGTGCCTTCGGGACATGCAGCTAGCACAGAAGTCAGAAAGAGAAATGCCAAAAATATATATCACACATAAGAAGGAAAAAACCTTGAGCGAAAATAAGTCGAAAACATATATAATTATATATATTTATATATAAACAAACATCAAGAGAAAGAAATATAGATAGATGTACAGTTTGAGCAGCATTGTAAATCAGAGTTTAAAAATTCTTTTGACTCCTGGGAGTTGGAGTTGTTTATCGGTTCACATTTGTTTTTTGCTGTACATAAGGCGTGCGACACAAAACACAAAAATGAAATTCACTCTAAAGAAGAAAAAGTAAGTGAATAGAGTAAGTAGAGAATACACAAAAACACAGAGAGTGAGAAAAAAAGGAGAAAAACGTGCATGAAATTCAATTATAAATTGGTTTGATTTTTAGATGATGGAGCGACGCTTTAGGTTCGTTGCGGCGGTTGCCGCCTTTAATGTTATTTGATTTCTTGTTTTTTTGTTGTTGCTATTTTTCGCATTTATCTGTACATTGTCAGCGAACAAATTGTTGATGTTGTTGTTAAGTGTTTGTATATATATATTTTGTTTTGATTTTACCTGCGGTACCGCGATTACATTCACCAAATGCGGAGGTGCGACGGCACATATCAAGTCTGCGGGCGAAAATGTTTCAAAATGCGTAGATTTGAGTATGGATTCGATTTCGAACATGTGTAGGACCAATATGTACATAAATTAAATTGATAGTATTTGTTTTTTTTTTTATGCTTTTTGGGGCGTGCCCATAATAGAGGAGCAAATAAATAAGTTGGAGCAGCACAGCAAACAGTTTCGGGACTAATTCAATACATTTTTCGGGTCGAAAGGAAGAAAATAAATATTTTCCTAATTACAAAATCGAAAGCTGGCAAAAATATCGATGAGAAAGGGTAAAAAAGTAAGATAATATTTGATCAAAAATATATTCTAAATTAAACTAAAACTATATCTTAGATTAAATCTGTTCTAAAACTTACAAAAACCAAAAAAATGTTATTTTTACTACGTTTTAAAATAAAAAAGTAAATAATCTTTACACCATAACTGATTCCAACTTTAAAAAATAAATCGTTAATTTTAGAATAATCTCGAAACCAAACTTTATATGTTTCTTAATAAAGAATCAATGTCACAAAGAGAGACAAACAAAAAAATATCATAACTTATGCAAATAAATCAGCTACCCAAAATGCAGCAACCATTAAAATAGGCATTTACGATTTGTATGTAAAAAAAATACTCGAACCGGTTAAAATGGCTTGTGAGCAACCCGCTCCTCAAATTAGATGAAATAACGCCTCGGATTTAACTCGAATTCGTATCATTTAACTAAAATGTCAATGTATGTGTGTTGTTGTATTTTTAAGACCCACACGCAGGTTTAGGCAACTTTGTTAAATGTGTGTTTTTGATTTTCGAGTGCAAATTACAAAAATGTAGCAACAAACTAGTATTAAATAAACTATTGAAACTAACAGCTCGAAGATGTTAAAAACCAAAATGACATTTGTTCGAATGTATTATGGTGTTGCTGTGTGTGTGTGTGTGTGTGTGTGTTTGTATGTATGTATGTGTGTGTGTGTGGTCTTTAATAATTTGTTGCATTTTGATTTAGATTCTTTTACCCGCTGTGCCTTTGGTGCAACGGCCGCCTTTACGCCTGCGACACATATCATACCTGCGCACAAAGTAGACGATATTATTTCATAGAGTATAGAGTATATTAAAAAAGAAGACAGGGACAAGGGGGGGTGGTGCCCTTAAGCTGTTTGACATTGACATTGCTGCTGCTGTGATTGTAAATCTGAAAAAAGAACACAAAACAAAAAGAACACCATAACAGGCTGTTCCATTCACAGCCCTTTTACTTACTTTGTTATTGCTACCGCAATATCGTAGACGGGCAGACGACGCTCCCGAAACAGGTACTTGCCCATATCGGTGAGGGCGGCAGCGGAATCAATAGCATCACGGCCCACACGATTACGTTCCAGATAGGGCGTGGCATCACGACCCTGTAAATGTGAAGAAGAAACATTTCAAATGTGTTCAAAGAAGCGAGTCTTCAATATTATAATTTAATGTCGTCATCGATCTCTATTTTTCAACATCACTTTCAATCCAGGCTACAACCGCTTGAAGGCTCTTTAAAGCTTATGCAAAGTTAAGAGATTATAAGATAATAACATCATAAGATTTGCTATATTTCCTCATTCCTCAAAACTATTAAACAAATAAATTGAATATTTTGTTTTTTTTCCTAGAGGTCTGCAAGCATTTTTATTTTTAATGAAAACTATCGCCCATTAGGCCAATCATATTATTATGCAATTGGTCTATAACATTTGACAACTGGCAAGCAAACAAAGCAA
This sequence comes from Scaptomyza flava, assembly GCA_030179655.1. Taxonomy (NCBI): domain Eukaryota; kingdom Metazoa; phylum Arthropoda; class Insecta; order Diptera; family Drosophilidae; genus Scaptomyza; species Scaptomyza flava. Next base: position 87,420,807 of record JARNME010000404.1, read on the forward strand.
ATGGAAAATCACCAAAATTTATGGCCCACTCAAAGACGTTTAAAGTGTCCAAAACACTTTTTAGCGTAGGCAGTAGCAACAAAACACAAAACCACACAAATGTTGCCACAGTTGCCACAGCTGAGTGTGGAGTATGGAGTATGGAGGATGGTAATGAGAATGGGAGGGGTGCGTCATGCAACTGGCGAAACGGAAACAAGTGAACGTGAAAAACGTGCAACACGCCGACGAGGCGATGAAACAGATCCGATAAAGAAGCAACAAAAGCCAAAAACAAAACAGACGCTGATGCAAATGAATGAAAATGAAATTGGAGAATGGGAAATGGTGTCGCGTGGGGCAATGTTGCAAAGTCAAAGTCGTGTTGAGACGACGACTTTCGCAAACTAGTTGCAATTGTGCGTTATATAATAAAAAATTTTGTCTGCGCTTCTCCTCCGCCAACATTCAGCCGTTGCAACAAACAATTTATATCGTGACACAGGGGGCGTATACTTAATACAGGTGTTTGTTTTCTTGATGTGACAGGTACATAAATTACTATAACACAATTGTCAATCATGTCAGGCCCTAGGCTAATCAATATGTTAATAATACATTGCCTTTTAATCTAAGTATACAGTAGAACGAACCCGTTGGACCAGGCACCAAAGTGTGTGCAGGTGATAAAAAACAGGCAGGCAGGCAGGCAAATATGTCAAACAGCTTATGATTTGCCATTTGAAGTAATACAAATGTATCTGCAAGATACTCGGATATATTGCGAGTGCGCTTCGCTACTTCGAGTGTCGCGCCACTCACAAAGTGAACAGAATATATCTTTAGATTGTTTATAACACTTGTTTTAACGACTTTTATGAACTTGCAGTCAAAATAAATCCATCAATATATATATATATATATTACTTCTATTGGTATTTTACAAGGAAGCTTTCTCGCTTGGCTTATTGTGCCAATATTTTTCCAAGTGGCACTTAACGATTTATTTGTTTTGTTCTTGTTCTACTTTAACTAACTTAACAATTCCGACATATTGATCAATTGTTAGTGCGCGCACGTCTCAGAAAATATTTGGTAATTTTTCGGATAAGAAAAAAAAATAACAAAATTAAATACTATCAAGAATTTTAAATGTTTCAGCTTCGACCTTGGACAGCTTTTTTTTTTTGGGAAAGGCAATGTGCGTCAAATGTTTGCCACCAACAAAATTGCTGCTGGGAAGTTTTATGTATCTTTTTGTGTTTTGTGGTTTTTTTGTTTTTATCGAAATATCAGATAATTATACAGGTGCAGCTGATACAGACGCTGATTACGTTTCGGTTACTCCAATTTGTTGTAAATTGAAGTGGTTGGTGCATCTTTGAAGGCCTCTTGAGTGCCTGTCTGTAAGTGAGCAATTGAGTTTGCATCATGTTCGAGGGCAGTAATAACCTACTATTTGCTTGATTATTGGGTTCATCTCTCTTCAACAAAAAACAAAAATCAAAGCTTACAAAGCTGAGCATGTTGAGATCGAATAATATCGGGAAATCAATGATTTGAGTTCTATGCAATAAAACTGACTGCCTTCGATTTAAAGCTATCGATAGATCGATGTCGACACAACACTTTATAAGCTGAGGTAATCGAAGCCGAAGGAATTTATAGCTTTAAATTTCTCGATAAGGACAAGGATGATGTAGTTGTTAAATAATCTCAAAAGCTATAGAATACAACAAGGAAACCAAGCTTGAAAAGATTGTATAATTCAATCGATAAAAAAGCTAGAAAGTTTTCAACGCGAGCTGATATAACATTATTTGAGCTATTAAACACTTTCAACTCGTTTTATCTTTCGCTAAAGACATTACATCACATGAATTTGTTTTTTTCGTTTTTCGTTAAAGGACAGCTTGTCTGTTAACGGCTTAACATTGATATCTAATCATGACCCATTTGTTTTCTGCAGCTGTCTGCAAGATTTGTTGTAATTAAATCATTTTCCCAGACCTGTCAAATAACCCATGGGAACAAACCAAAATGCTAGAATCGCCGGACCACCAGTCGCACAATGGCCAAGGAGAGTGCTGGAAACTTGAGAGTTTTGAAGGACCATGGCAGTTACACAATTCAAATGTGTGCAGACTTTGTGTAGTCAGCACGAATATTTCACTCTCGTTTAAACGAAAGAGTAATTTGTCAAGTAATCTAATTTTTGTGTGGTTGTTGCCATTAGAAATATTACACATACGAGTTGTTTATTTTGTTGTTTTTGGGTGCCTCCACATTAATAGCTTTGCATGTGCAGACGAGATACGAGAAGTACCTAAAATGTAACCAGGCTGGCTAACTGGGAGACCGGTTTGCCTTTCCCAAACATGGATGTAGTTTTATATGTTTTATTTGTATTTTGTTTTTTGTTTTTTTGACTGTCTCAAAAAATGTTGCAATTGCATTTGTGCGTAATTAAATGTTAAGTCGGTTAACGTCGCTTGAACTAAATATATTAATTTAATTTACAGGGCGCATAAATCTTGCAAAACTGTCAAACTAGAGTTGCTTAAATTTCTAACGTTTCGAAATGCGCAACACAAAAATGCCATTTGAAGGCTGCTCAAACAAAATATCCACACCCAACCACCCACCAACTAACTTTAATTTTAGCTCTCCAGAGGCAGCTCCAATTCCAGCTTAAGCTTCAGTTTCAGTTTCCAACTGCAAACTTCAATTCCTACTTCCCACTGCAGTGACATATGTTTTGACTTTTGTACTGCCGCACGAGCGACTGCGCCCACACACTCAATGAATTGTTTCTTTTCCTATTTATTTTTTTGTTGGTGAATGCATTTGAGAGACAGGCAGGGATTACACTTGGAAAAAGTATGATATATGAATTAAATACATATGTTTTATTCTTAAAACAGAAACGCTAGCATTTAGATCATAAAAAATTTACCTATCTGACATTTTGTATTATTAATTATTTGTTTAAACCTAAGCCTGTAACCAGAAATACCTAAAAAAATAATCCTATTTTAATATCTACTTTTAAAAAATCTATTTTAGTTACGAATCAAAAACAATGTAATTAATATTTATAGTTTTTTTTTTGCAGTGCACTTTCGGACACCACCTACAGCGCAAGTTGGCTTTTAGACTATTTATACGTATGGCATTTTTATGTTGCCTTTGGGTCAAGCCTGTGGCGTACTTTTATATCTATGCTACTTTTCCTTTATGTCATTTGCATTTTATTGCAAATTGTATGTTTTTTTGTTGTTGTAGCACTTGCATTGCGATAAGGCTTTAAAGCTTTCCCGTGACATATGTCCAACACTACATATATATATATACGAATATATATAAAGTTTTTGGCCGGGGGCCAACACCTGGTCAGCAGCTACTTGAATGCGAGACTTCGTTAGCCAGGAATTCGCTTATGACATTTGGCAAATATGAAGCTCAAAATGTAATTCTTTGATGTATGCAATTTTGGGTCTGGATCTGGTCTGGTCTGGGTGCGGCAGCAGCAGCAGCTAACAAAAATATGCATTACTTGGCATTTCCGTGGCAATTGATAAATCCAAACAGATAACGTTGAGTTGAGGAGATTGTTGTTGATTGGCAGCACAACAACGAAACCAAAGACACTTTTGTCCCCAATATATATATTGACAGTCATGATAAATTCTAAAACCAAGCAATTATACAAGTTTATAGTGCTTTCTTTTTGAATGACATGACTGTCTATATATATAATTTATGTTGCAAGGCCTCAACAAAAGTCATACAACTTGACCTCAATATGCAAAAGAGTTGTACTAGAAGCCATTCATATTATTTCAATAGTCAATTGAGTTGAATTTATTCGCATAAATAAATCAGTTGGCTGACAAATAACCAGCAGAATTACTTAAGTGCAAAATGTTTATGTTTTATGTTTAAATTTGCGCAATTAATCGAATCTTGCCTCGAAAACAAAACGTTTTAGCAACAAAAAATCATAATAAATAATGAAAAACATATACAAACAGCAAAGTGCGTAAGTTTAAAGGCGTTGTTTTTTTCGCTCTATGTCAACAATAAGTTGGAGCTTAAACGTTTTTAAGTTTCAACCTAGTTTTTTTTTTTTGTGCAATGCCAATAATAATAATGCATCAAAACTTCAAATTTATGGTTAAACTGAAAATTCTTATCGAGCGCAGGCCAGTTTACGGCATACAGATCTCCAATTACAATTTGCTGGTATATTAAGTGCACACACACACACAAACATATGTACATAGTAACAGCGACACGCACTTAGTAAATTGCGTATACGCAACGCTGAGCGTTGAAAAATGTTTGTGGCGCAAGCGCAACGCGTTCGACACTTGTACAGCTGTCGCCGTTGTCGGCTGTCGCAAGCCGATATCTTGTTTAGGCTGGTGGGGGGTGTGGTCGCAGGGGGTAACTCAATTCTAACGGAAAGCTGCTCGCAATTAATTAAAATGTTAATTAAATGTCACAGATAAAAGTTCATGCGTTCATTTTGTGCTGCTGCTGCTGCTGCTCAACAGTAGCCCGCCCGTGCCCATTCTGCAACTGCAACTGAATCTCGAACTACTGCCCACGCTTCGTTTAATTATCTACAAGCGCATTCTGGTTTCTGGTGCTGGGCATTATAAATCTGAAGCTACGATTTGTTATGATTGCCCACGATGACGATAAGCGAAAGAAATGCAACTGACTGACAACATGATTAATCAAGTTGATCTGGGATTAGATTAGCATAAAAAAATATAATTACTTCTAACTATAATTAAAAAATGAAAACAAGAATATATTTACCAAATATAAGTTAAATGTTTAATACAACATTATCTAGCTATAAAATAATATTCCATTAAATATTTTTTGATCAAGGAGTCCGAACTATGACTTGTTCTAATGGCTACCTCTCTTCTCAGACCCCAAAACCCTCAATGCGTGACTTTGTTGTTGTTGCTCGGCATTAAGCTATGGCATATTTTGCCAACACACACTTCATCGGCTTATCGGATATGCAATATCGCATAAATTTGTAGCCCCTTTAAAGCAAATTCTGAGTAATTACTCTGGGGACACGATTCTGTTTTCGAACTCGAAATCGACAACGAACATGTTACAATTTTTTGTCTACTTTTTCGTTTTGGTGCCATAAATTCGCATGCGGATTTGTAGTTTATGGCCAGCGAAATATATTTCAACATTAATTAGCAAGCAAAGGCGAACGAAAAATATATTTTTTTTTGGTCGATGTTAAGCGACGGATGCAGCCGGTGTATCTGTAACAGGCAACAGATACAAAAATACAGATACATATTTGTATGTGGGCTGCTGTAGAAGAGGAAGTCGTCTCTATATGAAATTGGGCTAAGATCTGAGAGGCCACAATCTATGCGGCGGCCCATTAAATTATATAACAGCAACGCAGTCACAACGCGAGCAACAACAACAGTTTGCTGTCTGCTGCTGTTGCTGCTGCATTATTTATGCAGTATAAAATATTTATACATAAATTTGTTGTGTGTGTTTGTGTCTGTTAGCCAAAAACCAATTGACGTACTTAGGGTAAGACAGTCGACTTTATCGTGTGGGCTTGATGCAACTTGTAACTGCCAGCTTTTTGTTGCAGGTGCAAGCAACATATAAAAAAAAACTTAAGAAAAACAAAACACAACTGCACCAATTTACCACTTTCCACAAATGTGTGTGTGTGTGTATCAATGGGTCGACAGTTTAACTCAGACTCTTCTTGCTATCTCTCTCTCTCGCTCCCTCTCTCTCAATGTGTGTAGCATGTAGCAGCAGCAACGATGGCGACGACAAATGGCTTCCTGAACCGACCGACTAACTCTGATGACGCGACTACGTTGACTTGTGTGAGAAAGTCAAGCGGGCCATGCAATAATGTTGTCAAAGTGTTTTATGGTTCACGTTACGCAACGTTATGCATTTATTATGTTCGTGCAGCTTAAGAAGTTACGAGAGAGAGAGAGAGAGCGTGACTGAAGGATCTAAGGATGCGATGGGAAAAAAACTATTCTTAATATAAGAAGGCTAACCAAACAAACCATTTTTGTTAAATTTTATCTTATCTATCTTGTTATAATTATCCCTGCAATAAAATCATTTTTGAAAAACCATTTTTATTAGTGTATTTGACGACAAACCTTTTATATGACCCACTCATAACGAACCGTAATGGCATGCAATTAGATTTAAAGCTCGTTTAAAATGAAGTTTCGAATTTCTGAGCCACTTCAATCAGAGACATTTCGATTTGGACCTAACCGTTTGGCAAGTTCGTTGCCTGAGTCTTTTGTTCGCGTGCGCCTAAAATTCGCTAGCTCCTTAGGCATTTAGCAACGTTGATTTTTCTTTATACGAAATACTAACAAAAAAAAGTTGTTAAAAATTTGTTCGCTTTGCTTTTGTTTATGGCCCAAGCAAATCGCCAAATTGATTGTTCACATTTTTTCTAGCGTTACGATTTCAAAGCGCATGCGTTGCATGTTTGTTATTATTGTTGTTGTTTTATGCGCTATCTTTCGTTCTTTTTCACTCTCGCGATTGCCAACTAAATCGTGATAGAGTTGTTTTTTTATTTGCCTGCGGCTGGCAACTGTTCCAATTTGCTTGGTGAGGTCAAAGTTGAGCACACAAATAGTATATTACTCAATTAGTCGATTGAAAGTTAAGCAGCCGCAGTCCGCTTACTGTTAAAGGATTGTGTAAGGATTTGTTAAGTATGCAATGCGTACTCACCCGTGATATAATAATGCCTGCAATACTGATGCGTATTTTTGGTCCCTTGAGCAGACGATAACGCAAATCCACACCATTCCAGAATGAAATAAAGTAGCGTTTGACCTGAGTTGTGAGAAAAAAAGAATAACTTAGAGCTTGTTTCAAGAATTCGTAATCTGATTTAGTTGCTGTCTAGGCACATTTATCAGCTGCAGCTGTCACATTTTATACAAAACTTTGATCTAAGCGGCTTAGACATAGGCAACAAGAAGACGAACGCACCCAGAACACAGAGCGCCATTAATCTTCAGCTGCGAGTGATGTGAATACTAATAAAAGGTGTGTGTGTGTCGGAATGGTTAAGAACTGTGGCTAAATAAACATCAGGGCTAAGAATTAATGCAGACAAATTGTAACAAGACTTGATATATGGGAGAATCTAATGTTAGTTAGGCTTTTGAAGAAAAAAACAAAATATTAAAATATAGAAAAATACATAAGAAGTGAAGTACTTGTGAATAGAACTCTACAGAAAAAGGTTGTTAACCGTTAAATCTAATACAATGGAGTTCTTAAGATCAACTTTTTATTTCCTCAAAACGCTTAACAAAGACAAAACAAAGAAAAGTTTAATTAATTTGATCTTTATGCATTTATCATTTACCTTTGCTAAACTAATTCAACTCAATTAATATGTATAACTTGTCGTACGTTCCCTTCTATCAGATATATTTATATTGCCCAAAATAAAACAACTTTAACAAAACTTCAATTCTTCGACTGGATTTGGGAGTGTATTAAGTTTGAGTTTTTGGGCAATCCCAAGTATCTGTCGCGGCATATTGCGTGACAATTTTTGCTTATAATTGAACGCACCTGCAAATTGTCGCCGCCATGTAGACGATAACCATCATAGTCGACAATAACCAAGACCTCGGGATAGATAATATATGGGGATTGGCGTCTTGGACGAACACGGGATTCAGCGGTTTGCGGTTCCGCTTCAGCGTTGCCATCATCAGCGGCGCCCTCATCCTCATCGTTGAGGTCTTCAAAGTCGGGACTAGTGCCGCTGCTGCGTCGACGTCGACGCTGCAAACGTTCAAGTTTACTGCTGGCAAGCAGATCATCCGGCTCCATGAAGGCTGTGAACAGGGAGAGGGAGAGGTAGAGAGAGAGGGGAAAATGAAATACAAAACGATTACAAGCAAGTCAGGTAGCTGGACATTTAACTGTATTTTATATAATTTTTAACTCATTAAAAGGCAGCCCCTTTAAAAAAAACATAAACATTGTTGAAGAATTGCATAAGCTTAAAACCAAAAACAAAAAAACAAACAACAATAAAATAAGCGTGTTTATAGTGCAATGGAAATTTAAAGCTGTGGTATTTTGGCGCCGTGTAAGTGCATCCGTCGAAGGACAAACAATGAGAGTTCAAGCTGCAAATTGAACTCATGGCTTAAAAAGCAGCAAACCAAAAAAACCAAAAAAAAAAAAAGCGAACAGGAAATGCTAATCATGTGCACGTTGATCTTGCCACTCGTAGCGAGAGAGACGATCTCGACAGATTTATGCTTAGAGCTTTGTTTTCTTCAATGTGCCCATTACTGAAGATTAAGTTATGCGATCAGCGTGGAACGAATGAAGAATGCCCCACTCCTAAGGTGGATCAATGTCAGGCCAAGGCAAAAGAATAATAGATCTTCATCTTCATCGTCTTTTTTGTTTTCGATCATATCTTATTAAAATTTAAAATAGTTTTGAGCTTGTTATATTTACCAAAATCACTCATTTGTTCATCTGTGGCAGCTGCCTCACGCTTGTAGACAATATGTTGCGCTTGCTCCTTGTTGGCACTCAGCTCGTGTGGCAATGGCTTAATGACCAGATCGTGTCCAATGCTGCCCTCCTGTAAACAAAATTAAGAGTGATTGTTTGGAAGTGGAAATAAAACAAAGCTAAGTTATGGAACTAATTTGTGTGTGGGAAAGCAAGAGTATATAATATTAATATCGCTTTGTTAGTTGTTAAACAAATTCTTTCTGTTTCTGCAAGTGAAAAGCAAGTTAACTGCAAATACTTTCAACATTTTGATAAACAATAAACAACTTTTAGCTTTAACATTCTTGAATAAAAATCACATTTCACGTCAAAGTTAAACCACCCTTTTTTGTTTTGTTTAAATCGATGTTATTATTATTCCATTTAGTTGTAGTTAAACTACTTAACAGCTGACACGAGTTGCAAAAATTCATAATTTACCACATTTACTTAATATAGCTCTTCGGCTTAACATAAATCAACAAATCATATGAATGAGTTGGCTAACTTGGCATATGGAGTGGTCATAAAAATTAGCTGCAATTTGCATAGCTGAACAATTTATGCAAATCACTTTTGATCTGGATAAGAATGTTTCTTGGGCGTTTAGTATATTGTTGTTGTTGCTGTTGCTGCTACTGCTGTATTTTTATTGCCTCTGTAATTGCAATAATTAGCTAAATAAAATGACGAAATGGTCAAGAAACAACCTTGAGCAAGGTTAGCCTTATTGAAAGCAATCTTTTTAGCAATCGTTTAATTTGCGCCATTTCAACTGATAAACCATCAAACTAAATGTTTGTAGTTTTGACGTTGAAGGGGATGGCAGGTGGGGCATGCATCACCCACTTGAGAACGCCCCGCGTTGAGTTGGGCGAATTATATTCAAGCCACGCTCAGTCGGCAATTCTATATGCTATAATTAAAAAATTAAATATAAATTACAGCTGCTAAAAAACTATTAATGTTTGAGTTAGAATGCGAGTGTGTGTGTTTTAATTATTGATGTGGCCAAAACACGAACATGGCCAAAACGGAAATGTGACTGGAATTAACACAGTATGCGCGTCAGTCATAATGCTTAAACTTGAATGCTTTTTAACCATTAACTCTTTGAGTTGAACTCAATGTGATATGCGAGAGAACCTGACTGTGCGGTCTTTTTCGAGTAAATGCCAAAAGGAAACGCAAGAGTTCAATGTCCTCGCGCATTGAACAGCGTCTGCCAAATGCCAAACAGCCGCAAAGACAACAAATTTTGTGCCATAAACAAATTGCAAGCAACGCAGCTAACAACAACAAATTGCCATTGATGACATGCCAGACATTAACAACAACAAAAACAACACCAAAAACCACTTCGACTTCGACTTTGACTACAACTTGAAGTTGACTTCAATGCCGACTTTATTGAATATTGCAAAATTGCTTGCAAGAAAAGTGCGTTTCGCCAATTGAATTCAAATTGCAAGTCTGACCCAGCTGCTAAGTACCGTCTTTTGGGCATTTGTGAATTATGAGAGATGCTTGGCATTTCGACATTAAAATGCATTTTTCATAAGATAACGGTGCGTATGATTAATATTCGAAGATAAGCACATCGGCAAGATATTATTCTTTTTTTTTTTTTGGCATTCAACTTGAAAGCTGACATCCAGCGCAGACAGGTGAATGCCCATTCAAAGTTTAAAAAAGGGTGCATAAAATAAATTCAAGATTAAGTTAAAAAAAAAGTCATAAAGTTCAAACTTATCATTAATAAATTTGTATAACTTTTGTTAAGATCTATAAATATTACTTATTGTTAAGTTACTTATTCGGACACTTCTCCTCTTCAATAAAAATAAAATATATTCTTAATAATTTGAATACATTATTATCTTATTTAATGCAATAAATTGGCTATGAATTATTAAAGCTTTCGTGCTGTGCTTGAAATATTATTGTAAGATTATTCGAATTGCGAATGAAATAAATATTGACAATAATTTATTAATTAATTGGATCTGCCCTGCTGTGCGCAAAACATATTCTCGCCATTGCTTAATAAAATTGTTTACAAATTTTTATTTATTTTTTGGCTTTAGCGTGTGCAATTGACAACTAGTAGATGGCTGTCAAATGGGCGCAACATATTTCGCACATTTTTTTTTGAATATGTTTATGTGTTCCGCCTTTAAAGCAATAAATGCACGAAAAAAAAATGACCAGACAAGGCGTATTTTTCTTTGCGGCATGTGCCATGGGGTAAAATGAATTTATTTTTCTTTAATCTGTAGCTCTCATTGACTGGACTGTTGCCGAGTTCTTTTGGAGGCATTCGGCAAAACAAGTTTAAGTGTAATTAAGTTTAAGTCCGAACAAAATGAAACTTTATGTTTATGCTCGAGTGCAATTAATAAATTACAATGCAATTTATTTATGTGCGTTTGTGTTGAAATTTGGCATTTTTCTAAAGTATCTGAATTCCCAAGGTGCGTAGTTAAACACAAATACACACAAGCATTTGATCAAAGTGCTAATAGTATTTAGCTAATTATACTGTGATAAGTTTAGGAGCAGCAGCTGCAGGAGCAGCAGTTAGTTAGTAGCATGCAACAAGGAAAACAGCAAATTGCTTTCAACAACGCAGCAACAACGCAGCGACCAACGAAAATAAAGTTGTCTTCGCTGTCTAGCTTATGTAATCACCCACAACATGATTGTTATATATATCTTGTTGCCAGTTGTTGCTAGCTGGGTTGTCTTAAGCTGGAGTTACAGGCGGCGTTATTTATTACATGGCTTCGAACGCAATTCCCCCAACTTGGCTTAGACCGCACTAAGCCTTTCACAGACTCAGTCAATCGGACAGTTGGACAGCTGGACAGCTGGATAGTTGGATAGTTGGGCAGTTGGCACCTGCATTTAACTCCAATTTCTATTGAGGCCAAAATACCACGCCTATCAAACTCGGCTGATAGCAATCAATTGTCAATGCTATGATGGATTTGTGATGCGATGATAATTGATATTTGGTGTATTTTCGGCATTATCTCGATGCTTAATTGCTTTTTGATTTCGCATAATACGCGCACATCGACAACAAGCCAACATTATTCAAAAGATATTTATGTTACATCATTTCTTATACCGCACCCGCCTCAAAAGTTCACTGAACTAAAACACAAACACACACAATGGTAAACTAACTTATTACAATCAAATTTAACACCTCCTGATGTTTGTTTTTTCGGCTTCAACTGTGCAAATATCGAAAAGTTGGCAGCAAAACAAAAATCATTTTGTGGCTTGTAATTTTTGGGAATTAGCATAATTTGTGCAAATTCATGACACGAACATTTTCGAAGCCAGAGGAGTCAAAACCACAATTTTTGGTGTTGCTTTTTTTTTTTTTTGCATTTGATTTTTACAATAATGGCAACTGCCAACCAAACAATGATGACGTCAAATGCAATTGTAATGGATTTTAATAAACATTTTATTAAAAAAAAAAATAATTATAGAGATGTGAGTTTGATGCGAGTTGATTTTTAAGCCAAGAAAACAATGGCTATGATTAACAAAGCTAAAGTATTTTTTTCAGTGCATTTTTTGTTTTCAGAACTATGCTTGGTATTTACTTATCTTAAAGATAAACAAATGCAAATCGATTAAGTTTTTTGGGCAAAGCCAATTAACACCTGTTAAAAACTATGCTTAACATATGGGATCGGAAGTGCTGCCACCTGTAATTACACACGTTTTCCAAGCAATATATATACTTATAAATTGTTTTTTTTTATTTTTTATCCATAGACCATAAAGTATACTTGTGTTTTGTTATTGGCGTTGTTTTTTTGTTATCATCTTGGTCAAGGTTAAATCTAATCGAAGCTTAAGATCGTTGTTCAATGCAACTGCAAGTAGCCATAAACTAAAGCAACAACAACAACAACAATCAGAACAAACATTCAATACATACAAACATGGTTGGCACAGCCCCAAAGCAGTGTTAACAGTTTGTTTACATAAAACCAGCTCGTTATTAAAAAAATAAAGAACAAAAAATGAACTAAAACCCACCTTCGGGCAGCGATAATGTATCTGTATCTGTGTGTGTGTGTGTGTGTGAATTTGTGTATCTGTGATCAATGAATATTTATAAGAATTAAAACAGCAGCAGCAGCGGCAAGAGCAACCTGGCACCGCCCATGGTCACCTTATGGCCAGCAGCAACAAACACTTGGCCCACACCGCTGCAATATTTATTTATTTTTTTTGACGTTCTAAGCCAAAATGCAATCAAATGCAATTAAAATTAATTTGCTCACTGGCTTGTTGAGACCAAAAAGAATAAATATGTATCTCTGCCAGATGCTTAACGCACTCTGCACACATTTCGGCATAATTTGTTATATCGTGCAATTGGTACAATGTATTTCTGTGTGGCTTAAATGCGTTGGCTGTTGTTGTTGTTGCTGGTAACAACAAGTTCAATGCGAACGGGGCAAGTCAAAGTGCGCTTTTAAAGTTTGCCGCTCCAATAACTCCGCATGACAACGCTACTGCTTAGGTGGACAGGTGGTTGAGACGGGGGGCAGGGTTGGCCAGACGCTTGATGAAGTTGCATGTCAATGTCAGTTGAAGTCAAAAGCAAGACAAGTCAAGTTAACATTGTAGCTGCTGCTGCTGTTGCTGTTGTTGTTGTAAGCTGCATGTTATCCTTGCACTTACTTTAGCCAAAGTGAAGGTCCATCAAGGTCGTTGCGTTTGTGCCAATTCTCTTATTTTCAAAAGTTAATATCGTTTAAGAATCGTCCAAAAGCCTCTTTTTAATGCCTTGAACATGTAAAATTCAAGAAGCATTTCCGGCTTCATAAAGTTCAAATATTCTTGATCGCAAAGATACCAGAGACTCTAAGAGCTAGAGACAACATAATAAGAAAAGAAGTTTGATCAAGCTAGAAACAGTAGAAGTTCGTTCAATATCTCCTTGCGTTTCTGATGTACAAATGTTATTGACCAAATCTTGTTTAGGTGTGAAATTTTCATCGTAATCAGATCATTTTAAACATTTTTGGTATTATCAAATTTCGAATATTCCATTGCCCGATTGAAAATTAATCAAATAACTCGTTTATTGGAATTGACTTTTAATTCACTTAAGCCATACATTTTTTTAAGCTTTTCCCTCCTTTGTTAAAGCGTGAAAACTGCCGTTTGATCGTCTTATGTGATCCGTTTTTTTTTTGGGGAGGCAAATATGCATTCACGTAACCGATATGCTTTAAACTGTTATTAAAATGCAATATGCTGAACGGCACCCGCCGCCGCCAGTTGCACGCTGTTGTTATCATGTTGCCACACGTCGTCGTTTGTTAAGGGGAGAGGTAATTAAAAATCATTTTTCATGAGGAAATTGTTGCAGACAGACTGTGTGCCCCAAATTGATTAAATAATCCATACATGTGTGTGCCCCACAAACAGATCTCTAAAATGGAGCGCAGCAAATCCTTTCGCGCGCAATGCGTAAAGATCAACAGCAGCTGATGTTGCAGCAGCAGCAGTAGCAAAACTTGCTGTTGTTATTGCTTTTGCCATGGCGCGTGCTAAACGTTTTTGTGAATTGCAACTGAATGGGCGATCTGCATACAACGGGGAGAGCGTCAGTTATGCTTTTGACTAGCTGCTTGTCGTGTTGTCGGATCAATTTTGTTTCACTTAAGTTGCAGCAAGCAGCCAAAAGGCAGGCCAACTTGCCAAACTCGATTAGCTTGACCAACACTCTGATTTGCATTGGCCAAAAAATAAAAACGAAAAAAAAATATCAGCCTCATACTCAAATGATATTTTATATGGTGAAATTGGCAATTTATGTATTAGTTTCGACCGAAAAAAATTAATAGCTTGATGTAGAAAAAGTGACGTCTGGTTTAAATTACTTAACTCATTAGATGTAAAATGTTTTACATTCATAAAATACCACGAGTTGAAATTGGTAAAGGTGCATCAGTTGAAGGTGTCACCGACGCGGAATCTACTCTTAAAAAGTTTCAATGGCAAGGACAAGGATTTAAACCTCTTTGGAGCGAGTCAAAACTTTCCATGGGCGAAAATTCCTCCAAAACTTTTCCGATTCTCAACAGGTGCACTTTTGTGAACAGAGCTTGACCTCCTAGATCAAAACGCATTAAAGTCTGTTATAAAACTGCCGACACAGATTTTAATCATTATTGAGAATGACAATTGTTGAATGTAATAAAGCAATTGATACTTAAATTAAAAGTATATTTTATTTTAAGCAAAAACACAGCGTCATAAAATCGAATATCGAATAAAGTTGTAAATGTTGTCGCAATAAAAGCGATGCAGTTTAATAGCCAACGTTTATCTGTTTTCTGGTTTTTTTCTGTTTGAATGTCAAATCACAAATCGAAAGACTTAGGCAACGAACTCGAGCGTCTGTCAGCGTCGGCGGCCCAAAAGAGCAAATAACATAAATTTAAGTGATTTTAACACGTTAATACCGCAATTGCTGATGCAAATCAAGTCACTGGCCAGTCTGCCTAAGCACACTTAGAAATTGTGGTGCTAAGACACGTTCAACTCTATGTGTAAATATCAAGGCTGTATCAACATCGGGCTTTAACAATTTGTTAAAAAGGTGACGACGAAGCAGAAGCTCTCCTCATCTTAAGAAAAATGGAAACTAGTTTCCAGTTTCTCGAGGCACATTCTTAATGATGATGCTGCTGCTAGATAAATGCGCGCGTATCTAATAGAGTTGCCCAAAAACACCGAAAAACCGTGTCCAAAATGGCAACACGTTGTTGTTGTCATTGTCGCTTTAGCTACCTAATAATTGTGCTGGCTTGTTGATTCCGTCTCATTGGTTTGTGGCATAAATCGTCATAGTGCACATTCGTATATTGATCTTAAATGCTGACTGCACTCTTCAAATGCCAAAGTGAATGTTGGCAAAAGGGCAAATCTAAAGCCAAAGCTAAAAGGTTTGGTTTAAAAAAACAACACAAGGAAGATGATAATCGAATGTGCCAATATCTATCATTACACACTCTCCCCTCACTGTGTTATTCAATGCTTTGATGATGCTTTGTCTTAAGTAAGATTTCCTGTTTTAAAATAAGCTGCATTGGTTCGTTACTGAAGGCCTTTAAAGGACAAATACTTTTACTGTTTAATATTAAGATAACTTTTGATAATTTTACAGGCAAAAACATCAACATGATTATCTATATAAGTATTAAAATAATTTGAAGATTTTTAAAGAAGTCTTTTATCACTTCTTCACTACTTCACCAAGTTAGCCATGGCAAATAATTAATAGCTTCTTAAAGCATTGTAAATTTGTAATTAACCATGTTATGCAATTAACATGAACGTTGTTAGTTCTTTACTTGCCAATTGAATAATTCATTTTACTAACTGCTTTAGCAACTAAAAAACATATGCGTAATTCTCAAGCTAACGTTCAGGCAAAGCGTATTAAATTAAGTTGATTGTTGTTGTAGCAAAATAAGCAAACATAATGAATTGATAATAAAATAAAGTAAATCACAACCAAACTATGTTGAATTGCAGGTGCAACAAGTGCATTGTCTGATATGTTTTTATATCTTTTTCATTACATTGTTAATTAGCCAAAAATACAAAAAAAATCATTAATAAAAGAGTTAAACAAGCAACTTGTTTTGCAGATAATACCCGCTGCATCTGCTGACTGCTCGACCTTTTGGCTAATTTGTTTAAAGTTAAAACCAAAAATATATATGAAAAAGGCGGGCAGCTGTATTTTGGCCTGACATTTGGCGCAATTAGCATTAATCAAGCTTTTGCAGCTTGGCCCCAAAAATGCTTTATTTATCTGCACAAACGGCGCTGTCCAGCCGAAACAAATTATGATTACACTATTGCTTGATGCTTTGGTGTTTGATTGTTTGTTTTGTTGTTGTTTTTGTTGTTGTTGATTTTGATTGACGTCTAATAATGCGTGTGTGTGTGTGTGTGCCCTTGAACTCGTTTCATAGCACTTTGCACTACAAAAACACACAAAGTGCAATGCACTTTGTAATTTTAATAACAATTAGCGGGCGCCTAAATGATTGTTACCAATTTTGTTTGCATATAGCAAATATTTGGTCAGCTAATTGGCATAGCAAATAAGAAGCTATTGGTAATAATGACCAATGGTTGGGCGGAGTTAATTTTTAACTAGCCATAAATAAAGTTACCTTTATGTAGATGATATTTAGATATTTAGTTGCGTGAAGATTTTGATTTTCTTGTTGCTTGCTGCGTTCAGCCAAGCGAATTTTGTTGAATGTCGAAATATTCAATGTCAAATTGTTTAGCTAATGCAACCAGTATGATAATGAGAGGTGTATAATAACAATATGTTTATAAGCAAATAGCAGGTACTTGAGTTTGATTTATGGTTTCAAGTATAGTTTAGACAAGATGAGCCAATAAAGCTTTTTTCATATTAAATTTTTCCCTTTTCAACACCAAATGGATTTAAAATGGATTTAATAACATGAATAACAGCTTTAAAAAAAGCAAGCTAAATTGAAGTTAAACATTCTTTTGCCTAGAGTCAAAGATTTATAGCCAAAACAAATTACGTTTTGAGTTTAAGTGCCAAAAATGTTTACTTCCTCTCGCAGTCAACAAGCTAACCTAACCTACAAATTGGGGCGATACCGATGCCGTGCTTCACTTTCAACGCTGCCCAACCCATCAAGTAACTTAACGCTTCAAGTTGCTGCCCATTTCAAATAGTGTTGTGGCTACAACAAAAACGAAAACAATAAAATGCTGGAGGGTTTTTTTTTTGTGTTTTTGGCGGCAAAACGTTTCTGTGTGACTTTTTATGTAATCGCGCTACAATTACAACAACAACAACAACAAATAGTGCGTGCCAATTTGTGTTGACAGAGCCATAATTAAACAAGACGTGAGTGCAAAAAACCCACAGCAACAACAACAACATCAAAAGAAGTGAGCCATTTTTTGGCGCAAAACTTGTGAAATATGCAGTTGGCAAGTTTGTGCCTTAAGTCTTTTGTTGTTGTTGCTCTCTTGCTTAAGTGCTACAAAATGCAGTTGAGTTCTGTTGAAAAAATAAGCTGTGTGTGTTTTTTTGTTGTTGTTAATTTTTGTTGTTTTAACTTCTTTAAGCCTTTGCTAAGAATGCGTGGGTCAAAAAATCGTTTAAAATTAATGCAGCTTAGTAATTAAGCGAGTTCGGCTTAAATCAGACACAGAGACACACACAACAATTTAATGGCATCAACAATGCGGCTTGGCTCTAATTAGCTGGCCATAAAATGGCTAAAGAGTCATCACAGCAGGTCGACTTCATTTGGCGAGCTGGAAAATTGCGCAACACTTTTGAGGCTGCCTTTCAGACATCTTCTGTCGATGCTGAATATTTTTTTTAATTACAAGTTGGTGTCTTGATACTTTATTTTTTAATTTTTTACATGCCGTTTAAGGTCAAAGCTAAGCCGGAAGACGGCTGGCCGGCCGGCCAACTGGGCAGCCAGCCGGCAAGCCAGACCAAACGGCCCGAAACCAACAGCTGCATTTCGGGATTGCGAAATTTTTCCAGCCAGCTTTGCACTTCAAAATGTCAGCGTGGCAAACATTTTTCCACATATTATTTATGAATTGTTTAATTTTCGCATGTTTTTTTGTTTATATTTTTATTTTGCTTTTTGATGCCTGGCACTGGCGTACTTGGCCATAACAAGTCGGTCAAGACTTGGCCAAGTCGGGCCAGACATTGCTGTTTGACCTTTTATTGGCTGGCCTGCCAGTCCAACCAACTTGTCTCTATGTAATTATTATCAAAAAATACATTTTTCGACTTTTGTTTAACAAATTAAAATCTGCCAAAAATTGTCTATGCTACATACATTGTTGTTAAAGAAGCGGTTGAAGCCTTGTTTATTGGCCATATTGACGCTGATAGCTGTTGATGGCTGATTGTTGATTGCTTTGATTGACCCTATTACGTTTTGGCCAACTATTTATTCGTTATTGATTATTAATTTGTGGCTTTGTGACAGTTTGCCACGGTCTTCGATTCAACTCATTAATATGTATACCAATTAAATGGCTTTAAGTCTTTTGGACATGCGAATTTTGTGTTCAAAAATTTCCCAAGCTAATTAAACTTCCATAAGTCTGCGAATTTTTAAGTACTTCTTTATTTTGAGCTTTGTTTCCTGCTGCAAGCTGTATGTTGATTGCCAATTGTGTTTTTGTGTCTGTGCAAAAAAGCTTCAAGCTGTTACTAAAAGAAACTAAGTAAAATTCATGAGACGACCTTCAGCTGTTAAAGTGAGGAAACGAACAGAACATTTTGCAGATCATTTTGTTTTTTTCTTAGATGTTGCATCATTGTTGTGGCATGTGTTCGTTGCAATATGCTAAACTTAATTTCCTGCCTTAATAAAAAACTTTACTTAAGCTAAACTGAAAAGTAATATCAATTCGGTCATTCTGTTACATATCAGTTCTTAATGCTCCACACGATTCTACACGATTATCTATATCTAAGTCTTACAATAGGAATTGTCGACTATTTTTAAGCATATCGCCCATACGCCATCAAAGTTTTCACTTTAGCAAATTGGTCAAGGTGGCTTGATTTGGTTGTGACGACTATAACTCGTGAGTATTTTTTCTTGTTGTTGTTGCATTCGCAGCTGTGGTCATTTGACAATGTCTAATGTCGATATCGACATGCAATTCACATTACGGCTGCCGTTTATATTTGTGCGCAGTCCATTATGGCATAAAAACATACATACATATACATATATAAATTAATGCTTAATCAGCAAAAATTGTTTAAATCCGCAAATTATTCGCAAGTGGCAGGCGTTTAATTGTAACTGCTCCCAAAGTGCAGCCCACTGGTGGTGGTGGACAAGCGCATTTTGGTGGCCAAGTTTGACGACCATAACAATGGACCGTTTGTCATAGCAACAACAACAACAACAACTGGAGCTATAAAAATCACAGGCGTGTGTGTTAATTGAAATTCTTGTTGTTGTGTCTTGACCTTGCATTTTGTTGGTAATGTTTGAATTGTGCACTTACCATTATTAAATCGCCCGTTTCCATATGGCGACGCATTAGAATCGCAGCCATATTTGGCTCATCCTGAAAGACTTCACCAATCTCATGTCTGTGATGCTGTAAAAAATAGAAGAAAGTTTATTAATTATAATATACTTATACTGATATTTAAAAGAAGAGAAAACAACTAAAAAATAAATATATTCTATATAAATGTATCAATAAATGAAAAACAAATACCATAAAAAATTCATTCACAAATTGTTAACAGATCTATCATTAGACGGCCTTTGTCGGGTCAGGATATCAGAACAAAATTACTAAGCTGACCGCCGGCTTTTAATTAAGCAAATATATTATATGATTGCATTCCAAGCATACCAAAAAATGAACAACAACAAGCGTAGCCAACGCAGCCAAACTGTATGTAAAGCAATTTTTTTATAAAACAAAAATTGTTACTAATGCTGGTCTATAATTCTAAGCAAAGACAAAGCTAAAGCGTGGTAAGGTGGTCAGGCAGCTGAATATTAATTAAATGCACCACCAGACAGATACAAAGAGGCACACACACACAGACATGCTGTCTTTGAGGGGAGGTAGATGAAACCCGGAGATCAGAGACGGGAGCAACTGCGTGGGTATTTTTTTGTGTGAGTAGCGCCGTGCTTTGATTTATGCACTTGGTCAGAAAATCTGACGCCTCAGCATGCACGTCACTCATACGCCGTGTGTGCCATGATGTGATGTTGGAGTTGTATTTTTTTGTTTTATTTAAGTTGTTCTTGTTGAGCCTGACCATGAATATATATGTATGGGTTTTTATGGCTAAATCTAAAGCTTAAGCTTTTGACATTTGGCCAACTGGCGAATGATCTGGTTTCTTGCAATCCTTTGACATCGACATTCGTGTATTTTTTTCTTCAAATTTTTGTGTATTTGATTTTCAAGGCAACATTTTTATAGTATTTGTTGCCCAATTTAAGCTTGAAACCTAGGGGATTTACCAAATACATATTGAATTTGAATTAGCATAGTGCTTGGCATCATATGTGCAACTAATTAAATTAATTGCTGCTGCGCCTGCCTATTAATTCTGTAATAAATATCAAAATTAATGTAATCTGACACTTGACATCAGAGCATTTGGCATTGACTGCGTATTGGACTCAGGCCGCCAAATATAAAATAAAAACGCAACAAATCTAAGCCACACACACAAAACTTGTCCGCGGCGCTCTATCAAATTACAAGCATAAATCATTTTCATAACTGGCCTCTGTGATTTGTATGTGAACCGAAAAACAAAACAAAAAACTGCCATAAAAAGTCAGCCAAGTGCCAAAATCAAAATCAACTGCAAATTGACCGAATAGCCATTGGCCAAACACACAAAAAATAAAAAAAAAACAACACAAAAATCTCACGCGATGAAAGCAGAGCGAAAAACCGCATTGACCATAAATCAGCTGGGGGTTAAATAGACAATGGACCAACGGCCAAAATGGAAGATGTGGTTAACTAAATTGAATACGAAACTAGTCAAAATAGATAATTGAATAAAGACCTAATGCTTAATAGTCTATAAAATGTTATGAATGGGCAAGAAAAAAAGTGCGATTAAGAAAAAAGTTTAAAGTAGAAATTTAAATCATTAAAAAAGAAGAAATAGTAGAGACTGGCATTGAAAGATGCAGAACACATACCACGAAGCCTGCCTAGAATCATAAGAATAAAAAATAAATACTTTTTCAACAAACAAATGGAAACAAAGAACTCGTGATGATATCTAACAAATTGGCAAACGGATAAGCGAAATCATTGGGTCCGTCTGGCATGCGACAACATGTAGAGGCGGTAATGGGGGCGTGGTAACAAAAAATGGGTGTATATTGATTGTCTTTTTGTTGTTGCTGTTGACCGCGAAACGTGTTGACACGCAAAACGCACCGCGCACCACAGCAGCCAATAAATAGCAAAAATAACTAAAAAAAAAATGTCCATGTGCAACACAGGCATTTATAGCTTAATTTGTTGTTGTTAACAGGGGGGGCTGGCCTGACATGTCTTTGGCACAAAAACGACCTTGATGGAAATAAGTTCAAAGCAACAAGTGCGACCCCCACTCACGTATCTGTAATTCTGTATTTCTAATTTCAAGCTGCCAAGCCAGCCAAGAATTAAGGCACTTGTTGTCAACGTTGCAACAGCAACGGCCACAGCCGCCGCCGCCGCAGCAGTCATGTGGCCAAGTGTTTTTGGCCATATTTATGAACTATTAGTGTCCGTTGGCCACTTAACGTACCAATAGACTCGACTTACAGCAGACAAACCATTTTTTTGTTTGTTTTTTTATTTTAATTTTTATTATTCCTATTCAGTTTTTGTTGTTTTTTTTTTTTGTAACACTTGTCGTCGTCGTCGTCGTCTGAGTGCTCTTGGACCAATGTCCTTTTGTTAGTTGACAATTGTGTGCTCATTTTTTTTACTAGCCGATATATTTATATATTTTGTTTTTTAATTAGCCTAACTCAAAGCATGAATTGTAAATTGTAAATGGCTCTAAGGTTGTTTGCTGTCTCGCGTCAGTTGACGTCAGTTTCTTATTCTTATTCTTAGATTATTATTATTTTTAATTACAAATGGCTACAAGACAATATGCAGATCGCTGCCAACAGATATTATAAACTACGTACACGATAAACACGAAAAAAACGGCAATTATTTTCATGCAATTTCAGTCTTGACGCTTATGTAAATCACACTTCACACTTGAGTTACTTTAGATACTTGAGTTTTTTGGTACCAAGGGCTTTCAACTAATTTTTTTTGGGCGCCAGACACAATTTTGCATGTTATTTTTATAAATTGCGTCTCATTAACAGCTTACGGCAGTGAAACGAAAGATTGTGAGATAAAAAAAAACTTTCTACCTTAAATGATGTGTGGGTGTCATAAAAAAGAGAATTATTTTGATAAGCAAACTACTTTACGAAATCAAAAATTAAAAAATGAAAGTACATTTTTTTTTTTTTGACATACTCTATTAAAAAAGGTACAATATCTCTATAAAGCGCCTTAAAAGAAAGTTAAAGCTGCAAAAAAAAACTTCCGGGCAGCGCTATTTATTTAACATTTTTGGCATGCAAATTGGCTCAACAAGAAAAAGAGAAAGACCAAGGCCGTTAAACAAATGACTTAGGCCACGAACTTGACGAAGGGAAAATTAGCCTTTTGAACTTAACTCGATGTGAAAAAAAAGAAACCAAATGTGTGTTTTGTGTTATGCCGTAAGCCTAAACGTTGTATTTAATTTGCTGCCATTGTTGGCAGTTATTTGTGTCTTTGACGCCCACTTTGCAATATATAATCCCAAAGTCCTAGCACATAAATCCGCCAGCCATTTAGCCACGCTAACTGACAATTAACGCATTAGCTGCGACAACGACAGCCAGGTGGGCGATATTTTTGTTTATTTGATGGTTACGCATGCGACGCGACGCGTTGGCTGCGCATAATGATTTCCATTTATCGGACGGTTTTTGTGTGCCGCTGTCGATTTCTTGATTTGCTTGGCGCGTTTATTACGCACCATTACGCACTGTACAGTGTGCACACAATGCCACAAACCGTCACAATAGAGCGCACAGTTGAGTGGATTTTTGAATGCAGAGCGTTTGTTTTGATTTGATTTTCTTTGGCTTTGGTCTCTCTTCTGGCCGTCACAATGCCAAGGCTTTTATTTGTGCGCCTGGACAAGCGTTCATTGTTTGACTATTATTTGGCTAATTACAAACACATTTCATTTCGTTCAGCGATGATCAATGTTGTGATGTTATGCATCGATTTTATTTAATTGTTTCGCTTGAGCTCCAACGGCAAAGACAATGATCGAGAGAATTCGTTTAAAATGAAGGTTCGAATAATTGAGTTGACATAGTTTTGGGTTTTTTTTTTTCTTTTGTTTTTGTTATTGTTATTGTGAGGGAGAGTTAAGGTTTAAATCTATTAAAACTTTTGACCATTGAGTATTTAATGATGATTGAAGAGCTTGTTGTATATTGAGATAATATTTGCATATTTCTGAATTTTGTTTTCAAAACTTATTTATTCCGTATTCTGAACATCGAATCGACGCATTATAAACAAAAACTTAACGGGTCATTTAGTTCAAGAAAAATCAAATTATTATTTTTTAAATTTGAATAATTTTGCCGTAGGGCGAATGTTAAATATACAAATATTTCCGCCTTGTAAATTGACGGAAGTTATAATTTAAACAAAGACATCGAACAATTATATTAAATCAGAATCTCAAAAATACCATGTAAATTCAATTATATATTTAAAAATATTTTATTTATTATTAACATTCTTTTTTTATACATTTCTCTTCCTTTACATTTATTCTTTATTATAATTATAATCAAGTTTTTTTTTTTCAACTAGATTACCAAAAATACATAAAACTTCCGCACTTTCATTACAGTTTTTTTCATTGTAGCTGCTAAATAAGCAAATTTTTCCAAAAGCAGAAATCTCTAGCATCAAAACAAAAACGCTGGTCAAAAGCAGTGTTTGACCACTCGTTAAGACACATTCGTATTTTTATAGTGCAAAAGTTTTGGGCAGCCGTACAAAAAATAAAAGGGAATAAAACCGTCTCGACTGCAATGAGATCGACTTTGTCGGTTTGTTGATTGTTGTTGTTGTTGTTGTTTTTGTCTACAAAGCAACAAGCCGCACAGCGTTAACAATAACTGCAACATGAGCATGGCTAACAGTAACAGTAACAACAACATAGACTGTCAGACAACAACACGGGAGCATTATGCAACCGATTGCAGCGCCACAGACCCAAAGAAACAAAAATAATGCTAGCGAAATGCAGCCATTGGGGACGGCGTTTTTTCTTAGTCTGCTTTCTATGCAGTTGCCGACTGCTTTTTGGTGCTTTTAGTTTTTTTGGTGTTTCTCGAGAGACAGTGGGAGACAGTGAGACAGTGAACTAATTTCAAATTCATTCAGCTGCCAAACGCTGGCCATAATCGCCAGCTCATTAATCAGGCAACCGTTTCATCGGCCAAAATGTTAAGTTGGCCAGTGCAAAAGTTGGAAGTCGTTTTGCAATTGACAAGATACACTTCAGCTACTAGTTGCGCTTGTGAAATGTGCGCCTCAAATGCATTAACAGCATTTTAATTATGCATCTATCAGAAATGCATTAATAAATTTTGATATTTTATTATGTTTTTTTGCTTTGAAAACTTAATTAGTTTGTTTTTCAATGAGTTTGCGGTTTTTTTGCGCTGAAGAAGTGTTGCATATATGCATTGTTTGATTCTTTTGTTTATGTAAATTTGTGGTATCTACATATAAGCAACATAAATGCAAAACTTACTCGTCTTGCGGCCAAGCCTTGTGTTTCTGGTTTGTTCTGATTTTTCTTGGTGCATGCACCATAAATGGCAACATACCAATTGCATTCGTTGGTTAGCTTATTTATTTATGTGTGAGACAACGATGCCTAATGAAATTATGCAAGCAGGCAGAAGGAAAAATAAATAACTGCATCGATTTTTATACAAATCCACAATTAAGCTTATATAACTTGCTAGCTAAATGTTTATTTCTTGCAGACTTTCATGATCAAGCAGGAGGTTCACGACTCCAACAAAAACTAACAATTCATATAACAAGAGCAATGCCTCCCACCTTTTTTTGTTAGCATAAATATTTTCCTGTTTGGACAAAAAAAAACCAAAAACAAAGCAAAAAAATTCGTTATGCCTGTTTAGACTTTGGCTACCCCATTGTGTGGCAGTGGCAAGTAAACCGCGTAAACCTGCACCTTTATTTATACTACTACCATGCCACAGAGAGTTAGTATATATTTTATTTAATTTTTTGCGCCTGACCTTTGTGCGCCACTGCCTGATTGGGTGTGCCCAGCGACGCCTTATATTTGGCTTAATTTTTGGTTCGTGGCAACAGCAGCATGAAAATTGCAAAGAAAAGCTTTTGTTTGAGGGCGTTGCCAAACTGTGAACTCACAACGAAACGACGCTTTCATTGTTTGTCCAGATATTGAACACAAGAAATTTCACCCGCACCCACTCTTCCAACACCAGCCCCTCCTCGTCTTGAAAAAGAGAGTGCAAATAAATGCAATTAAAGCTAAGTCGTGGCTGCAAATTTTGAAAGCTAAAATTTTGACAACAAATAAAAAACAAATCAACGAAAAATTCACA
The DNA here is from genome assembly GCA_030179655.1 of Scaptomyza flava. Taxonomy (NCBI): domain Eukaryota; kingdom Metazoa; phylum Arthropoda; class Insecta; order Diptera; family Drosophilidae; genus Scaptomyza; species Scaptomyza flava. The sequence continues at coordinate 87,446,723 of JARNME010000404.1, forward strand.
GCAATTTTAAGTTTTAATTTTTGCGGCTAGCAAATAAATTTCCCCTTAAACAAGTTTGTGGCTTAAGTCTTTTGGTTTTTATTGTTGTTTTTTTTAGCCAACGCAAAAAACGGGGTCGATTTCTTAAACGATCATCTAGAATTGTATTTTTCGCATGCGGTTTTGGAGTTTTTCTTGTTAATGGCATAACAGACAAAAAAAAATCTATTTCATGCCACAAATTAGAATAAATGCCTCTTGATGGAAGGTCTTTGGCAAAGTGCCGCTATTACCAAAAAAAAACAAAATCCCAAGCTACAATATTGCAAATAATTCAATTGTTGGCGTCCACAACTGGAGGCCATTTGTGGCATAAGTCAAAAAGTCGAAACACAAAAATAAATATAATTGCCATATCGCAGAAACTCTTGGAAAAGTGTCGTAAGTGTGTGTGTGTTTGTTGCAGCTGTGTGTTGCATAAAATTGCAATTTAATTAAAAAATAAGCCAAAATCTTCCAATAAAGTGCGCATAAATCTTTCCGCATATCGCATGTTGCCTTAAAGAGCTGAATTATCACACATAAATCACGTAAAAGAAAAAAAAAAACATGATCGAAAGGGGGAGAGAGGGAGGCAAGGCGGCGACTTGACATGACATTTCACTTTCATTTCCGAAGTTTGTGTGTCTTGCATTAAAATCAGTTTTGTTGTTGTTGTTGCACCTCCCTCCGAGTTGAGTTATAAAAGTATCACAAAAAACCGATCAATCGATGTTTGGCGGCATAGCACAAAAACAAAAGAGAAACAAAAAATAGCCTAATAAGTAATAACAATAAAAATTCACTTGCACTTTGCTATAAATACGCCCCCTTTCCATAGTAAAGACATTTAATTATATACATATATAAATAAACAAATGCTACACTTTAATGCTGAGCTAAAAGAAAGTGAAACAATATTCACTCATAATTGAAATAAGTCACGTTCCTGTTCATGTTCATGGCACGAAACAAAAACAAAAGGTGTGGTCTAAATGTGAAATCAAATTGTGTTAAACAGAAATGACTATAAAACTTAAAGGATGGCAAACAAAGAAGCAGACTACGAAAATAATCTATGGCGCATGCCATTAAGACTTTATTAATGGTCGTTTTAGTGTCAACAACTGTCAATCTTGTGGCTACTTTATAAGCCGATTTCCGTACGTCCTTGACTTAAAACTTAGGTGCTTTATTTTATAACAAGAAATGTAATGACAAGCAAACTAGTTCTGCAGTAGTTTAGTAGAGCTACAAAAGTCTTATCTCTAATATAATATGGCCAATTAAATGTGATTAGATACGGAAAACAACAACAAAAGCGTTAACACAAGAGAGCCGCAAACGAAGCGCAACTAAAGCAACGAATGCTGATAAGAAACAAAATAAGCTAATAACTCTGTTTACTTCAAAGACGGAAGACGAAGCGACACACAATAGAAAAAAAAATACAAAGCACGAACAAATAAACAGCAACAACAAAAAATTAATGATGTAACAATGAAAGTGCAACAATCCAATCAAAAACCATAAAAAGGTAGCCATAAAAATAATACGTGGCAAGAAATAATGACAAAAATGAAAAATAATGCCAAATAACATTAAAGGTTATCGAATTCTTTGGCTGCTTGTCGAAGGGGTTGACAGTCGACAACAATTTAAAAGCTGGTCAGAAAAACATAGCAGCAAATAAGATCCAATTTGTTGATAGTCAACAACATTAGCTTTCGTAAGAGATACTGACAATATATTCGCCTGATTACAGATGCAAGAAAACTCGGATTTGGTAACAGCAAATTTGGCAGTACAAAGAGAATTTCAGGCAAAAATATCCATGTCACGCTTTAAGGTAAGCAGAATTGAAAATATGATGTCTTAATGATGGATGTTTACGATCCTCTAAATAGAAAGACCTCTTTGACAAGGAATCCTTGCCATGTCATATCAATAAACACAACTACCGCTAACATAGACCCGAGAGGTCGACCTGTATCAAATCACAATTCTCCCCATAACCCCTGGAGTTGGAATAAACAAAAAAAACGACCTAATAGATTCCATGAGTACTTCGGATATGAAACGAATACCTAAAATTCGAAGGCGAATGACAAATCTCAAAAATGCAGAACTGAAACAGGCGTTAAACGTGACTCCGCCATGGAGCGCTCCGGCAGACCAGCCATAGTGGGAATTTGGTTCGCTAAAATAGAACCACCGAAACAATGCGTCAAAAGCTCAGGGTAGGCCGCAGCCGGACACAACTCGTGTTTCACACACCCATAATTAAGAATGCTGAACACATTCACAGAGAATACCGAAAGGAACAGGAAGTGGGCCCTGATCGTGAAGGGGACATCGGGGGTCATCAAATAACAAATATCCCACCAAAATGCCATGACCACGCTATTGTCGCCGAATCACACACACAGTACAATGATCGCACTGTACTAGATCAGGGTCGCTCTCCGGAAGAATTATAAATACACAAACAATAGAGTAGAAAGTATCCATTGCCATATGGATGAACATCTAAGTCAGCAATGCAGCGACCTCCGGACGCTGAGGGCTGCGGGGCGGATGAATTAGCAGCGAACGAGCAGCGACACCACAGACCATGCGTGTTACCACCGGAAACACTGAACGCGGGGCGTCTGGCACATGATGTTTGGTGCGCCGCAAGAACAAAAAACGAGGAAACAGATGGAAGAATTAATAGGAGCCAGCGGCGGTGGGTGGCGGGCTACCGGGAGCACGGAGCAAAATGCGCGAAGGGAAAAAGCAAAAAAAAAAAAAGGGAATTCTAATAGGACAAAGAGAGTGCCAGGGCAGCAAAGGGGGGGATAGGGGGTAGATGCAGTATGTAGGAGGTTTGCCACGCGGCCGCTGGAGAATAACGAAGCGACCGCAATAAAAACAAAAAGGAGAGGGGCGCATTCAGAGCAGTGGGGCGGGTATACGCGGGGGTCGGCAGCCGGGCGGGGGGGCGACAGGGCCGGTGAGAAATCAGCGGGGCAAAACGGGGCGTGTAAAAACCCAGAGTGGCAAAGGACCAAAATCGTGCGAGCAGTGGGCAAAAAACACCAAGAAAAACAAAGAAAAACAAAGACGATTGGCGTTGTAGGAAGGAATAACAAAGGCGTATAGGAGGAGATTGTTAGGAAGGGCGAGTGTATGGGCGCCGCGGGAATGTGAGAAGGCGAAATAGGGTACGGGGGTCGCAAGGAGAGTCGAGGGAAGATGTAAAACAGGGGATGGCTAGGGGGAATGATAGGCTCAACTACCTCAAAGAACAATGAATCAGGGGTGGGAGTCGAATAGTGCGAGAAAGGGGGGGCGGAAGCCAAGGGGCATCGGTCTGGAGGAAGAAAACCACCTGGAGCGGGAGGTAGTTTTCCGGGCGCGTTAAAACCTCCCATTCGCACACAAGGAGGGGACCAACGGCACACAGCTAGACAGGAGAAGGCTAGAGCCGCTCGCCCAGTCCACCACGACAACAAGTAAGGAATGCCATCGAACTACTAAAATAGAAGGGAGCGCCTTTGAGCCGGGAGAGAAAAGCGGGAAGCAGGACAGGCCCAACTGCCACAAACAAAACTGGCGGACAAAGCACTCGAAGAGCTTAATACGAATGATACAAACGAAAGACTAAAGGCTGTACCCTGAAAATGCGAACCATGACAAAGAGCCGAGATAGCGGCAAAGCATGCAAGGGATCGGACCTGACTGGGATCGAAGCAACAATAGGCAGGATTACCAAACCTGTAACCAGGCAGGAGGCAGATGCCATCAACTTCATGATACAAAATTGTACAGTGTGAACAACAGAAGGCACACACACAACCAAAGAACATGGAAAAAAAGGGAGGAAAAAAGTCCGGATGATGGGCGGACCGTTGAGGTAGATAGGTGATCGGCAGGATTAGGGCAGTTTAGAGTGGGTGGGGGGGGTGGAAGGGAGCTAGTGGGGGCAACCCCTGAAAGCGGAGCGCACGTGACAACGAACAAAGGATGATATGATGATATAACGACGAACGAAGGCAGGACAACGACGGGGCAGCAGGCAGAGTGTTAACTGGATTGAACGGGTGCCAACGCTTGGGTCAACGCGGGGGGCGACTGGATTGTAGGTGGGCGACTGCGCACTTGGTGTTGCCTCTTGAAAGTAACAACTACCGCGCTAGACAACCAAGTGTGGGTCCGGCCCGGCTACGCTAAGCGATCGAACACTTTAGGTTATAAACGCGGAAAGAGTGATGCTTGTAGGCTGCTCTGCGCGCTGCGGGTGGGGTGGTTTAGGTGCCTGCAATGTTTATAAAACAGCGATTGTGGGAAGCGAAGCGGCACCCAAAATGGCAAGATTGCAAATGATGTATAAGGTGACAATATCCACGCGTCCACCAAACATCTGACAGAACACAGCAGCGCACGAATCACCGATAATGGAACTTACAAAGCAATGCAGTGGGCGAGAGATCGGCCTCACAGCAATACATGGGGATGGGGGAGGGGGGGGGGGGGGGTGTATTGGGGGCAGTGAATGGGGGGCGCCCGGTGCTTGCCAGTAAGTGGCACGTTAATGGGAGTCACGGAAATGAGGCAATCAGCAGAAAAAAAAATAGCAGCCCTTATATGACAAGATCAGCGCAGGGATTATGAGTAAGAACCAGGCTGGCCAGAGCATAAACTAAAAGCAGGGAAGGCAAGCAAAAGATTGAAAAGGGAGGTTCTTAAGGCCGAGATAAAATAAACGGTGCATACGTCTTGAGAGAATGGAAAAAGAAGCATTGAGGTAATTACGTTTCAAGAGGAATAAAAAAAAGGTGAATGGGCATGTGGGTTGAAAGGGGTTGAAATTACTTAAGTATGGCGACCGCGAGGATCGGATAAAGTGGCCATGCTGGCAATGGTTCGACGCAATTGGGAGCGGAAGAGAAAGGCTTGTGTAGAAGTGAGCGAAAAAGCTGGGGGCAAGAACCGAGTGTTGGGGGAACTGTGCGTAGACGAGCGCACTGAATTTGCCTGCCACAAGCAGTGAGGCAGCAATTCCATCTTAAATAGAACAACAGGTGTGACGGGACATGGGGGCCACAGTCGAACCTGGTTTGCCGATTTGGAGTCCTAGAAGGCGACAAAAAAACGCGGGCGTCACACTCTACTTGAATGGTCGGACGGGGGGGCAACGGATATTGTACAATAGTGTGTTTGGGTAATGGTATAGCGAAACTAGCGCGGTGCTTGTTGGTGGAGTGTGGTGGGTGTCCGGTTGTGTGGGTTGTGGGATGTTGCCGAGGTGCGGGGAAAGAGGAAAGAATGCGCGACACTTACGGTGAAATTGTGTGCGAGTACTTACATACGCCCGATATAACCGGCAGGGGACTACACTAAAAGTGTACGACTACTTAAGTGCAACAACAACTAAAGCAAAGCAGCAACATTGTGTGGCCAGGCCAGAGTCAAAGGTAAAAGGTGTAGCCGCCATATTAGCGTGTGCTTAAAAATGGTGCGGGGGAGGCCAATACACTGTTTATAGCATCTCCACACCACACTTATGTTTGTGCGGCGCACGCCGGTCAAAGTCAACATCGATAAAAATCGATGCCTCGAAGCGTGTCTGCGGACCTGTGTGCTGCGTTACAACTTCAGCATGTCACCGAACTTAAATCAAGTCACTAATGTATAAACAACCGAACAAGAGACAACCGAAGAGAACGACAAAATGCAGTGTTAAGACCTCGGATGAATCGGATTAAAGTTTCATTCTTGCAATTGTACTTCAATTTTAAGCTGAAGGGAAAATGCTTTTTATAAGTGAGATAAAAAGCTTTGTTCAAGTGAACCATTTGTTTGGGGAACTTGTCGGGAACGAATGCGCACTGAATTTTCCTGCCACATATCATTGATTCATTCATCGATTAATGGAACAGTGTGACTTGACTTTGCCAGCAATCGAACTGTTTTGGCGATTTGTCCAAGCGACGCGCGCGCGCTTTAATTTTCGACGGGGTGCAATGACGGATATTGTGAAATTTGTGTTTGTAATTTGTATAGCTAAAGCTAAGCTCGTTGCTTGGTTGTTGTTGTTGTTGGTTGTTGTTGTTGGTTGTCCGGTTGCTGTTGCGCGCAATTACTGAAATTGTGCGATTACTCATACGCCCGATATAACCGGCAGGGTGACTACAACTACAACGTTTACGACTACTTAAGTGCAACAACAACTAAAGCAAAGCAGCAACATATTGTGGCCAGAGACAGAGTCAAAGTAAAAGGTGTAGCCGCCATATTAGCGTGTGCTTAAAAATTGGCTAGCGGGGAGGCCAATACACTGTTTATAGCATCTCTCACACACACACTTATTGTTTGTGCGGCGCACGCCGGTCAAAGTCAACATCGATAAAAATCGATGCTCGGAAGAGTGTCACTCGACCTTTCTGCTTAAAACTTCGCATACAAAGAAATTATTCACTTCAACTATTGTAGAAACGAAACCGAACAGAGAGACAAACAGACAGACAGACAAGAGCAATGTTAAGCCACGCACAAAAATAATAATAATAACTTTAGCTGTTGGTTGTCGCTGTTGACCTTGTCGCTCGTTTAGACAAGCAACGGATATTAGCAAATGCTTCTTTATGCTATCTATCTCTCTCTTTCCTTCTCTGTTTGTAAGTGCGGTAAAATTAGCAAAGTGTGAAAAGTTCAGGGTGCCATAAAAGCCATAACTTTATCTAAGCCTAATGGAAATTTTGTTGGGCATTTTAAATTGTTTGTCTTTCCTGGAAGTACTTTTAAATTTGAGACTTTGATGTCAATTTTAATGAAATTATCGAAAATTAATTTTGGTGTTATTATATCCAAAAGTCATCTAAGGTGAAGGAAGTTGAAAGTTTGTGTTGAACTTGAAAACTTGCAACAAATGATTAAGATGGTATAAAAAGGTTGTGCAAACAGAATTTGAAAGGGCAGAAAATGAGATGGCATCTTCGAAAATGCATGTTGATGATTACCATCAACAACCGAGTTGCTTAAGCTATATTCGTCTATATATCTATAGAAACTAAGAGACTAAAAGAGCTAACAGTTCGTTATATAAGTTGTTGCGAACATACTATATCAGACAATCTCAATAATCATTTAGATATTTCAGTTGTTTCTAAGCTCTTACTCATCTACCTTTACACAGACACACACACAAATACTCATACATAATGCTAACACATTACACTGACTATTGGAAATTGGCGGGAACGTGACCCAAACTCACAAGATAAAAATTAAGCGTGACAAGCCGCAGCAACGGCAAACAAACACTGACAAATAGCAGCAACTACTGTAACAACAACAACAACAACAACAACAACAAATCGTGCCGCACAAATTGTTAAACGCCAAAGTTCTTGGTTTCACAATTATGAAAACTTAATTTATTTGTTCGGACCAAGCTATAAAATTGCATTTGATATTCCCCAAACAGGAATCGTAGGGAAGAGGAAGGCCAAGTTATTCATTTATTTTTTTCCTTGCTTGCGTTTTTATTTGTGACAGCACATAAAATACAAAAATATAGAGCAATAACAACAACAACAAATTCGGGCTGACTCATTCAGCTTAATAACGAATTGATTCTTTAATAAAAATGTTTGCCATATTCGTGTTGTTTTTTTGAGTGTTTTTTTTTTCTTTTCGTTTCATGCTTTGCCTTGTTGATTTCCATAATTTTTATGCTTGGTTGCGATTTGAAGGGCCTCGTCATAGTTTTTTTTTTCTCTCTTGTTTTATGATGCTGTCGTGTTGTTGCAAAGTTGTTGCAAAGAAAAAAAAGTCAACTTTAATTGCAGTCAGCATTTGTAATCGGATACTAAGCCTTAGTTTTAACTATGTTGCAAGCGTCTTAAATACTCTGAAGAAGATGCATTAACACATTATCCGTTCAAGTGGGTTCTCGTATTCATGTTGGTGTCAAGGAAATGACTGAGATACCGTTATAACACAAAAGCAAAATTAAAGATTGACAGAAGTCAAGTGAAACTTGTGATAAACAAGTGCTGTTGCTAAAGGGCTGAGTAAAGTTATAGCTATAAAGAGCCTTTTTGATATGAAGATGTTATTTTAAGTGTTTGATAGATGCAAGAGGTATAAAAGTTGCTTATTTTGTTCATAGTTCAAAGTTTGAATTAGTTATTTACAAAACCACTCAACAACTATGCCCAAAAACAACAATTGTAGGCAATTATTATAACAAGCTTAATTTCGAAGTTAAAAGCTAAAGAATGCAAACAAACAAATAAAAACTAAGAGAAAAGAAAAGGCAAGCAACGATAACAAAAGCGAAAAAAGGCAACGAGACTGAAATTTACTTGAAATAATTACAAGAACTTTTTACGTTTGACCTTGACCATTATTTGTTTAAGCTTGTTTTCTGTTTTGCTTCTTTAGAGACAAAAGCCGAGTTGCTTTTTCATTTCAATGAGAGTCGAGCACTCAAACAAACAAACAACATAATAAGTGTGTAATTGTGTATGAGTTTAATAACAATGCCATTTGCCTCTTGCGGGTGTTATGAATGAGACAGTAAGCAAGAAGAGAGAGAGAGTAAGAGAGAGAAAAGCGTATAGACTCTTCGTCATTGGCTCTCTGGCTATATATAGTTTTGTAATTTAATTAATATACAAACAAATATGTTTTGTTTGAAAAATGAAAAAAATGCTAATTACGCACAATGCAAATGCGAGCCACAAAATGACAATGAAAATTACTTCTGGCGGTCATTTCGTGTATCTCTTCGTCGTGTCGTGTTGTCAATTCATAACAGTTAATGGGTATTGTTCACAATTGTCTTATCGAGTGCTGCCCCCCAAACCATATATAAAAAAAAATTTTTTTTTCAATGCATTTGTGTTGATTGATGAGCTCTTCGATATGAAACAAAAACGTGATGGATCCAGATCTCAAGGTGTTAAAGCGGCTTATCAGGGTTAAAAGTTACTTACATCTGGCAGTGCCTGGCATATTGTGCTGGCCAATAGTAGCGTTGTGATTAATCCAAGTATTGAGAACATTGTTTGTTGTCTATAGTTATGTGATCTTAACAAAACTTAAACTGCAATGAAAAAAAGGTAAAAAGAAATAAAATAAATAATCATTATTAAGGCAAAATGAGGGTTAAATAGATAAAAGTTAATAATAACTTGTTGAAGAAAATTCAAAATATTTGTATTTAACTTAGAAGAATTAAAGCAAAAGCTAGAAATATAATATAAAATAGTCGGACTTGCCTAAACGCCAAAATTGTAACTAAAAGCCAAAAAAAAAATTGCTTGGGAAATCCGAAACATAATTCCATTTCCATTCCTTGTTCTTGCCCCATCCGAAACATAACTTTGTTGATTGCAGAATGCAAATTACGTTCAAAACTGCAATAAACTCACAAACACACACCACCCCTTTCCGCACACCACCCCTCGCCCAGTTGGTTACGCTTAAATGGACACTTTGCTAGCAGAAAATAAAACTTTATTTTGTGTGTTTTGTGTTTGGCATCAAAAAAAAAACTGTTGCAACTTTATAGCTCTTGTTGTTGTTGTTGTTTGCATGTATGCGATTATTAATTAGTATTTATTGTAGAAAACCTACATTTCTGGCCCGCTGCTTGGTAGTTAATTATTGCGTAAGGCTAAGAAGGTATATCAATGTTGTAGCTGCTGCTGCTGCTGCTGCTGCACATCCGTCCGGGCTTAAATGCCATCGAATGCGGCTAATTGTCAATAATGATGCAGCGATGCGTGGCAAGAGGCGGTGGCAGCATCCACATCAACATCGCCAGACCTTTGACAAACAAACAAACTTAAGTACAAAAACAAACAAACGAACTGCCCAGTTACGACAACAACAACAAGAAGCTTTAAATGAAAAAAAGCGAGAGAAAAAAAAACAACCAATAACATCAACAGTGACAGCTGCTGTTGCATATACATTTTGCAACATCGACTCTTGAAACAAATTGCATGACATTTGTCTTACTGCCTACAGATGTATTTTGGGGGGCAGGACAAGGGGCGGACGCATGCAGCAACCCTGTTTTTGTCTGTTTTTGGGGCAATTTGTATGCAAATTTTGCAAGCACAAGAAAAAAAATGTTAACCAAAGAAAGCTTTCGTAATAAGTGCTTAAAATGAGATGATTTTGTTTTTAAAGTAAAACAAAATAAATTAAAACGATTTATCTTGAGTTGAAAAGAAACGTACCTTGAGTTAAAAATTATAAGGATTGCGAAAGTTAAAAAATAATAATTCTTTGATTTTTTACATGAAGATCATTTCTATCAATTAAATCTTCTATATATAAAATCAAAAAGCATTTTTAAAATTGTTACAATCTTTTATTGCAGCTTCCTAAATTTTGTAATTGAGACATAAAAACAAATTCCCCCATTAAGATATCAGTGTTTAATGCTTTATGTTTTCCCAATACAATAAATCAATCAAAGCTTCAACCAAAATTCACACGTGCCACAAATGCGGGGCGGGACCACAACGGCAGCTGTGCCCTGTAAAAATTGCTTCGAACTAAATGCATATGTGAGTGCAAAAGAAAGTGAAATTCGGCTAAACATTTAACTGTAATTTATTGGCTGTTATTTCAAAATTGTTTTTCTTTATACCTTCTAGCTTTTCAACAGTTTTGCCCAAAATGGGGAAGTGAAAGAAAGTAAACCAAAATACATTCGTTGTTTTTCTTCTTTCTTTTTTTTTTTTTGAGGCGTGCATTGAACGTTGAATGCGTTGAGAGATTGAACAACAAAACAAAACAACAACAATAGGAAACGTTTAAAAGTGGAGTGCTTCGTTTTGTGTTTGACCCAAAGGCACAGGCCCAAGCCATCCAATTAGTTCAGTTAGCAGATAAAGACATTAGTAGTGGGTCACTTGAGGGTTAATGGCAACGTGCCGATGTAATTAGTTAACAGACGAATTATATCAAAAGACTTAGGCAGCAAACTTGCTGCTAGTAGCTACAACAAAAGACTTGGGCAACGAACATTCAACTTGGTTAGCTAAAAATGTTTTCGTGCTTAACTTAAGTTTTGTCATTAAACTCAATTTAAACATATTAACTGAATGCTAGAACAATATAGTCAATATGCATATATCATTAACATAAATTGTCAAGTTCACTAAGCTCTAACCCCTAAGGGCAAATGGCTTATGGCTCTCAAAGGCAAAAACATGTAAGTTCAAAGCCAGCAAAGTCAGCTAAACGGTTGAGTTCGTGCATAACCTTGGGCAACGCTTTCACCCTGCCGGGGCAATAAACAATAGACAGAACAACAACAAAAAGCAACAACATTTAAATGAAAAAAATTCATCAAGGTGTCAAATTATGACGAATTTTGTGGGTTTCGAATGTCAACAGCACAACGAAAACGAAACGATAAGGAAATTAAAACGAGCTACCGAAAAAAACAATGGGAAAACAAATGTGAAAAGGCGGAGACGGAAACGTACAGACAGACTTATAAATACCCTGCCTAGAACAGCCAAGAAATAATAATAAGTTTTGAGTAATATTTTGTACTCGACTTATTTATGCACTGCTCTCAAAAATCATATGTTTATTGCTTTGATTACTCATTATGCATATATTTTGCATATTTTTTAAGTTAATACAGTTATGCCGCAAGCGAAACGGTAACAATACAAAAGCACATTTCAAAACGGAATAAAACGTATTTATTGTTTGTTTTTTTTTTTCTTGTCTTGTTTTCATTTTCTTGGCCATTTTGTCAAACTGATGTTTTGCCGTTTGCATAATTAAGGTCGATTAGGGTTAGTTTTTTTTTTTTTTTCTTCTCATAGCATATGATGTTGAAGCCGTGTGTATTGATGATGATCAAATGAATCTTGAGCTCAAGGTTATGGTTATGGATGGCAATGCTATAAAGTTGCATTAACTCGAAAACAGATATATATATTTTTGGGCTCTTTCTTGCTCAACAACTGAGATCGTTGCCATATATAGCATAAAATATATATATATGAGTATTTCTATATATTTCTTTAAAAGCGACTTTGCGTGCTTGGCCAACTGTTAAAAATTATGTAATACAAACACACACACACACACGTTCACAGTTTGTCACAGTTTGCTGTGGCAATTAAGTTTTCTTACGAGCTAAAAAGCGTCACCAAAACAGAAGCGCTAAGAAAGCCAAAAAAAGCGCTTTTATTTTGGCCAATTGTAAGTGTGGAATTATGCCAAAAAGCATTGAAAGGCAGCCGACACGCATCAGGGTGAGGGGGGAGGGTGGGGGGAATGGGGGGTGGAAGGGTTTTAGCCGCCGAAATAAACCAAGTTGCATTGTCAGCTTCCGCATAATTATGCCGCAGACACAGACACTTGCTTTATAAAAAAGAGTTGAATGTCTGTCTTGTTGTTTTTGTTGCTTGCTGCTTGTTGCTGCTGCATTTTGTTGCTTGTCTGCTTATGGGAATGTTTTTGATGATGGTTTATTTTTTTTGCTTTGAGCTCTCTTAGCAGTCGTTTGGTCATTGTCTCTTTTTTTGTTTCTTAGCTTTCTTCAACTTCAATTTTGCTGATACAAAAATAGCAGCAGCTTGTTTCAAACTGGGGGCGTCAGCGTTTTACTTAAATTGACATTGACAGTCGAATTGTGACCGGAATCTCCCCCCCTTTTAAAAGACATCTGCTGTCGTCGCCATGGAATAATTTGCAGCTGATATCATCACCGGTTTTTATATATATCCACACCTGGGCCATTTAGTTGGCTAGTTGTGCACTTTAGTAATGATAATGAACTTATTATGCTGTGATAAACGCTGACACTGGGCAAAATTGCTGATGCCCCGCCAAGCAACAATATTAAAAAACAATAACGGGGCGCAATGAGTAATGGTATTTTTCATGTACCATATCTTGGGTTTGGTAATGTTTATGATGCGATCTTTTTGAGTTCAACCCATCATCAGACGTGGCTCTTTATCTGATGTTATATAATATTACCATCGGCAATTGAACATTGTAATCATTAACTGTTTGAAACCAAGGAAGCCGCACTTTAATTTCTATAGACAATTGTTATGATGTATGAAACGTCAAAATAATGGCACAACAACATATAAGAAAAATAACCCTAACTGTTTAAAAATGAAATCAAAAGATAAACCTTGAGAAAAAGTGTTTTGAACATGATATATCCTTATGTAATAATGATGGTTTGAGCTTAAAATAATGATGTTGAATATAATTTGAAAAATTAATGCAAAAGTAATGAAAAATACAGCGTTGCATTTCCTTGAAATCATACCAAATAAAACAAAGTTTATGCTCAAGTTAAACAAAGAACAAACCAAAGTTCGTTGCATGGAAGTTCGACTGTACTTTCTATTTTAAATTTAATCAAACACTTCAGCTGTAAGATTCTCTTTCTCTCTTTGTTATTTATTCATAGTTAAGCAATAGCAAAGATGCAAAGTTAAAATCGTATCAAAAATAAAACGTGCCAAAAAATTTTATTTTCAATAAAAGTTGCTAAATTAGACATTTAAGCAAATTTGTTTTTGAGACCGACAAACAAATGCAACTTCTCTTAGCCTCTTATCGCAAAGTTGGTGCCCCAAAATAAAATCACAAAGATGGATTCCCCCACTTAACTCCCACACAAATCACAAACAAAGTTCAAATGCGAACGTTTTGTAAACACCAAAAAAAATCAGAGCGACAACAACAACAAATTCGCACAAAAGATAATAGATTTTGAGATATCTCAGGTTCGCAGGTTGCCAGATTTTGTGACAGTGACGACGGAAAAGGATTACGTAAAGTGTCTGCGACCTGAACTCTTTGCATTTGCCTAACATATCAAATTGTCATTGTGGTCGTGTGTGTGTGTGTGCGTGTGTGTGTGCATAAGGGCGAATATTTGCTATTGTTTAGTGCTGAAAACAATAGACTTGGGAAGTTGCACTTGAATGTGTGTTGAAAAAATACGCCGACAGCTAACAAAGTATCAAAAAAAAAGACAAACAGCTGTTTAAATGTCTAAACAAATCTACAAAACATAAAAACAAAGTAATTTTTTGGGCATTTTTAATGACAATTAAGAATATTTATATGAAAAATTATTGTTTAAACAAGACAGAAACGCATATTTTAATAAAAAAAAAAATTCCATTAAGTGAAAACATCGATTAATAATATTTTTTTTTATTTTTTATGTGTTGTTAGAAATGTCGCGTGAGCCTCAAGCTGCGTATACATAATATTTCAGTCATCAAAAACGTGCAAATATTAATGGAAAAATATACGTTTAACGTATACGTAATGTGCCAGCTAATTAAATAAAAGATGAGCCATCAACCAGAGACGCCGTGGATAATTATTATTAATTATAATGCTGTCAAAAAAAAATGTTTATTTATATATATTTAGTTGGCTCGGGCTATAGAACTGAACGTAACAGAAACAGAAATTCAATTTTTAATATTTTTTTTTATATCAGCTGCAGTTGTTGTTGCTCTTGTTATTATTTTTCAGCTGCTTGGTGTTACAACATACAACAGGCAATGCATACACACATCAACAATAACAACAACAACAACAACAACAACTTGAATAGATTGCGTGCAGCATTTGCGGTTTGTGGCTGTCGGAAAAACTGTAAGCCGCAAAATGAAAGTGAAATTGAAATTGAAATTGAAGAAGACGTTCAAAGCGAAGCGCAAATAACTTTAGTTCAAACTAAATAATAATAAACTCGCAGATACTACGTAGTTTCGGATATTCCCAAAAATTAACGACTGATTACATTAATGACATTTGCATTTTAATAACTTAATGAAGCACTTATCGCTTTGGCTTTTCAGTGATAATTTTATTATTACTTAAAAAAAAAAATAATTACACGGCATATTCATGAATCACAACAGGAAGTAGTTCAATGGATGGTTTAGCATGATTTAGCTGAAAATGGTTATTAAATTTAGATTTTTAAACGTTTTTCTTTTTTTGTTTTGTGATTGCAAAAACTTTCAAATTTGAATTTATTCGCTCGTTGGTTCAAATACATATTTTATTGAAAGTTAATCACAAACGAAAAACAACGTTAAGTTGTAAAACGAATTTGCATAATGTTATTATGGCTAATAAGTATAAGATTTGCCAAACGAAATGAAAAAAAAAATACAAATAGAATATTCATATAAATTAAACATACGCTTCCTCATAAACTATTCAATGTTGGATAAAAAATGGAATTAAAAAATAAAAATAAACATAGGCATAAAAAAAGGTTGAACGACAGGCGGAGACAGACAAACAAACAGGTTACTCGGGTTTCTTCTTCGGTGTCAATATAAACGCGAAAGCAAAAAAAAAAAGTAAATGCTAAAAACAAAAGATGATTTTAAAAAGTGGAAACAAACAGCTGACAAGCTTTTGTTTAGTTAACAAAGCCTACAAATAAATGAAATGAAAATAAATTCCAAATCTAAACAATTGATTGAAAAAATATGTTTTCATAGAATTTCGTATGCATTACAAGCTTGGGATCATAATATATTCAAGCTAAAAGCTGGACTCAAAGCTTTGCCAAGCTAACCTCTCTGCCTCTCTCTCTCCTTGGCGCTCTCTATCTTTCTCTGTGGGCTTTGTTGCAAAGCAAGCTGCAATAATTGCAACAATAACAGCGAGCAGACCAGAGAGCCATAGCAAAGCGTATCGAGCAATAATAACTGTAGCAATCTTACAAAATCGCTGCAATCGAAGCCCGAAAAGCGGCCCAAAACAACAACAACAACAATACGAATAATAACGTGTAAAACCAAAAATCCAAAAAACAAAACAAAAACATAAAAACTGCTTTTAAATGCAATACATGCAAACATTTATATCGTACACATAAAAATATACTTAAAAATCAAGTACGAAACAAGCCCACTTTTTATATAAACAAATATAAAAATTTAGTTAATACTCAAAAACATTACAGAAATTAGATAACATTTCAATTAGCGGCTAAACTGACATTAACAATTTGTGTTAATGTTGTCTTAAAACGTGTGAAGGTTTTAATTAAGCAAAACTTGTCTTCGAATTAGTAAAAGATAAATAAAATTCATTCATTAGCCGTTTCCTACTCTATAAAAAAAAATTTGCTTGACAGACATTCCGTCTGAAGAACCGACAGACAAATTCACAGAATTAGATCATGTGATTCCATATCAAAGGGCAATGCACGATTAAGTAGACGAACAAGTTTGAAAAAGATTATTTGAAAGCTAAATATTTTTAGTACATTTGTTTGATAGATTTATGAAATTGATTAACAATTAAGGAATTTTTTTGAATGATTGCACTATAAAAAAATACTTGAGAAATGTTGCAACAGTTAAAATTTGATTGAAAATCAAAGATTAAAATAATATTGAAATACAAAATTTATTCAAATCCCAAAAGGGCATTTTTTTATCAAAATATTTTGTTTTGTTATCCTTTTAACATTTTGCTCTTTCTTTTAGGTAATTTAATTTTCAACTAAACTTCTCTTTGGACTAGTTATTAACTTAGAATTGTAACTAAATTAAGCTTACTTTATTTATAAATATTTTGAACTTACCTAAGTCCGTAATTTTTCTAACTTCTATGCGGCCAAAAAATGGCCGACAAAACTTTACGCGCAAATCTTTTTTTAGGGATCAATTTAAAACTTTCAGTACAACACACTCAAACGCATTGATTGACTGCGTTCTAAATAAACTTTTTTTGTGGAACACCATGTACCGTTATTTGTGTTTAGTATTAGCAAACAGATTTTGCGCCTGCGCCCTGTGCTCTTGCCTCTTCTTTCTCTTTGGCTCTGAATTCGACAACGATAACAGCGATAACGATAGGCAAAACTCGCGGCGTGTAGAGCAAAACCTTAAGAGCATACAGAACACGTCCAGAACACAGAACACAGAACAGCCCACAACACGAACGGAAAGAAAGACGAACAGCGATTAAACTGCAGTCGAGCAGTGCGCTAAGATTAAATACGGCGTGAAATTTGCTTGGCAGACGACTTTTGGTTGTTTTTCTTGTTGTTTTTGCTGATGTTTTTGTTGTTGTCAACGAAATTTTTATATTTCACTCATTGCAATTGTGATTCTTTCTGATTGTATTGCTTTTATTTTTGTATATCTTAACCTTCTCTGAAGCTCAGAACACGAAAAAACATAAACATTAAAAAACCGCACGCGGCGACGTCGCAGCAGCAGCAGCAGCAGCGACAGCAAGAGCAACGGAAAAAAATGGCAAACTGTCTGACCGTTGGGTGCGAGCGAATGTGTGAGAGCGAGATGAAAACTAAAATGGAGATTACTGAAAGGCAGATTCACTTTTTACTTTTTGTTTGTTGTTATTTTTTTGCCCACAACACGATTGCGACAAAAAATATATACATATACAGGAAATCGGAGAGTTGAGAGATTGCGAATTGAGCGTAATTCAAATGGAGCTGAAGCTGCTGCCGTTTTTTTTATTTACTTTTGTATATCTTTTTTAAGGGGTGTTTTTTTTTGCCGTTGCACTTTTGATCCAACTTTTTGGTTGGGTTTGGCACACTGCACTTGAGGGGAAGAGAACTGTGCAGCCTTACATAAGAAGCGCTCTCTTATAAGTTTGTTATGTTGTTGTGATTTGTTTGTTTAATTTAAGTTTTGGGCTTTTTAGTGATTTAACGCGTCTGCGTGCCGCTTTTATTTTTTCTGTGGCCGTCTACGGAAACTGGTCGGCGCACACTAAAGTAAACGTTCGCTTGGGCAGCGCGGCGTAGCCAAAAAAATATATAAGCCAGCCAGACAGCACTAACAACAACAACAGCAACAATTAAAAGCTGACAGCGCACGCGCAAGAGAGACAGACAAACAAAGCCGAGCTTTGGCCCAAACCAAAGCAAACCATTGTGAGCGCCGTTTGCCCCAAGCTAGCCGACAAACTTTTAAGCTAAAGTTCGCCTTGAAAGCTTCCTCCAATGAAAGCGAAAACGAATACGATAAATAAAAAAAACTCACTTGCATTTTCAGCATAGTCAACTTTGAATAGCTTTTTGAGTTTAAGTTTTTGAGTCAAACTTTTGAGCGAGTTAACGGTGCTGCTCTCCAACTGTCTCTCGAATGCGCTCTTCGTCTCGACGGCTCACGTTGAATGACTTTTCGAGCGCATTTTTGTTTGTTGAAAAGCATTTGATTAATGTTGTTAATATTTGTTTGCATTTATCTACAGTTCGCGATCTTCCTTAAAAACAACACATTACTCACATTCAAATTTCATTTAAGACATTGTTAAATTGGTGAGTTTATGAAAATTATATATACATTATATAAGAAATTTGTCATTAGCATTGTGACAGCAACTCACATTCTTAACAAGGAAGCGGCACTTTACACATTTGGCGTGATTTTGCCAACCTTTAAAACCTCAATGTACCAAGGTTGAAAGTTTGTAAGACGAATCTCGAAAAATATATACCAAAACCAAAAAATAAACAATGGCAAAAACTACTTTAAAAAAATATTAACTACCTTTACGCAATTGAATAAATTACTTGAAAAATTCCAATCATAATTAAAATACCATAACCATAAATAAAATACCGAAACAATATTAATTGCTTCAATACAAAATCAAAATTTTAATTGCTTAAATTTAATATTTGTCATTAATGATAAAAATTCTAATTGATAATGTGACACCCTCGAGTTCAATGATATTAATTTGGTGACTGTGTTCCCAAAACCGTTTCATTTTAACATTTCTTTGTTTTTTTATTGATTCATCTAAATTTAATGCAAATTGTTGCGAGTAATCAAAAGTGGACTCAATTAAAAGGTATTTGTTCCACATTGATAAAAAAAAAGAAGAAAAAGGTGTAATGCGGGTAGTACAGTGAACTCCATGAACGTAAGACCAGCAGTCAATCGATTGGGTGAAACGGCAATGAACCAATACGATTTAACTAATAAATATTGATGAGTTTCTGAGACTCTGACTCAATGTCTGACGTCGAAAACCGATTGAGAGAGAGAGAGAGAGAGAGAAAGAGACGCAAGCAAGTGGCCCCAATATCCATTTCGGTTTGGTTACATAAACCCAGATAGAGATTGAGATCATTATGCGGATCGGTGTCATTACACGTGTTGTTTCAAGCATTCAGCATTTTCAAGCGACATTTAGCTCTTAAGCTGCGATTGAAATCTATTAA
This sequence comes from Scaptomyza flava, assembly GCA_030179655.1. Taxonomy (NCBI): domain Eukaryota; kingdom Metazoa; phylum Arthropoda; class Insecta; order Diptera; family Drosophilidae; genus Scaptomyza; species Scaptomyza flava. The sequence goes on from JARNME010000404.1 coordinate 87,465,996, forward strand.
TGAGCTGAGAGATATAGTACATTAACATATCTCCTTCTCTTCCCTCCAAAAAAAAAAAGAAAAGAAACACACATGCAACAGGTTTCAACTCTACATGCTACTGCTGAGAAGGCAATAATAGTATCTCTCTCAAGCTGAACTCATTACTTTTATGTGAATATCGTGTTAATTGCATTGCATTTGTTTACATTGTCTTAAATTTGTTGTGTTTATTGACACTTTTATTTTTTGTCGATTTGATCTGCTTTCTCACAGCCTGTCTTCTGTCAATTTGAAAAGGCGACAGGCGTTACATTTAATTATTTTGCAATTACTTGCGATGCTTTCAGATTTTTTTTTTTTTTTTAATGTGTTTTGGGTTTTTAAACAGGCGAACAACAAATTATTATTTCACAATTATTTGTAGCTTATATTCTTAAGCTAGTAAAAATGCTATTGTGAAGTTGTGCATGCATATTTATACTTAACACAATCACAATTTAAGAGTTTATGGCTTTTACTTTGATCAAATGTCTTTTCGAAGTTGTTTGTAAGCATTGATCGCAGGGCATATCCAGGTCGAGCTTAACCAACTAAAACATTCTGACTATTTATGTATGTTTTTATATTACTTAAACTATTCGAAACCTTATCACGACATCTCATCCCTCACATCAATCTAAGTCTTAACAAAGGTCAAAGTCATGATTGACCAATATCTACAACAAGCATTACAAACAAAACTTCGAAAAAATCCCATCTAACATATATAATTGATCATCTCATAAGCACCGAAGTAATCGCCATTTTATGAGGCGTCAAAATGCATTAAAGCATAAAAAAAAGTTACTTTATCAACGGGGCATCAACAGCCATAAACGCAAATAAATAAATGTGTTTGCCAGCCATGTCCAAAATTATAACTATTAAAATTCCTATAAAAAGACGACAAAAAAAAACAATAAACATTTGTATGGTTTTCAACATATTTTTGGGTTTTGGGTTTTGAGAAATGGGAAACAAACAAACAAAGAAAAAAACTTTAAAAAAAATCCGCCAACAATATTTACGAAATGGTCAACAAACTTGGCTCATTTCAAATGATGAAATAAATAATATATTAACAACTGTCTAATCAGGTTTTAAGCCTTTAACGAATATATAGTGAGTGTAGAAATGTAAATATGAATTTAAAATAAACACAAAAGCGCACAACTGAAGAAATTTGCATAAATTAAGATGCAGGTCAACAACAAAAATTGAAAAAAAAAAACTAAATTCAAATTCAAATATAATTCAAAGACCACCAAATACGACAAGTTGAAAATTGCAGCAAATAGTGAACCAAAATCGATTATATTATATGCATTATTGGCCATTATTATGTCAGGCCAACTAAGCTACCAGTTCCCAATCCCCCAATGGGACCAAAAACTGTTGTGCTTAACACCGCTGCAAACTGTATCTAACCCACAATTTGTGTGTCTCTGTTTAACAGTTGCCGCGCTGCGTTGGCTTCGTTATGGATATTTTTACAAGCCAAATATCTATAAATATTCATAAGTTAGCACACAAGTCATTTATCTAACTGCGGCGCTCCTGGCTTGCGAAAGGAAAACGAGCTTAAGATTGCCCATTGGAAAAATAAATGATTTTTGTTTTAAACTAGTTGGAGTCACAATTTTGTTACATTGTAGTGCTGACTTTAGTTGGCGATTAACTGGACAAAAGAATTTTAATATTCAACATAACTTTTCAATAGCTAGTGAATTCCAACATAGCAACAAAAGTTACTTAATGAATCCATGTTTGTAAAAGACTTAAACTAATTTTATTTATATTTTTTTCAAATAAACAATTTTTAAGCTGAGCACTAAAACCAATATAAACTTAAACTCGCATCATTAAATTAAACGAAAATCAAGCCACATTTTGGCTACATTTGCTGCAATTAATCTTTTTACACAAATTTTAATGCCATAATGCATTGCTATAATATCGATTAATTATGTTCGATAACATTCAGAAGCAATTTCCTGCACATTAATAATTACAGAAACTCAATTAATAACAGATAAAAATGTGAAAATCAATTTGTTAAGTAAACCACAAAAATTAGTATTAAACTTAGCAAATGATTTGTCATAAGCCCAAATTCTGATTAATTATATGACTCCATACAAACAAAAGACTGAAGCAACGAACTTGCAATAAACGCACGTTTGCAAATTTCGATATCGGTTCATATGAATGTGTTCAAAGGAATGTTGGCAAAAAATAAAACAACAACAACAATTTGTATGCAATTTGCACACTATTTATCTTGATCACATATAATCAATGCAACAAACATTTTGTAAACGAATTTGTTTAACAAGTTTGAAAAATCGATTGTAAATCTTTTTGGAGCAATATGTTGGTTTTGAAATCGGGTCAGTTTTGGCGAAAGATAACACCGATTCAAGTCGATTTTTTGGCATATGACTTTAAGATGCATTTGGACCAAAATCGAATTTATTTTAATGTTGTTTCTTAAATGCAGTTTTATTCTAGGGGTCAAATGATGACTTTTAAGACATTGCTTATGAAATCGGGTCATTTTGACGGAGTTATGGAAGTCGAAAGATTCACCAATCCCAGTCGATTTTTTGGCATGCAATTTGGACCAAAATCGAATTTATTTTAATGTTGTTTCTTAAATGCAGTTTTATTCTAGGGGTCAAATGGTGACTTTTAAGACATTGCTTATGAAAATCGGGTCATTTTTGACGGAGTTATGGAAGTCGAAAGATTTCACCAATCCCCATGTCGATTTTTTGGCATAAGACTTTAAGATGCATTTTGACCAAAAATCGAATTTTATTTTAATGTTGTTATTTAACTGCAATTTTATTCTAGGGGTCAAATGATGACTCTTAAGACATTGCTTATGAAAATCGGGTCATTTTTGACGGAGTTATGGAAGTCGAAAGATTTCACCAATCCCCATGTCGATTTTTTGGCATAAGAATTTAACATGCAATTTGGACCAAAAATCGAATTATATTTTAGTGTTGTTTCTTAAATGCAGTTTTATTCTAGGGGTCAAATGATGACTTTTAAGACATTGCTTATGAAAATCGGGTCATTTTTGACGGAGTTATGGAAGTCGAAAGATTTCACCAATCCCCATGTCGATTTTTTGGCATAAGACTTTAACATGCAATTTGGACCAAAAATCGAATTTATTTTAGTGTTGTTTCTTAAATGCAGTTTTATTCTAGGGGTCAAATGATGACTTTTAAGACATTGCTTATGAAAATCGGGTCATTTTTGACGGAGTTATGGAAGTCGAAAGATTTCACCAATTCCCATGTCGATTTTTTGGCATAAGACTTTAACATGCAATTTGGACCAAAAATCGAATTTTATTTTAATGTTGTTTCTTAAATGCAGTTTTATTCTAGGGGTCAAATGATGACTTTTAAGACATTGCATATGAAAATCGGGTCAGTTTTGACGGAGTTATGGAAGTCGAAAGATTTCACCAATTCCCATGTCGATTTTTTGGCATAAGAATTTAACATGCAATTTGGACCAAAAATCGAATTTTATTTTAGTGTTGTTTCTTAAATGCAGTTTTATTCTAGGGGTCAAATGATGACTTTTAAGACATTGCTTATGAAAATCGGGTCAGTTTTGACGGAGTTATGGAAGTCGAAAGATTTCACCAATTCCCATGTCGATTTTTTGGCATAAGACTTTAACATGCAATTTGGACCAAAAATCGAATTTTATTTTAATGTTGTTTCTTAAATGCAGTTTTATTCTAGGGGTCAAATGATGACTTTTAAGACATTGCTTATGAAAATCGGGTCAGTTTTGACGGAGTTATGGAAGTCGAAAGATTTCACCAATTCCCATGTCGATTTTTTGGCATAAGACTTTAACATGCAATTTGGACCAAAAATCGAATTATATTTTAGTGTTGTTTCTTAAATGCAGTTTTATTCTAGGGGTCAAATGATGACTTTTAAGACATTGCATATGAAAATCGGGTCAGTTTTGACGGAGTTATGGAAGTCGAAAGATTTCACCAATTCCCATGTCGATTTTTTGGCATAAGAATTTAACATGCAATTTGGACCAAAATCGAATTATATTTTAGTGTTGTTTCTTAAATGCAGTTTTATTCTAGGGGTCAAATGATGACTTTTAAGACATTGCATATGAAAATCGGGTCAGTTTTGACGGAGTTATGGAAGTCGAAAGATTTCACCAATTCCCATGTCGATTTTTTGGCATAAGACTTTAACATGCAATTTGGACCAAAAATCGAATTTATTTTAGTGTTGTTTCTTAAATGCAGTTTTATTCTAGGGGTCAAATGATGACTTTTAAGACATTGCATATGAAAATCGGGTCAGTTTTGACGGAGTTATGGAAGTCGAAAGATTTCACCAATTCCCATGTCGATTTTTTGGCATAAGACTTTAACATGCAATTTGGACCAAAAATCGAATTATATTTTAGTGTTGTTTCTTAAATGCAGTTTTATTCTAGGGGTCAAATGGTGACTTTTAAGACATTGCTTATGAAAATCGGGTCATTTTTGACGGAGTTATGGAAGTCGAAAGATTTCACCAATTCCCATGTCGATTTTTTGGCATAAGACTTTAACATGCAATTTGGACCAAAAATCGAATTTTATTTTAATGTTGTTTCTTAAATGCAGTTTTATTCTAGGCGTCAAAAAATGACTTTTAAGACATTGCATATGAAAATCGGGTCAGTTTTGACGGAGTTATGGAAGTCGAAAGATTTCACCAATTCCCATGTCGATTTTTTGGCATAAGATTTAACATGCAATTTGGACCAAAATCGAATTATATTTTAGTGTTGTTTCTTAAATGCAGTTTTATTCTAGGGGTCAAATGGTGACTTTTAAGACATTGCTTATGAAAATCGGGTCAGTTTTGACGGAGTTATGGAAGTCGAAAGATTTCACCAATTCCCATGTCGATTTTTTGGCATAAGACTTTAACATGCAATTTGGACCAAAAATCGAATTTATTTTAATGTTGTTTCTTAAATGCAGTTTTATTCTAGGGGTCAAATGATGACTTTTAAGACATTGCATTTGAAAATCGGGTCATTTTGACGGAGTTATGGAAGTCGAAAGATTTCACCAATCCCCATGTCGATTTTTTGGCATAAGAATTTAACATGCAATTTGGACCAAAAATCGAATTATATTTTAGTGTTGTTTCTTAAATGCAGTTTTATTCTAGGGGTCAAATGATGACTTTTAAGACATTGCATATGAAAATCGGGTCAGTTTTGACGGAGTTATGGAAGTCGAAAGATTTCACCAATTCCCATGTCGATTTTTTGGCATAAGACTTTAACATGCAATTTGGACCAAAAATCGAATTTATTTTAATGTTGTTTCTTAAATGCAGTTTTATTCTAGGGGTCAAATGATGACTTTTAAGACATTGCATATGAAAATCGGGTCAGTTTTGACGGAGTTATGGAAGTCGAAAGATTTCACCAATTCCCATGTCGATTTTTTGGCATAAGACTTTAACATGCAATTTGGACCAAAAATCGAATTTTATTTTAATGTTGTTTCTTAAATGCAGTTTTATTCTAGGGGTCAAATGATGACTTTTAAGACATTGCATTTGAAAATCGGGTCAGTTTTGACGGAGTTATGGAAGTCGAAAGATTTCACCAATTCCCATGTCGATTTTTGGCATAAGACTTTAACATGCAATTTGGACCAAAAATCGAATTTTATTTTAATGTTGTTTCTTAAATGCAGTTTTATTCTAGGGGTCAAATGATGACTTTTAAGACATTGCATATGAAAATCGGGTCAGTTTTGACGGAGTTATGGAAGTCGAAAGATTTCACCAATTCCCATGTCGATTTTTTGGCATAAGACTTTAACATGCAATTTGGACCAAAAATCGAATTATATTTTAGTGTTGTTTCTTAAATGCAGTTTTATTCTAGGGGTCAAATGATGACTTTTAAGACATTGCATATGAAAATCGGGTCAGTTTTGACGGAGTTATGGAAGTCGAAAGATTTCACCAATTCCCATGTCGATTTTTTGGCATAAGACTTTAACATGCAATTTGGACCAAAAATCGAATTATATTTTAGTGTTGTTTCTTAAATGCAGTTTTATTCTAGGGGTCAAATGATGACTTTTAAGACATTGCATATGAAAATCGGGTCAGTTTTGACGGAGTTATGGAAGTCGAAAGATTTCACCAATTCCCATGTCGATTTTTTGGCATAAGACTTTAACATGCAATTTGGACCAAAAATCGAATTATATTTTAGTGTTGTTTCTTAAATGCAGTTTTATTCTAGGCGTCAAACCATGACTTTTAAGACATTGCATATGAAAATCGGGTCAGTTTTGACGGAGTTATGGAAGTCGAAAGATTTCACCAATTCCCATGTCGATTTTTTGGCATAAGACTTTAACATGCAATTTGGACCAAAAATCGAATTATATTTTAGTGTTGTTTCTTAAATGCAGTTTTATTCTAGGGGTCAAATGATGACTTTTAAGACATTGCTTTTGAAAATCGGGTCATTTTTGACGGAGTTATGGAAGTCGAAAGATTTCACCAATTCCCATGTCGATTTTTTGGCATAAGACTTTAACATGCAATTTGGACCAAAAATCGAATTTTATTTTAATGTTGTTTCTTAAATGCAGTTTTATTCTAGGCGTCAAACCATGACTTTTAAGACATTGCTTTTGAAAATCGGGTCATTTTTGACGGAGTTATGGAAGTCGAAAGATTTCACCAATTCCCATGTCGATTTTTTGGCATAAGACTTTAACATGCAATTTGGACCAAAAATCGAATTTTATTTTAGTGTTGTTTCTTAAATGCAGTTTTATTCTAGGGGTCAAATGATGACTTTTAAGACATTGCATATGAAAATCGGGTCAGTTTTGACGGAGTTATGGAAGTCGAAAGATTTCACCAATTCCCATGTCGATTTTTTGGCATAAGACTTTAACATGCAATTTGGACCAAAAATCGAATTTTATTTTAATGTTGTTTCTTAAATGCAGTTTTATTCTAGGGGTCAAATGATGACTTTTAAGACATTGCTTTTGAAAATCGGGTCATTTTGACGGAGTTATGGAAGTCGAAAGATTTCACCAATTCCCATGTCGATTTTTTGGCATAAGACTTTAACATGCAATTTGGACCAAAAATCGAATTTTATTTTAATGTTGTTTCTTAAATGCAGTTTTATTCTAGGGGTCAAATGATGACTTTTAAGACATTGCATATGAAAATCGGGTCATTTTTGACGGAGTTATGGAAGTCGAAAGATTTCACCAATTCCCATGTCGATTTTTTGGCATAAGACTTTAACATGCAATTTGGACCAAAAATCGAATTTTATTTTAATGTTGTTTCTTAAATGCAGTTTTATTCTAGGGGTCAAATGATGACTTTTAAGACATTGCTTATGAAAATCGGGTCATTTTGACGGAGTTATGGAAGTCGAAAGATTTCACCAATTCCCATGTCGATTTTTTGGCATAAGACTTTAACATGCAATTTGGACCAAAAATCGAATTTTATTTTAATGTTGTTTCTTAAATGCAGTTTTATTCTAGGGGTCAAATGATGACTTTTAAGACATTGCTTTTGAAAATCGGGTCATTTTTGACGGAGTTATGGAAGTCGAAAGATTTCACCAATTCCCATGTCGATTTTTTGGCATAAGACTTTAACATGCAATTTGGACCAAAAATCGAATTTTATTTTAATGTTGTTTCTTAAATGCAGTTTTATTCTAGGGGTCAAATGATGACTTTTAAGACATTGCATATGAAAATCGGGTCAGTTTTGACGGAGTTATGGAAGTCGAAAGATTTCACCAATTCCCATGTCGATTTTTTGGCATAAGACTTTAACATGCAATTTGGACCAAAAATCGAATTTATTTTAATGTTGTTTCTTAAATGCAGTTTTATTCTAGGGGTCAAATGATGACTTTTAAGACATTGCTTTTGAAAATCGGGTCATTTTTGACGGAGTTATGGAAGTCGAAAGATTTCACCAATTCCCATGTCGATTTTTTGGCATAAGACTTTAACATGCAATTTGGACCAAAAATCGAATTTTATTTTAATGTTGTTTCTTAAATGCAGTTTTATTCTAGGGGTCAAATGATGACTTTTAAGACATTGCTTATGAAAATCGGGTCAGTTTTGACGGAGTTATGGAAGTCGAAAGATTTCACCAATTCCCATGTCGATTTTTTGGCATAAGAATTTAACATGCAATTTGGACCAAAAATCGAATTATATTTTAGTGTTGTTTCTTAAATGCAGTTTTATTCTAGGGGTCAAATGATGACTTTTAAGACATTGCTTATGAAAATCGGGTCATTTTTGACGGAGTTATGGAAGTCGAAAGATTTCACCAATTCCCATGTCGATTTTTTGGCATAAGACTTTAACATGCAATTTGGACCAAAAATCGAATTATATTTTAATGTTGTTTCTTAAATGCAGTTTTATTCTAGGGGTCAAATGATGACTTTTAAGACATTGCATATGAAAATCGGGTCAGTTTTGACGGAGTTATGGAAGTCGAAAGATTTCACCAATTCCCATGTCGATTTTTTGGCATAAGACTTTAACATGCAATTTGGACCAAAAATCGAATTATATTTTAGTGTTGTTTCTTAAATGCAGTTTTATTCTAGGGGTCAAATGATGACTTTTAAGACATTGCATATGAAAATCGGGTCAGTTTTGACGGAGTTATGGAAGTCGAAAGATTTCACCAATTCCCATGTCGATTTTTTGGCATAAGACTTTAACATGCAATTTGGACCAAAAATCGAATTTATTTTAATGTTGTTTCTTAAATGCAGTTTTATTCTAGGGGTCAAATGATGACTTTTAAGACATTGCTTTTGAAAATCGGGTCAGTTTTGACGGAGTTATGGAAGTCGAAAGATTTCACCAATTCCCATGTCGATTTTTTGGCATAAGACTTTAACATGCAATTTGGACCAAAAATCGAATTATATTTTAGTGTTGTTTCTTAAATGCAGTTTTATTCTAGGGGTCAAATGATGACTTTTAAGACATTGCATATGAAAATCGGGTCAGTTTTGACGGAGTTATGGAAGTCGAAAGATTTCACCAATTCCCATGTCGATTTTTGGCATAAGACTTTAACATGCAATTTGGACCAAAAATCGAATTATATTTTAGTGTTGTTTCTTAAATGCAGTTTTATTCTAGGGGTCAAATGATGACTTTTAAGACATTGCATATGAAAATCGGGTCAGTTTTGACGGAGTTATGGAAGTCGAAAGATTTCACCAATTCCCATGTCGATTTTTGGCATAAGACTTTAACATGCAATTTGGACCAAAATCGAATTTATTTAATGTTGTTTCTTAAATGCAGTTTTATTCTAGGGGTCAAATGGTGACTTTTAAGACATTGCTTATGAAAATCGGGTCATTTTTGACGGAGTTATGGAAGTCGAAAGATTTCACCAATTCCCATGTCGATTTTTTGGCATAAGACTTTAACATGCAATTTGGACCAAAAATCGAATTTATTTTAGTGTTGTTTCTTAAATGCAGTTTTATTCTAGGGGTCAAATGGTGACTTTTAAGACATTGCTTATGAAAATCGGGTCATTTTTGACGGAGTTATGGAAGTCGAAAGATTTCACCAATTCCCATGTCCATTTTTTGGCATAAGACTTTAACATGCAATTTGGACCAAAAATCGAATTTATTTTAATGTTGTTTCTTAAATGCAGTTTTATTCTAGGGGTCAAATGATGACTTTTAAGACATTGCTTTTGAAAATCGGGTCATTTTGACGGAGTTATGGAAGTCGAAAGATTTCACCAATTCCCATGTCGATTTTTTGGCATAAGACTTTAACATGCAATTTGGACCAAAATCGAATTATATTTTAGTGTTGTTTCTTAAATGCAGTTTTATTCTAGGGGTCAAATGATGACTTTTAAGACATTGCTTTTGAAAATCGGGTCAGTTTTGACGGAGTTATGGAAGTCGAAAGATTTCACCAATTCCCATGTCGATTTTTTGGCATAAGACTTTAACATGCAATTTGGACCAAAAATCGAATTTTATTTTAGTGTTGTTTCTTAAATGCAGTTTTATTCTAGGGGTCAAACCATGACTTTTAAGACATTGCATATGAAAATCGGGTCAGTTTTGACGGAGTTATGGAAGTCGAAAGATTTCACCAATTCCCATGTCGATTTTTTGGCATAAGACTTTAACATGCAATTTGGACCAAAAATCGAATTTTATTTTAATGTTGTTTCTTAAATGCAGTTTTATTCTAGGCGTCAAACCATGACTTTTAAGACATTGCATATGAAAATCGGGTCATTTTTGACGGAGTTATGGAAGTCGAAAGATTTCACCAATTCCCATGTCGATTTTTTGGCATAAGACTTTAACATGCAATTTGGACCAAAAATCGAATTTTATTTTAATGTTGTTTCTTAAATGCAGTTTTATTCTAGGGGTCAAATGATGACTTTTAAGACATTGCTTTGAAAATCGGGTCATTTTTGACGGAGTTATGGAAGTCGAAAGATTTCACCAATCCCATGTCGATTTTTGGCATAAGACTTTAACATGCAATTTGGACCAAAAATCGAATTTATTTTAATGTTGTTTCTTAAATGCAGTTTTATTCTAGGGGTCAAATGATGACTTTTAAGACATTGCTTTGAAAATCGGGTCATTTTTGACGGAGTTATGGAAGTCGAAAGATTTCACCAATCCCATGTCGATTTTTTGGCATAAGACTTTAACATGCAATTTGGACCAAAAATCGAATTATATTTTAGTGTTGTTTCTTAAATGCAGTTTTATTCTAGGGGTCAAATGATGACTTTTAAGACATTGCTTTTGAAAATCGGGTCGATTTTGACGGAGTTATGGAAGTCGAAAGATTTCACCAATTCCCATGTCGATTTTTTGGCATAAGACTTTAACATGCAATTTGGACCAAAAATCGAATTATATTTTAGTGTTGTTTCTTAAATGCAGTTTTATTCTAGGGGTCAAATGATGACTTTTAAGACATTGCTTTTGAAAATCGGGTCATTTTTGACGGAGTTATGGAAGTCGAAAGATTTCACCAATTCCCATGTCGATTTTTTGGCATAAGACTTTAACATGCAATTTGGACCAAAAATCGAATTTTATTTTAATGTTGTTTCTTAAATGCAGTTTTATTCTAGGCGTCAAACCATGACTTTTAAGACATTGCATATGAAAATCGGGTCAGTTTTGACGGAGTTATGGAAGTCGAAAGATTTCACCAATTCCCATGTCGATTTTTTGGCATAAGACTTTAACATGCAATTTGGACCAAAAATCGAATTTTATTTTAATGTTGTTTCTTAAATGCAGTTTTATTTTAGGGGTCAAATGATGACTTTTAAGACATTGCATATGAAAATCGGGTCAGTTTTGACGGAGTTATGGAAGTCGAAAGATTTCACCAATTCCCATGTCGATTTTTTGGCATAAGACTTTAACATGCAATTTGGACCAAAAATCGAATTTTATTTTAGTGTTGTTTCTTAAATGCAGTTTTATTCTAGGGGTCAAATGGTGACTTTTAAGACATTGCTTATGAAAATCGGGTCATTTTTGACGGAGTTATGGAAGTCGAAAGATTTCACCAATCCCCATGTCGATTTTTTGGCATAAGACTTTAACATGCAATTTGGACCAAAAATCGAATTTTATTTTAATGTTGTTTCTTAAATGCAGTTTTATTCTAGGCGTCAAACCATGACTTTTAAGACATTGCATATGAAAATCGGGTCAGTTTTGACGGAGTTATGGAAGTCGAAAGATTTCACCAATTCCCATGTCGATTTTTTGGCATAAGACTTTAACATGCAATTTGGACCAAAAATCGAATTTTATTTTAATGTTGTTTCTTAAATGCAGTTTTATTCTAGGGGTCAAATGATGACTTTTAAGACATTGCTTTTGAAAATCGGGTCATTTTTGACGGAGTTATGGAAGTCGAAAGATTTCACCAATTCCCATGTCGATTTTTTGGCATAAGACTTTAACATGCAATTTGGACCAAAAATCGAATTTTATTTTAATGTTGTTTCTTAAATGCAGTTTTATTCTAGGGGTCAAATGATGACTTTTAAGACATTGCTTATGAAAATCGGGTCAGTTTTGACGGAGTTATGGAAGTCGAAAGATTTCACCAATTCCCATGTCGATTTTTTGGCATAAGACTTTAACATGCAATTTGGACCAAAAATCGAATTTTATTTTAGTGTTGTTTCTTAAATGCAGTTTTATTCTAGGGGTCAAATGATGACTTTTAAGACATTGCTTTTGAAAATCGGGTCAGTTTTGACGGAGTTATGGAAGTCGAAAGATTTCACCAATTCCCATGTCGATTTTTTGGCATAAGACTTTAACATGCAATTTGGACCAAAAATCGAATTTATTTTAATGTTGTTTCTTAAATGCAGTTTTATTCTAGGGGTCAAATGATGACTTTTAAGACATTGCATATGAAAATCGGGTCAGTTTTGACGGAGTTATGGAAGTCGAAAGATTTCACCAATTCCCATGTCGATTTTTTGGCATAAGACTTTAACATGCAATTTGGACCAAAAATCGAATTTTATTTTAGTGTTGTTTCTTAAATGCAGTTTTATTCTAGGGGTCAAATGATGACTTTTAAGACATTGCTTATGAAAATCGGGTCATTTTTGACGGAGTTATGGAAGTCGAAAGATTTCACCAATTCCCATGTCGATTTTTTGGCATAAGACTTTAACATGCAATTTGGACCAAAAATCGAATTTTATTTTAATGTTGTTTCTTAAATGCAGTTTTATTCTAGGGGTCAAATGATGACTTTTAAGACATTGCATTTGAAAATCGGGTCATTTTTGACGGAGTTATGGAAGTCGAAAGATTTCACCAATTCCCATGTCGATTTTTTGGCATAAGACTTTAACATGCAATTTGGACCAAAAATCGAATTTTATTTTAGTGTTGTTTCTTAAATGCAGTTTTATTCTAGGGGTCAAATGATGACTTTTAAGACATTGCTTTGAAAATCGGGTCATTTTTGACGGAGTTATGGAAGTCGAAAGATTTCACCAATTCCCATGTCGATTTTTTGGCATAAGACTTTAACATGCAATTTGGACCAAAAATCGAATTTTATTTTAATGTTGTTTCTTAAATGCAGTTTTATTCTAGGCGTCAAACCATGACTTTTAAGACATTGCTTTTGAAAATCGGGTCATTTTTGACGGAGTTATGGAAGTCGAAAGATTTCACCAATTCCCATGTCGATTTTTTGGCATAAGACTTTAACATGCAATTTGGACCAAAAATCGAATTTTATTTTAATGTTGTTTCTTAAATGCAGTTTTATTCTAGGCGTCAAACCATGACTTTTAAGACATTGCTTATGAAAATCGGGTCAGTTTTGACGGAGTTATGGAAGTCGAAAGATTTCACCAATTCCCATGTCGATTTTTTGGCATAAGACTTTAACATGCAATTTGGACCAAAAATCGAATTTTATTTTAATGTTGTTTCTTAAATGCAGTTTTATTCTAGGGGTCAAATGATGACTTTTAAGACATTGCTTTTGAAAATCGGGTCATTTTTGACGGAGTTATGGAAGTCGAAAGATTTCACCAATTCCCATGTCGATTTTTTGGCATAAGACTTTAACATGCAATTTGGACCAAAAATCGAATTTTATTTTAATGTTGTTTCTTAAATGCAGTTTTATTCTAGGGGTCAAATGATGACTTTTAAGACATTGCTTTTGAAAATCGGGTCATTTTTGACGGAGTTATGGAAGTCGAAAGATTTCACCAATTCCCATGTCGATTTTTTGGCATAAGACTTTAACATGCAATTTGGACCAAAAATCGAATTTTATTTTAATGTTGTTTCTTAAATGCAGTTTTATTCTAGGGGTCAAATGATGACTTTTAAGACATTGCTTTTGAAAATCGGGTCATTTTTGACGGAGTTATGGAAGTCGAAAGATTTCACCAATCCCATGTCGATTTTTTGGCATAAGACTTTAACATGCAATTTGGACCAAAAATCGAATTTTATTTTAATGTTGTTTCTTAAATGCAGTTTTATTCTAGGGGTCAAATGATGACTTTTAAGACATTGCTTTTGAAAATCGGGTCATTTTTGACGGAGTTATGGAAGTCGAAAGATTTCACCAATCGCCATGTCGATTTTTTGGCATAAGACTTTAACATGCAATTTGGACCAAAAATCGAATTATATTTTAATGTTGTTTCTTAAATGCAGTTTTATTCTAGGGGTCAAATTATGACTTTAAGACATTGCTTTTGAAAATCGGGTCATTTTTGACGGAGTTATGGAAGTCGAAAGATTTCACCAATTCCCATGTCGATTTTTTGGCATAAGAATTTAACATGCAATTTGGACCAAAATCGAATTATATTTTAGTGTTGTTTCTTAAATGCAGTTTTATTCTAGGGGTCAAATGATGACTTTTAAGACATTGCTTTTGAAAATCGGGTCATTTTTGACGGAGTTATGGAAGTCGAAAGATTTCACCAATTCCCATGTCGATTTTTTGGCATAAGACTTTAACATGCAATTTGGACCAAAAATCGAATTTTATTTTAATGTTGTTTCTTAAATGCAGTTTTATTCTAGGCGTCAAACCATGACTTTTAAGACATTGCATATGAAAATCGGGTCAGTTTTGACGGAGTTATGGAATTCGAAAGATTTCACCAATTCCCATGTCGATTTTTTGGCATAAGACTTTAACATGCAATTTGGACCAAAAATCGAATTATATTTTAGTGTTGTTTCTTAAATGCAGTTTTATTCTAGGGGTCAAATGATGACTTTCAAGACATTTCTTTTGAAAATCGGGTCATTTTTGACGGAGTTATGGAAGTCGAAAGATTTCACCGATTCCCAAGTCGGCTTTTTGGCATAAATCTTTAACATGCACTCTGACTAAAACAAGTTGACAATCTACAGTAAACTTAATTTCAACTTTAAGTTCAGGTTGAAACAGCTGATTTTAAAATGGATGAACACAAGCTTTATTGTTTGGTTCAAGGAAAATATTATTTATATTTATATTAATTCTAGCAAATATATTAAAGTTCCAGCAAAATACAGGATGCTTGCGTATTAATTATATTAAATTTTGTTCGATATTTTCAAGCTTTGCGTAATCGCTTGAATTTCAAGTTAAGGGTCACGTTCAAGTTAAGTTCACGTTAAGTTAAGTTTAAAAAAGGAGCTTTGAGACGGTCGCGCCATTTTGAAAGAAACTATAGTATAAAACAATTAGCTTCAAGATATTTACACATCTCCTATGTAATCGTGCTCACGTTGGTTTTTTTCTTATAATTAATTATAATGCAAGATTTTCTTGTTATGTGAAATGTTTTGATATAAATTGAATAAGATGTATAAAAATTTTCCTGACTAAACGAATCTCCGATTTAAGTCAATAACTTTTGCAAATAAAGTTCTTTAGCCTTTGGCTTGTGTGTTTATGAATTGTTTTGATGCTTCACTTCACTTAAATTTGGGTTAATCAGCGATAAAGCGCTCATCGACGTGCGCAAAAGTGACATATTTACATTTAAGCCAAGCAAAAAAAACAAAATATGTTTCAACTTTACATGCGAGACACTTAAGCACAAAAACAAAAAGTTATTATTATAAATGAGCTTTGTGTCTTTAGCTGCTAATTGTTGCTCATTAATTTACATGCGAAATTAATTGCCAGCATTAATGCATTGTTGAAATTACTGTTGTTGACCGTAGACTATTATTACTTCCTAGGCAATACGTTTCGACAAGGTATCAAACACATCGCCTGTCAGCCGCATACTTCAATAACACAATGATAACACAACATGCAATAACACAACACAACACATATCATTTATAATTTTAAGTTTCTTTTTGTGGGATCCCATAAAAAAAAAAAAAAAATTCACCTCCACTCGCTTTTCGAAGTTCAAGTTTTTGCAATTGACCCATAAATTCATTATGCATGCAAAGTTGTTGTAATTGAATATTATAATGCCTATAGTATTTAGATATATTTGCCTTTTACATTTGACATACACATACGCATACGTTAACGTAATTTGTTGTATTGTCTAACAGAGGCGATGAAGTGTCGGCAATATGCGGCATTTGTGAGCTTTATTTATTTCCGTCAACATTATAGATTATTAGACTCAATAACAATTAAAATTGGTTTTTTTCGTAATAATCAATGGGCAACAATTGGCTGGACATCGCTGAAAGGTCTTTGATTTCAATGGGATACTTTATGGTTTGGTATTTCTTTTACTTTGACTTGATGGGTTTTTAATGCCTTGCCCAAATGTCATGAGCGAGCATTGTGCAGGGTCGCTCCACAGATATACTATATGTAGGTTAGAGGCTAAAGCATGTGAATTATTATAAATATGACCTTTAAAGCTAAATTCAATAAAGTATTGATTAGAACGCAATTGTCTTCTTTAGCACACAAATAAACAAATATATTTAATTACAAAATCAATTAATATTGAATACAGACCTGATCTTGTGACCCAATACTTTAAATATTTATAGCACACGTGCTGTGAGTGTTAATGTTAAAAGCATCAATAAAATCAATTACAATATCAGAGATGCATTTAATAAAGTAAGTAATATTATTCAAATTCTGTTTATCAGGTCATGAACCATTATTTTTTGGTTTTTGTTTCCTGACCGATTTTATATTAGTTTATTGCACTTTCTGTCATTGATATCAATATAAAATTATTTGAAATACATTTACTTATTAACCTTTTATCGATCCATCAAGCGTCGCGACGTTGAAACTTTTAAGTGAGAATATAAACCTGGGCTGAAAACTAGACTTAAGAAATAACGCTCTTAAAATTCGTAAAAGGTTTTTTTTGAAGTAGTAAATACTAACAAATTTGTCTTCGAATAGGAATGTATTCAAAATCTAGTTGGCATAGCATCGATTTTGAATACCTATTGGGCTTAAGAAAATAACGTGGAAACATTTTCACACTATACATTTTAAGTTGTAGTTTTGACAAAAGTTCAAAAAACATTTGAAACATTCTTCATAAATGTATAAGTAGGCCTGCCTTATTGCCTCACCAAAAAGTTAAGATCAACTATATTCATTTATTTTTTATGCAGAGAGAGAAAGAGGCAAGTGTAAAATATAATATAAAAATAAAATAACAGCTCACAGTTTACAAGTTTTTTTTTGTTCAAATTCTGAACTCAAGTAAACTGAATAAATTTTGCACAAAAAATCACAAGATGATAAGCTTCTTTAGTCTCGTAACACGCTTTTTGATCATCATCTTTGGCACATTGCTGCCGGCAAGGAATACCCACGAAGCGTTGGGTAATAAGGAGGAGCTGCTTACCTGGTCCAAATATTGGATAGTCTATGGCTGTCTGATGACCGTGGAGATAGTTGGCGACACATTCTTTACGTGGCTGCCTTTTTATGGTGAAACGAAGCTGCTTATTGTGCTGTGGCTGGTCATTTCAGCGCCGTCGGCAAGTGTTTGGATTTTTGATGTAATTCTGAATCCGTTGATGGGTCGCTATATGCATCGGCTGGATGCCTATTTGCGGTACGAGAAACGACATCTGCTTGCCGATGCATTGAACTACTCATCGAAATTGTATAGCTACTGCCTGGATAAAGGATTGCCCATGGTGAAGGGCATATGGAAGAAGCCGATCGAAACGTCAGAGAATGTTGCCACTGAAGTAGTGGAATCGCAAAAGGATGATACTTTGGAGACTTTGTCCATTCCACAGCCAAATATCTTTTACGATGCAAGTGTTGACGAAGAAGCACATCATGCGACTTTAGCTTCCTCTGACTCTCGCACTCAGCTGCTGGAGCCCTCGAGCCAAACTTTGATACCAGATTTGGCTATGAAGACAATCGATGTATCAAACAGGCATCCATCAGGTCGCTCCAAACGTAAATCGTATATATACGAGCAATTTGATGATGTCGAAAATACTTCTGTCCAAAAGGAGGATAAATGTGTTGAGGATTTGTTGCAAAGGGAACGTTTGGCCATCGAACTGCAACAACATCCAATTCTTCAACGCAGAGACACGCGTCGTCGCTACCATTAGGCTAAACCTACTACTTGTTTTGCAAAAAATTCACTGTCGACAGCCATTTACAAAGATGCAGAAAAAATATATAAAAGTTTCAGTTACCTTCAGTAAAAAAGTTTCAATTGTTCGGTAAAAATAAATAGCTTGAATCTATTGAAGTAGCATTTTAATTTATTTAAGTAGCCAACACTTAAGGTTTTAAGAAGAAATTATAATCAGTTAATTTATTAATTAATATAAATATTATTACATATAAATGAAGCCCTATGAGAAGCATCGGGATACAAATAATGTGCTTTAAAAAGCCGCAACAAATAGGCATACAAAATGTTTACTACTTGATGTCATCGGAAACAGCTTCAGTTTTTTAATACCAAACAATTCAAACCTAAGGATTGTGTCAATAAGGATAACTTACCGCAACAGGTTATTTGTTGGTCAAATTTATGATCTTTCCTTGCAGAGTCATCTCTGCAGATATGTCAACTTGGCCTTAGAAATGTGCCGAAGAGCATATAAACTTAAAAAAAAAACTTCTCCCACTTGCCTGCACAATATTTCAGCTCACAATCAGCTGCGATATGAGCAATTACAGCAATTATATGGTAATTGTGGTAGGATTATAATGTTCACTGAAAAATCGATTCAATACTGTTGGATCCAAGCTTTTTTTTATGTGGGTTAATTATTGTTTGTTTGTTTGTGTAACACCTATCTTAGAACTAGTTGCTTGTTTTTTTTTTTTGAGGGGAGGGAAAGGTGTGTGTGTGGAAATGTATCTATTTAATCGCTGGCATCATCATCTTCCTCATCATTATCGCTACTCTCGTTGGATACTTCTTCAACTTCACTTTCGCTCTCTTTGGCCTTTTTCTTGGATGCGCTGGTATTTTTCTTTTCGGAATCTTCCTCACTGGCATCCCCTTCACTGGCATCCTCTTCACTCGCATTCTTTTTGGCCTTCTTTGTGGGTGTTGCGTCGGTGGGTTTGGTCTTCTTTTTGTCTGGTTCGCCATCGGAGCTAGTTGAATCATCTTCCGAGATGTATTCCTTGCTCTTAAAACCGCCGCCCGCGGCATTTGACTTCTTTACGGGCGATGGATCGGACTTGCGTTTCTTGGACACTTTGCTGCTGCCACCGCCGCCGCTGCCACCGCCGCTGTTGCCCTCATCATCGCTAGCGTCATCAGCACCTGGTTTGTAGTTACGCATCTCATCCTGATAGCGTTGCTTGTCCTTGGATGCAATCTCATCCCACTTCGATTTATCTTTCAGCTCCTTCCACATCTCACCGCCCTTCTTGGCAATTTCGGTGACTTTAATCCCAGGATTATCGCGTTTAATTTGCTCACGCGTGTCGTTGAGCCACAACATAAATGCGGTCGTGGGACGTTTGGGTTTGCTGCTGTCCTTTTTCTTGGTTTGTTTTTTCTAAAATCGAAGTCAACATTATAACAAAACTATTCGCTTAAACTTTAACTGGTTTACTCACCGAACGCTCCTTCTCTTTGTGCTTCTTTTCTTTCTTTTCCTTCTTTTCGCGCTTCTTTTCCTTGTGCTTTGTTTTGGAGGCACCTCCACCGCCGCCACTGGCATCGCTATCATCTTCATCCGAGTCGCTTTGGACATTACTGTCGTACTCCTCGGCAACATCAGATTCATTTTCGTTGGGCTTAAAGTCTTCGTCTGTGGATTCTTCATCGGAATCGTCGCCATCCTCTTCATCCTCCTCCTTTTCACGTGCCTCAGCCTTGAGGCGCGCCAGATAGGCATCTGGCTCGTTTTCATTGTCCGAATCGCCAAAGTCGACATCCTTATAGCCGGTTTTATCCTTGCCCATATTGCTGACATGCAGTTTCTTTTGTGTTATGTAATCAAACAGCTTGGCGTACTCCTCCTTCTCAATGGAGGAGAAAATGTGCACGGTGCCATTTTTTAGAGTCACCTCAAAGTCAAAGGAACGTGTTGAGCCGCCACTGCGTGCAAAATTCACAGAGCTAATCTCTTCGAACCGAATGTGAAGCGGTGGCTTATGAATGTAGATAAAGCCACGCTCTAGTGGATATAGATATCCAGCGGCTGCTTTGAATGAGCAGCCTACAGCAGCTGTGCCGGAATGTCCAATGAAATTGCCTGGTCCAGTTATTTTGCGTCCAATGAGCACCTTCATCACTTTGCCCATGACCTCATAAACAGGACCCGAGAGCTCCTTTTCCAACTTGCCATCGTACTTGTCGCGCAACTCCGCCTCACTGAACGGTAGTTCAATGGTGGTCTCCTCATCTGGAGCAAAAAGCAGCACCAGGTAATGATAACGCGTCTGGCCTTGTTTAATTGGTGGATCCAATGAGAGAACGAAGAACATTTGACGGCTATCCTTATGAGGCAACATAAATAGACGCAACACTGAATCCATGGGTATCTTATAATCAAATGTCTTGCCGTGCAGTTGGAAGAAGGTCGAGAAGATCTTGATGTCGTATCGACCACGAGGTGTTAGAATATGTATCTCACGGAATATGGCAATAGACTCTCCGGAGGCCGAGATAACCGACGCCTTGTTCATAACATTCTGGTGGAACTTTTCGACTGGATCCTCCTCCGCCGACTCAACAGCGGGTATGTGAAAACGCATTTCCAGCAAACCAACGGGTGCATCATCATTCTGATGAAACTCCAGCGTCACCTCGTTCTTGCCGGTGACGCACTGCGAGACATGTGACAATGGCACCTCGAAGATGGTTTTTGTGTCCTTGTCGAAACTCAACACGGAGCCCATGAAGCGAGCTGTGCCCCAGTTCCAGCCCTTGACGCACATCTCCTTTTCGACCATCTCCTGTGAATATGTATCCTTGATGTACTTGCCCAGCTTCTCTTGTTCGCTGTCTCGAAAGCCACTGAAACGATGCAATGCGCCACTCTTGGTAAAGATACGCAGTCCCCAAGTGCCGACAAATTTTTGTGAATTGATCAAATCAATGTCATCGGCGGAAATCTGCTCCACTTTGCCCGTCTTGCTGTTCTTAAAGATGATGTTCTGTTCCGTAAGCTTCAGGCGTCCCGCCGACTGTCAAGAGAAGAGAAAAAAAAGTGTTGTTCGCAAAAAGATTGGCGAATTGCGTTGTTGAGACTTACTAAAACACCGCGCACTTCGGCGTTTATGTCGTTGTACTCCAAGGCGTCGACCATCGTTTAATGTGCACTGCACTAAATACTAACGCAAAGTTAACAATAAATTACACCACAAAACGTAACTCCCAGCAAATTTGCAATAATTTCAGCACGAGAAAATGCCGACACTGCCGACTGCGCGCCCAATTTGAGGTTAGACGCTAGGAGTGAGACGTTTGTATAAAGATGGTACTACACAAGTATTTTAAAGTATCGATTAACAGCTGTTAATGAGAAATGGTCTTCCATACATATGCACGCATTTCACAATAAATGTCTAAATAAGATTTTAAGAAAATGTCAATGTATGCTTTTATTTGATTTTTCTTGAGTTACAGCATATATCGAACAATAAAGACCATTGTTTAGAGACGGCGACCACGACGACCACCCTTCCTGCGTGTCGAATCAGATGGAATGGGCGTCACATCCTCAATGCGTCCAATCTTCATAGAAGAACGGGCAAGAGCACGCAGCGCCGATTGGGCGCCCGGTCCCGGTGTCTTAGTCTTGTTACCGCCGGTTGCGCGCAATTTAATGTGCAGAGCCGTTATTCCAAGCAATTTGCACTTCTCAGCGACATCCTGGGCAGCCAACATAGCAGCGTACGGTGAAGCTTCATCGCGGTCTGCCTTCACCTTCATACCGCCAGTAACACGCACAATTGTTTCGCGTCCCGACAAATCGGTGACATGCACAAACGTGTCGTTGAAGCTGGCATAAATGTGCGCAACGCCAAAAACTTCTTCGCCATCGCGCACTTGCGGTCCTAGCTGCACCTGCACTTCTTCCTTCTGCACTTTATTCTTTCGGGGAGCCATTTCGTCACAGTTATTACTACTTTACACAGTTATAAACAAAATAAGAATTATTTTATAATCAGAATTTATTTTGTTCGTAACCTGCCGGTCCTTACCTGCTGCTGTCACAAAAATTAATCGCTGACTGATGTTATTTACAGAAGCCACAATTATTAACAGTTAAGAGTACACTGAAAGTATCGATACATCGATTACACATGTGCGGGCGATAAGCAAATCGAAAACAGAAAAACTATAAGAAATTGAGTTTTAATTTACATCCGCTAAAAGTTCTTGGTAAATATTTGAAAACGAAAGAGTTGAAGAAAAGCCGAGCAATGCAGCGCGGCAAAATATCGTTTGGCAAAATACAGCTGAAAGTAAGCAAAACGCCTGCGGCGGCTGAAAAATCCGAGCAAGACGCTGGTGGCTTTAAAAAAATCAACAAGCAACAAATGATTCGCCAAATTGAGGATGTGGCCGAAGATCTGGAGAGTCAGCATCTTAAGGATGTTATGGGCATAAGTGGATTTGGACGCAAGGCAGCAAAAGTTTTTGACATCAATGAGCAGATTGCCAAGGCACGAACAATTGCACCACCTGTTAAGGAGCAGAATGAGCGGGACGTGGAGGAAGAAGATGCTATAGGTCCGCTGCCACCAGCAGAAGACACAGAGCAACAACAGAAATCAGATGACATCACCAAGACAGAGGCAAACAAGCAGAATGAAGAGGCTGATACGGACGAAGACGAAGCTGACTCGGATGATGATGAGGATAATCTGGTACGACGCATACCCTATACCCATGAGGTGCAAATGCAGCACGGATCACGTGCTGTCCTTGCCTTGGCTGGTGATCCATCTGGTGCACGCATTGTTTCCGGTTCCATAGATTATGATATGTGCT
The DNA here is from genome assembly GCA_030179655.1 of Scaptomyza flava. NCBI lineage: Eukaryota > Metazoa > Arthropoda > Insecta > Diptera > Drosophilidae > Scaptomyza > Scaptomyza flava. The sequence goes on from JARNME010000404.1 coordinate 87,489,098, forward strand.
TTTGGGATTTTGCCGGCATGGACTCTGCAATGCGCAGCTTTCGTCAGCTGCAACCATGTGAGAATCATCCCATACGCTCTCTACAATACTCAGTGACTGGTGACATGATCCTGGTCATATCGGGCAACGCTCAAGCTAAGGTGCTGGATCGCGATGGCTTCGAGAAACTGGAGTGCTGCAAGGGGGATCAGTATATAAGCGATATGTCACGCACCAAGGGTCATGTGGCACAACTCACCTCCGGCTGCTGGCATCCATATAACAGAGAACAATTTCTTACCGCAGCGTTGGACGGCACGCTACGTATCTGGCAAGGACTGCGTGCAAAGGATCAAATACAGGTCATCAAGACGCGAGCACAGGGTGGCCTGAGAACCAATGCAGCCTCTTGCAATTTCAATCGGGATGCCACGCTTATAGCTGCTGGTTGCGTAGATGGCTCCATTCAAACCTGGGATACACGCAAGATGTATGTAAATACGACGCACTGCGTCCGGGAAGCACACCAAAAAGGCTCCGAAATCACATCCATTGTATTCTCGTATATGGGCCAGCAGCTGGCAACGCGCAGCAACGACGAGACCATGAAGCTCTGGGATTTGAGAAACTTCAAGCAGCCCCTGCACACCTGGACGAATCTATTCTCCCGCTACGATACCACAGATTGTTGCTTTAGTCCAGATGATCGAATGCTAGTCACCGGCGAATCGCTGCCCAAGGGCCAGGAGGAGGCCAATCTCTATTTCTATAGCACACAGAGTTTTGAGGAAGTGCAGCGGATTCCTGTTGCCGCCTCACACGTAATCAAGACACTATGGCATCCCAAGCTTAATCAACTGTTTGTCAGCTGTGGCAATGGCATCATCAAGTGCTTCTACGATGAGCATCGCAGCATACGCGGCGCCAAGTTGTGTGTGGTGAAGACACATCGCAAGAGGCAACAAATGGAAATGGTGGGAGTCTCACAAATTATAACACCCCATGCCCTGCCACTGTTCCGGCAAGAGAAGACACGCTCTTCACGCAAGCGGATGGAAAAGGCACGCATGGATCCGGTGAAATCAAAGCGTCCAGATCTGCCCATTACCAGCGGCCAGGGTGGACGTGTTGCCAGCTCAGGTGGCACACTCTCATCGTATGTCATACGCAATCTGGGTCTGAGCAAGCGTGTCGACGATGATCAGGATCCACGCGAGGCTATACTCAAGTATGCTAAGGATGCAGCAGAGAATCCCTATTGGATAGCTCCAGCCTACAAACAGACTCAACCGAAGGCCATCTTCTCTGAAAAGCTGCCAGCGGATGACACAGCACCGGCCGCCAAAAAACCCAAAAGCGAAACGGATGCCACATAGACTTTAAAATTAGATCCTAAGCTCATATAAATATCTTAATTGTTGTTCGTTATAGCGTGTTAGACTTAATAAATGATGATTATACGTATTAAAAAAATCCATTAACTTACTACAAATTTCCCGAAGCATTTTCTTATCCTCTTGAGATTCTGTAGTTTAATCGGTTTCAAAGCCTTCAATCTGAAATTATTTATAGAAGTATTAAAACATGTTTCCTTCTTAATATAGCTGTAGAATAAGTTCATAATTATTCTCCATTATTTCACTCGGTTTTTAAACTTTTATTAAACATACATATTAACTTGAGTTCTTGGATTTCTTAGTTAATGTTTTTTTAAGTTATGGTTTTTATGTATTTATTTTTAATGTTATGCGCTTTTGTGTATAATACTTGTACATCAATGTATGTATGATATATGATATAATTATATATAGAGCATTTGGTTAAAATTTATAGCTCAACATAACTTTAGTGCAGCATTCGCTTTTAAATTACTAGAAAGATTCATAAATGTGCTGTACATAAGAGCTATATTAGTATTAATATTATAATAGAAAATCCATTCAAACGTATTTGTTAAATATTATCAACAATATCTAATACAAGTTTTTAATTCTTTTCTTTTTTTTTATCATTAACAATAAGTAATTAATATAGTTTTTTCTCTTCGCTTTGTATTGTATGTATGTATATGTATATAGAGTAAAGAGTGTTCGAAGGTTGCTAGAATTGTTTACATAATATCAAGTTAATCAAACCTGGTTAAATTAAAATATCTCTTAGGTACGTTCCTGCATATTTAACTAGACACCATTTATCTATGGTTGGTTTTACTTTCAATGTTTTCTTTGGTGCGTTAATTTTTCTAGTATGTATTTCAAAATAGCCATTTATAATATCGTTTAATATGTTATACATAGTACAAATATGTATATGCTATATATATATATATACTATATGTATGTAATCGTTTCTGTATAAATTAATTTATTTAACATTTGATTGTAATGAGGCGGATTTTTTATAATATCATTCGTTACAGCATTTGTTTCGTATTGTTTTTTTTTATTTCCCAAAATTGTATTTTAATATTGATTTATATCTTCTTAGCTCATGACTTTTTTTTTGTATTTAATGCAACTACATATTTATTAGTTTCATAGTTGCTTATGCTAAATCAACTCCCTAACAATTAAAATAATTTGATTAAATAAAATAAATATGCTTTTAACCTCAGAAAAAGTAAATGAATTTAAATTAGTATTTTTAGAAAATAAAGTTTGTTTAACCAAATATTCTTCTCGCAAATGTTATTTATAATTGATTTCAAATTATATTTTTTGTTCATTACACATTGTTTGATGTATAAATGTATATTATAGGTACTTTATGTGTAAGTTCATTTTAGTTGTGTTTTCTTTTTGTGTGCTATTCATTTTGTTGGTTTCTCTAGGACTATGGTGTGATTTCTTTAATGATCCTTTATATTTCTATTCGTTCTCTCGTCTGATATGATTGCGATGCAAATTAATCAATAAATATTTTATGCTAAGCAACTATGTGAGTATTTGTTCGAATTGTTTTTTTTTTTTAATTAAAATAAAAGTATGTATAAATGTCGTTTGTAATAAATAAATTTGTATTATACTTCTATTTGCATTTATGTAAAGCGCTATAAAAGCAAAAGTATTGCTTTATGTATATGAATCTTCAATATAAAATATATGTATAAATTTATTTATCTTCATGTGGTATTTTATGCACTCGATTCAAGTACAAAAAACAAACAAAAACATAATAAAGCAATGTGTTTGGGCAATAAATATTGCAGGCCAATGTCCAAGATATGTTTTCGGTTATTATACTTCTATATATATTGTTCATTCCCTTACTATGTGAGTTTGGTTGAGTTCTATGCATTTGTATCTGAATTTCTCTATGTTCTTTGGTGATGTTTTTGTTTTGTATGCGAGGATTGTTTTGTTTATTCTTCGTGTATTCTTTGGGAAGTCATCTTATGTAGGTTGTTTACTGTGCAAACGGATTATGAGCACTGGCACCGGGTATATCCAGATTGCCACCAGTTGTCTGATAGGTGCCATAAGGTCCACCATTCGGATTCATTTCATTCAAACGACTGTTGGAAAGTGCTCGTGGTATCGGGTTGCTGGGCACACCATGTGGTGCCAAATGGGAAGTTTCCTCAGCCACCTGTGAAACGGATTATTTATTAATTTCATACTCTTCTTAATTTGAGAAGTTTAACAGGAAAAAGTGCGCTAGTCGGTTAAAGTTTTTCCGATTAGAAAATATATATTTTTTGCATATTAATACTTACTTAGGTACCTTTTGGGATAGGCTTAATGGAAAATGTAGGTAAATAGCTTTCCTATTTTACACAGTTGTAAATATTTCAATGGAAAAGCATTAAAATTTTCCTGGAGTTATACCTAGTACTTTTACTAAGTACCTAGTACTTTACTACATATATACACATATCTGAAAACTCAAATATAGAAGAAGAAACAAGATCTTTCGTAAAGTCCTTGTTTTAAAGAGAATGGGATGCGTAATTTAAGTTAAACATATAAGTAGCTGGGAGTCTGGTCGCATACAAATAGATTAAGTTTGAAATTTGAAGCATTTAAACAGACGGACATGACCTTATTTTGAATTATAACTTCATTCAATTAAAATATGGATAATATACACAAAGGGTTCCAATAAAATCTTCTTCAACCTGCGAAAAACATACTCTCATAAAATTATTTTGATTAATAAAAGTTCAAGATTTGTGCGCCTATTATTTTATTTTTTCTAAAAATGTTATCGTTAGCTTACCTGATGCGGATCTTCGGTAACTGGTATTTCCGAAATGAAACCCTGTTCCTTGCGATAGAAATTGATGAAGATAAATAGGCCGAGCACGAATAGGCAGGTGATACCATACCAACGGAAGGTAGCAGTAGTACCGTAGTAGGTGACAAACATACCACCAATGATAGCGCCGCAACCGCGACCTAAACCATGATGGATGCCCTGAAGTACGCCCTGACCCGACGAGCGCAAATGCTTGGGCGTATTGTGAGCAATGTAGGAGCACGAGGCAGCCCAGACAGCAGCATGAGTGATGCCCTGCATTAGTTCGAACGGTAGCACCATCCACGGATTTGTCAAATACGAGATGTACAGAAAACGCAAAACGTTGCCAATCAAACCCAGACACAGGACCTTAACATGTCCAATCTGTACAATCAAACGGAAGCTAAAGAAGTAGGCAAAGATCTCGGACACATGATTGATCACCGAGGCGACACCAAATAGAGTGGGCGTACCGCCATAGTCTTGCAAATGCCAGAACAAAAAGGTAAAGATCAGGCCGATGCCAAAGCCCATGAACCAGGCGACAAACAGGAACGAGGCTGTCTTTAGATCCTTGAAGTGTGTCAGCACTGTCATCCATTCCGGCAACTCCTTGGCCGTCTGGGCAAACACCTTTGACTCGGCACCAATGTGCGCCTGCGCCTGATGACCGCCAGCAAGGAAGCCACTGGCGCCACCGGCACTGGTACCCGACGCGGCACTGCCGCTACCCACTGCCAGTGATGGTAAATTGAGTTGGGCAGCCAACTGATTCATCGAATCCTCCTCGGCCTTCTTTTTGGGATCGATGAACTGAGCCTGGGTCTGCTGTTGGCTCTCATCGATGGGCTCATACTTGAAGGTTATCCTTGCCGCTGAGATTATGGCACAAGTCATCAGCACGGAGAAGATGGAGAAGCATATGTTATAGTTCTTCTCCTTGTTGCCGGCACCGCACGGATGATTCGAGAACGATGTGGAGTGATCCAAGGCAATGCCCACCAAAAACATTGAAATGCCCCAGCCCAGAGATCCAAACATACGCTGATGTCCATATTTATCCGCGTCCTCACCGAGTAAAGTGATAACTGCAGAATCCGCAAGAGTTATGGCCGGAGCACTAAAGAACTCACCAATCAATATGACCAGCAGCAGCAAAAAGAACGCCTTCTTAATGTCCTGGGGAAAAAGATGGGGAAAAGTAAGGGAGTTAGTAACGAACTGACTAGTTCTACTGACTATGATGGTAAGCGGGACGGCAAAACAATTCGATACTTACTGGAGTCCGATAGACCATTGAACTAAAAATTGGCGTCACATAATCCCGATGATGTTTCTCATCATAGTTGCTCACAAAGTTAATGTGTACCGGAGAGATGCCAGCATCAATGCGTGGCAACAGTATCGATCTCTTGCGTCGACTGAGACCCATCTCGGATTGTTCCTCATCGTTGAGCATGCTTTGATCATCGGAATCGTAGTAATCCTGTTCCAGCTCCAGCTGTGACATTGGCTCATACATGGCGGATGTATCACGTTTGGTCCGCGTTAAAGTGAGCACAAAATCGGTGGCATTTCGACGATCAATGCAATTGATTGCCTCCGGACGGATAAAGCTCAGCGGTATGGTGAATAGCACCCAGCAGGCAAGAGAGGCCAGCAATAGTTTCTTGCCCTGACGACAGCGATCCGCATAGGAGCCCCAAAATGGTGCAGAGAGGAACTCAACAAAGGGACGCATACCAACAAGTATGCCACATTGAAACGGATCCATGCCCATTTGCTTGAAGTAGACGCCCATCAGTGGAAAGAGCGAACCGAAAGCAGCATAGAAGAAAAAGTAAAAGCACTTCACTGGGATTAATTCCTGCTCCGTGGAACCAAATAGCATCTCTATGATGCCCGAAGTGCCGCGTATCTTGTGCGTGGAATCCTTTGCCTCGGGATATCTGTAAAGGTTATAATATACGCTCTAAAATATGTTTATGCATCCAAGTATGTAAGATATTAGAAATTTCGATTAATCATACTTAATTTTGATGAAGTTTGTTAGCTACTTACAGACTGGCATCCACTTCGCCAGTGGCATCAACATCGACACGTGGTCTAGCACCAGGTGGTCCATAGCCAGCAGATTGTTGTTGATGCCCGAAGATAGCTGCTCCTCCGCCCTGATCATAGCCAGCCGTTGACTGCTCCTCATAGCCATAGCCCATGCCCGGTTGCTGTTGTGGTTGCCCATAGCCAGCACTCATTGCAGGCGCACCAAAGGGATTAGCTGCACCACCACCAGCACCAACACCACCACTCGCCTGATTATAGGGATTCATAGTCTTTCTATGCGTTTTTTGTTGGCCAATTTACTATTTTAGCTTTCGTCTTTCTGCCTGTGTCTGCCTCTCCTTCCGGTTTGTTGCGGCTGTCACTTTCAGTCACTTCCTGCCTCGCAGCACTTTTGTTTCAACTTGTTTGCCTTTTGTGCGTTTTGCTGCGCTCTTTTCAACTACAAGAACAACATCATCCTTGTTATTATCCTTTAGCAGCTGTTTACAAAGTAGACAATGGGACCAATTAGTGCTTAACTCTTTGTAAATTGCTTGTTTAGATTTTCTTTTTGGTTTTTTTCAACTTGTGGGTGCGAGCAGCAGTTAATCTTTTATTGCTTTGATAATATTTTTATAAATATTGATGGTTAAATGTTTTTTAAGTCGAAAGTGTCAGGTTTTTGTGGAATTTATTAGTGAACATTTTTTTCACACTTTCCACTTGTTGCTTATCTTTATATAATGTATTAAATATTTTATGAAGCTTCAATATTATTATATTCTTAATTAATCATTATGTTTTTTACTATTTTATTATGATTCTCATCAATATATTTTTTATTTATTGCACTTTGGTTATTGCAATTTCCAGCTGTCACTTTCTTGTCTTTTCATATATCCTGCTTAATCCCAGAAGAACACTTGAGACATTTCCCTCATCAACTGTCATACTTAACATTGAAAAGCGCACACATCAGAATAACAAAAATGACATGAAAATTAAAAAATAAAATAAAAAAACACACAGAGTAAATATGCTTGAGCGCAGTTAGCGGGGGGGTTTAAATAGCGCTTGAGTGAGTATTACATTAGCTTTGGAGCTTTGAGTGTATTTTTTGCATTCAACTGAGCGTATGAGTGAATTTTTCGTGCAATTGTTGTTCTATCGCCTTCTTTTATCACACATACGCACGGTTGGCACGTTGTAAAATGTAGGTAAGTGGGTTTTTTTTTTTAGGTGCGAGTGTATGTGTGTGTGTGTGTATACATACCTCTATGTGTATGTATATATAGAACAGACTTGTTGTTGTATGTGTACAAAAAAGGCTGTTTGAAATTCTAAGGGAAGGAAGCTGCTCTTTTTTTCAATTATGCAAAAAAAAGGTGTTAGAAATAAACATAAGAAAACTGACTAAAAATAAAACATAATTGTATATTGAACATTTTATGTTAAAAATTTTCACTTGAAAAAAGTATTAAACGTGAATCCTGAAATTACACAACATTTCTAAATGGCAAATCACTTGGCAAATAAATAACCCACTTGGCAGAGTGCACAATATATGAAAGTTGTTGGATGTACATACATACATACATACATATAACTGTATCTATGTACTTCGTCTTTATACAGGGACAAAAAAAAACTGTCCACACTTTGAAGGCCAAAAGCAGCGACACAAAAAGCTGGCAAAATTCAGCACACAACTTGCAAAAATTCGATTTTCTTTTTATGTAAATTTCACGAAATAATATTCTTTATTTAAATACAATATTCAACAACCGAAATTACACACCAATATTGTTGGCACATTTGTGAGAGTTAATTTTCTCGGTGAATAGCACAAAGAATGTGTTACGTCCGTAATCGATAAGCAACGTTTTTCTTCTTTCTTTCTTACGTTTTTTTCTTTTATTCCAACACAGACAAAATCGCGTCTTGCCTCTATACGCGCGTTTGACAACTTGTCCAGAGCACAATTTCAAAGAGCCCGAAAGAAAAAGAAGCTCAACGCACGAGAGGAAATGCGAGGAAAGCGATGAAAAGCATAAAAAGCTCGCTCAAGCGCGTTTCGTGTCTGAAATTAATGAGATTTGACGCCGCTGACAAAACGTTCCAAGCAGCACCGGTTAAGAGAGAGAAGGCTTAAAGACTTACCAAAGAGAATGAAAATATTATTTTTATAACTGACAGGCTTGGCGGTAAATTTTGTGAGGTTTTTATAAAAATTTAGGAAAATATGTTGAAAGTTAATCTGAAATTTTTTTACCATATTAAAAAAAAAGAATATATATATTTATACCTAACTATAAACGAATTCTGAAATTTAATGTCAACGAATCATTATTACAGCTAACATCAAACTACATATATTCACATAAGTAATAATTGATCCCCAAAGCAATAATTGATCCCCAATCGACTATTAAAAGTTCGTTTTTATACCATACTGTTCTTTAATACAAGTAAAACACACGCAAATTTTAAGCAGCAGAACAACATTTCACTTTCATTTTTCAGTACATATTTTGATGAAAGGTTCGCTCGCTCTGACATCATAGCCGTTGCGCTGATAAAGGTATTATAATTGTATGCAGTATGATCTGACTGCTGATTATTCTTATCTTTTAAATAGAGTTGCACGTCTATGAAACAAATCCCAAAGGAGAAGAAAAACCTTCGTTATAAAGAAGTTTCAGAAATCTTCCTTACACGGTGTACAGAATTTACATATTCACATTATGACATATGTAATTAGTTGTTATCAGTTCAAATACGTTTGAAATGCTTTGCATACCTTAACTTATCAATTAGCTTAAAGCAAGCTTTAAGTTTCAAGTTTTATTAAAGAGTACCAATTTGTCTTTCTCTCTTTCTCTGTGTTCTATTTCGCTCTCTTTTGAAGTCCTTTGATTGCTCCTGCGCACAAAATTCAATTAACTCAAATTGAGTGGAATATAAAAACAGCGCTCTCTAGCGGTCAATCAGGTTTTTACTTTAAATTTACTTCACTTTTGAGTGGAACTCAAATTGTTGTGATAGCAATGGGGCAAAGTAAGGAGGAGTGTTACTTATATTATTGCATGATCAAAACTTTTGTTGCTAAGAAAACAAATCTTTTAGCCGGCATAATTAGAAAATTCACTTAATCAAACCATAATATCTATTTTTTTCATCTACACAGTGAAGCGCAACAAGTGTAAGCCAGCAATGAAAGTCAAAAACCACGCAAGGGGATTTTCAACACATGCTGCGACAGATGCTGATAAGGCAAGACAAGCAGACAACAACAGAGAGATGTGAATCACAATCGCTGGCCAGCATCGACTTAAGGTGCTTCCCCAGCTGCAGTATCATTTTAAAGGTATATAAACGCCTGTTGTGGCAAAAGACAAGCATCAGTAAAAAGCACGAAACTTACCAAGCAACATGCAAAAGGCAAGCAGCATTCTCATTCTGGCTGTAGTGGCTATTGGTGTCTGCATTGAGGCGATGCCGCAACACTTCCAGACTCTTCTCTACTATCCGAAACCAACTCGTCAACATCCTATTCGAGTTAGACGTCAAGTGCTGGGCGGCTCGGTGTCTTCGAATCCGGCTGGTGGCTCAGATGCTCGCATTAATCTTAGCAAGGGCATTGGTAATCCCGATCACAATGTTATTGGATCTGTTTTTGCTGCGGGCAATACGGCACGGGGACCCGTTACTTCCGGAGGTTCCTTGGCATACAATAAGTAAGTAAATCCGAAATTTGTCTCAGTAACTTTTAAGCTAATGAAATGGTTATCTTTATCTTCCAGTCATGGACACGGCTTTGATCTGACCAAGACGCACACTCCGGGCGTTCAGGATTCGTTCCAGCAGTCGGCGCATGCAAATCTCTTTAACAATGGCAATCACAATCTGGACGCCAAGGTCTTTGCCTCGCAAAACAAACTTGCCAATGGTTTCGAATTCCAGCGCAATGGAGCCGGCTTGGATTACTCGCATGTCAACGGGCATGGCGCCAGTTTAACGCACAGCAATATTCCCGGTTTTGGCAAGCAATTGGGTTTGGATGGACGTGCCAATCTGTGGTCATCGCAGGACCGCAACACACGCCTTGACCTCACCGGTACGGCGTCCAAATGGACAAGTGGTCCATTGAGTGGCCAGAACAACTTTGGCGGTGGTCTAGGATTGACCCATATTTTTGGCTAGCATTATTTGCTATTACAAATTATAATTTATTTTAAATTAAGGAATGCGATAAGAAATAAAAAATAAATTCTGATGATCATAAATACCTTTTTACAAATTTGGATTATTAGATTTAGCGAAGGATTTGAATATGTATTCCTTATCATATTCTTAGCCCAAAAGTATGCTTCTTTTGAGACGAATTTTTCACGTTAATTTGACCATTAACAATTACTATTACTTAGTTGTTTTGTTGTTGTTGTTTTATTATCAGTTAATTGAATAATTTTGCTTATTATAACGCGCACGCATTTACTTTTGAATAATAATGCTTAGAAATATTATATTAGAGTTTACATATATTATTTGTAACTGCTATTACCACCAATTATTGTTTATTGATTTTCTGTTGTTAAATCGTAGCGATGTGGTTTTATAACAAAGTTTCTGATTTTTATCCGTGTTTTTTTTTTGTGTGTTTTTTGTTTTAGAACTCGGTGAGGGAATTGTTTCGAAAATGTAAGCAGAAAGAAGAAATACATTTGTCATCTAAGATCGCAGCTATTAAATTTAAGTGGAACCAGTAGATTTGTATTGTGTGTGTTTGTATGTTTGTGGGGGGTTTTTGTTTATTATTTTGTGTGAGTACTTATGAAAGCTTCTTGGCCTTCTGATAGAGCGTATCAACCACCTTGCCCATGCTCTGTATGGTTGCCAGGACGCGCTCATATGTCTTATCAACAGCCGTCTCTTCGAAAACAATGAGCACACCCTCACCTTGATCCAAAATGCCGCTAAACTTTTTATCCAAAATCATTTGTGATAGCTTCTTCTCCACCTGTGGCATATGTAGTTGAATGCTCTCAGCCACATGTGAAACCTGCATTAAAAACATATATTTAAAAGATTTCCATTGACTTTTTGTTTTCAAAATTACGTACCTGCACACGCGAATATGGCTCGATAATGCGGCATAGATTCTGCTCCAGCATGGTATCGTACAGCGTGCCAAGATGTGCTTGCACAATGACGTCCTCAGCCAGCTCCTTGTGGTATTCTTTTAAGGCCTGCTGGAAGTCGGCTAGGGAGCGTTTGTGTGAGGCCTCTGCCACAGCTTTCATGGCGTCAACATCACGGCCGGAATAGGTAATGGCCTGGCAAGGAGAGACATTTTTATAATAATCTTACTATTTCTTATCAACTAAATTTCTTACCAGCTTGCCACTAACTATCTGGTTGACATCATCAGACTGGCCAAGCATAATCTTGCACAGCAACATGTACTTTAGAGATGTGAGCGCCTTGACGCTGTCAACGCTATCGAAACCCTCAAATGCCTCATAGAAATAAGAGAAGCCAGTTTTAAAATCACGCTCATCGGCAGCATGCAATATGCCAGACTGGAGATCAAGGGCCCCCTGGACTTTTGGGGGACAGTAGATGGCATTTGCTGTGGTGCGAGCTGAAGTTAAAGCGGCGCGTGCCTTGGCTAAATTGCTAAGTGCATGATAGGTTTTGCTCTCCAACAGTTGCACCTCGACAAGCAAATTTTTGTCATCGAGTTTTTTAAGTTCACGCAGCAGCTGAGAGCCCAGCGCAAGTGCCTCCGTATACAGAGCCGTGTCAAAAAAGAGTGCAATAAGACGCGCCTCCAGCGACTGACGCAAGAATGTGCGCTTCTCCTGCTTGGCCCACTCAATGCAGTCTTTACAAAGTTGAACCTGCCATAGAAAACAGAAAATATTTTTATTGGTTAATGTTAGCTGGGAAATTTATAAAACTTCAACTTACCTCTATGCCCGTGCCAGCATCCATATCAAGGAACATGTCGACCAGCGAACGCACCAGTTTAGCTGCCTTTGCTTTGCTGATCAGACTCAAAAACGGCCGAGTCACCTTGATTAAATCAGCCAACTCTTTGGCCTTGCCCTCCTGTTTGTAGAGCTCACCAAGCTGCATAATGCCCTGTTCCTTGATGCGTATAAGCTCTTCATCATTTTCAGCTACTTCCTGTTCGCGGACTATTTTATTTAATAGCGATATGCCCTCCTCGCGGTTAACGCTGGACAGCGCTTGGGCGCGTTCAAAAAGTGTTGCTCCGGCCATTTTGCTACTGCTGCGGCGACGTTCGAGAATTCAGTGAAATTTGGCAACGCGTTTGAAAACGCAAAAATTGGCAAAGTGTGTATAATATATGTGTATTAACTAGTAAACTATCCAGATGCAAGTTTTAATGTGTGTTTTCAGTTGAGCTAAAACGTATCTATTGCGTATTTGTATGTTTTTTTCACTAATTTTACTGTCTGATGATTTCTAGTTTTCGTTGTTATTAAGCGCCAGTCACGATTGGATATGTGCAGACAACGATAGCCACGTGACGATGCATATCGCTAAATACTCAATGCAACTCTTCACATTATTTGACGATATATTTTTAAACTATTGCACATCCTAAAATATCGATGCTATAAGCTTATCGATGGTATTCCCCTTAAAGAATCGAAATTGGGTAAATAAAGACTGTGAACTGATTTGTGTGAATAAAAAGAAGGATCCTCTAATAAAAGCTTAAATGAACACAGTTAACAAGTCTTGCACTGGTTGAGGTGCAGTTGTTTGCTACTTCCCCCCGAAAACACGTAAAAATGGGAGAGGAAACAAGCAACACAGGGCACAACAAGACGCGGGCAAAAACGACGCGACCCAGAGCTGTGTACCAATGGACTGTGAGTGATGTGCAAAAATGGTATTGCCGTCATTGTGGCGAATACACCAAATATGTGGATCTCTTTAAGGATGTAAGCACCAAATTGACTTACCAACTAGGCTTTTCCTCCTCTTTATTGTATGGTCGAAGCACTTGTGCCATTTCCTTAGCTTCTTGTTGAAACAATGATTATCAACTAACTAAAATTAATTTTAAAATCTTCCTAACATTGAGCCTACTGTTTGATTTATAAATAGCATGACATAACCGGACGAGCGTTGCTTCGTATCACAGATTCCTCACTTCAGCGCATGGGAGTCACGGATAATCGGGATCGTGAGGCCATTTGGCGTGAAATCGTCAAGCAACGATTGAAAACGGATATTATGGAAATACGCGATATGGAACGCCTTAACATGCACTAAGATTTTGGTTAGCTTACTTGAAGGATAAGCGAAAAGTTTGAAAATATGCACTAAATAAATGTGTAAAATGTGCAACGACAATTTTAAATATTTCGTTATATATTATTACGTGGAAAATCCATCAATCTTGTTGTCGAATACTTAATTATTGTTACAAACAGTTGATGTTAGGAATAAAGATTTTAATGTGAAATTCATAAGAGTATTATAAATAAGAGATCAATGCAAAACGAAAAAAAAACTACTGTCTAAAGACCGAAATTGTTTTCCATCCGTTATTAGCCATCCTGCTCAAGCTTGGGCGTAACAAGCTGTACATCATTGATTTGGGTGCAAATCTCTACAGCCTTTGGTGCAACAGAGACACATGCAGCACCTGGCGCAGTTGTCGTTGTCGGTGCGGGCGCTGCAATCACCTTGGGCATCGATGTGGCCAACGCTGTGTTGGGCGTAAGTATATGCGGCATGGTTACCGTGCCGTTGCCCATATTTGCCATGGGCAGAGCTGTGGTAAAGAGCAGCTTGGGTGGCGGCATCCGCTGTCCACCGCCGCCGCCGCCGCCATTACCAGTTGGTGCGCCTGAGACAATAAACTGCGGCGATTGATGTGGAGCAACCTGTTGATTGGGAGCTGGAGCTGGAACTGATGCTGACGTTGCCGCTGTTGGTTGTAGCAATGCCGGCAGCATTGTTAGCAAACGTTCACCCATAGTCTTCTCCCAGTCCAGACGTTCCCGTTCCAGCGACAATCGATTATGTTGAATCTCATTGCCCTCGTTTTGGGCATTGAGCAGCTGGCGTAACAAAATGCGCATGGCTTAAGGATTGGAAGATGTTAAGCATTAGGAATTTTTGGATGAACAATTCAGAGTATTGTTGGTGGTGAAAAATACCCTGTAATATCATTAAACTGCTCTCAGTTGACTCACTTGTCATGTGCCGCTTAGACTGTTGTTCCTCCCGTGCTTTTTCTTGTGCCCGACGTTTCTCGTCTTTCTTTTCCTGATTTTGTTGAAGCTGCTGCTGCTGTTGTTGTTGCTGCTGTTGTTGCTGCTGTTGTTGCTGCTGCTGAAGCTGTTGTTGTTGTTTTTGTTGTTGTTGTTGCTGCTGCTGTTGATTGAATTCGGCTTGTTGAAGCAGCTTCGGTTGCTGTTGCTGTTGTGGCAATGATGCCGTGGAGGTCGGTTTGGCAACAGCTGCAGCTGCAACTGCTTTGGCAGCAGCTGTCTGATCCGCATTGACTAGAACAAACTTGACGCCACCGGGTCCAGTGACCAGACCTGTACTATTTGATGCCTGGACTGGGGCAGCGCCTCCACCACTAATCATTAAACGTGCACCCTGATTGATGGCGCTTTGCAGGAGCTGCAATTGAGTTCCAGCTGCCTTGTTGCCGGCTGATGTGCCATTGTTGCTGTTAGGTTGTTTGGGCTGCATGAGGAAATTCGTGGGCACCAGAGAAATTTTGCCGGACGCAAGTTTGGCATTAGATGTGCTGCAAGTGGATGCAGTGCCGCCAAGCTGGGCACTGCTGGTGCTGATGCTATTCGCTGGTATTATAACATTGGCGCCACTATATGGCAAGAGATTTGTCGTCTTGGGCAACTGCAGCATATCCTGCAGTGTGGTCAATGTGGAACAAGTTGCACTCACTGACGCAGAGCTATCGCCGGCAAACTCAACGGCATCCACATCGATGGGCTCCTCTTTGGGCACCGATAGCACCTGGCAGTCATCATCTTCATCCAGATCTGATGGAAGCACAGCTGCTGCTGTGCTTGACTCCGCTGGCGCGATTGGGGCCTCCTGCTGAATTGGGTTTGGTTCCGTTTTGATGCGTGTCTCATCAATGTCCATATCTGGTTCGGAGGAGGAGAGCTTGCGACGCTTGTTTGCGTAAGTCTCGTCCTGTCTGTCATCTAGGTCCATTTGAAGATCGGATTCTTCATCTGGTTTAGATTTACCATTGGCATTGACAGCGGTCGGCACCACAAGCGAGGAGAGCAACACGTCATCCTCCTCAGTCTCGCTATCAGTTAGCTCCTCATTGTTTTCCGCCTTGTTTTCCCTGCGCCGCTTGCGTCGTTCCTCATGCTCCTCCAATGCCTGCTCCAATTGATATTTGAGCGACGGAGCCGGCACTTCATTCGGACGAACACTGAAAATGGGACGCGTCATAATGGCATCCATTTCGGCAAAATGCTTCCAACTGGGCTCCGTCTCTCCACCCAATCCGCTCTCCTTGTCCTTCTTCAAACGATTGTAGAAACATTTTAAGTTCTTAATGCGCGTTGTTATCTCCTCCGGCGACCGATGATAACCATAGTCCTGCATCCTGGCCGCCAGCTGACAGATTACCGCATGCTTCTTATGTGTTGTTATCAATGTGCGCTGCAACTTTGGATCTCCCCACAGCTGGATGAGCAATTTTGTCTCGTCTGTATCAAAATTTGGATTGCGTCCAACAAAACTGTGCTTTTTATTAAGGCTTTGGTTTGGATTCGAATTATTGTTGACGCTGGCGCTGCCGCTGCTGCTGCTGCCGGCAACTGCGCTGCTATTGCTAACGGCGGCTGCGCTGCTGCTACCGACAGCACTACTACTGTTGTTGTTGTTGTTGACTGCTAGGCGCTGATTGCTAACTGCTGCAAATGAGCCAGTTGTGTGTGATGTTGTTGCCGTCGCTGCTGCTGCCTCGGCAGAGCGCCTTTTTTTAATCCTTGCGCTTGACTTGACGCTCATTGCATGGAATATGCAAAAATCCTTCGAAGCAATCACAGAAAAACACTTTTTATTGTTGCCTGATTGCAAAAATCAATAGTTGAGTAGGCTGCGTTTTTTTTTGTTTTTTCCCGTGGGTAGGCAATTAAAGCATTTGAGGTGACACGATATGGCAATCCTGTTAAGAACAATAATGGTAAACTTAACGGTACGCGTGTCGAATGGCAAGTGAAACGAAGGGAAAATAAAAAGTTGACTAACGGCGCAACTCAGCGGCAACAACAACCCCTAAAGTAAGGTAAGCGTGCCGCGGTGACAGACGACCAACCCAATCCAACCACCCAACACCCCAACAAACCAGCTAAGCCAAGTGCACCACCAACAATGCAGGATAAACAACAACAAAACCGCCCAACTACGCAGAACATGCGCAGTGTGAAGAATTTGTCTCTCAATATCCTTCTCTCTCACTCTGGACTATGTTACACCTACGCGACTGCAAGTGCTAGAGACGACGAGGACGTAGTTTGTCTTGCGCAGTAGAACGGCTTAGGTATATTGATTTGTAGCCAAATTTAATTTTACTACAAATATCACGAAAAAAAATTAAGTATTAATTTACTTGCTTATTTAAAGAAAACTATTAATAATGGACCATAAAAACCGAAAATGTGTATAACCAAGCATACAAAATTTGATATTTAGATTTAATTTCCGTGTATGGCAGGACATTGACACGAGATCTGCGCATAACGCTTTACAGGCCATGCGCACTGTGCGCCAATGTCCTTTAGGCAGATGAGCGAAAGAGAGACAGCAAGTGAGAGTGGTATGGCCAGCGCAAGTGTGCGAGAGTAATAGTTGGGATTGAGTGTGCGCATAACGGTATTTTTAGGGTGGAGGGAACGAATCAACAGACTTTATACTAAACATCTATTTTTATGTCTATGCCATTACATTATGGCCATCAATACGAAAGGTCTTAATTTATAATGTAATTTGTTAAGGTAAAGATTTTTATGAATTGACTTACCTAAATTAGGCTGAAGAAAACTTTAAGCGACAACTTTGTGTCACGCGCACAGAACAAACTTAAGCGATGAATGAGCGGCATTGCCAGCTTTGCAATAGGGTTGCCAGTTGCCAGTTTGATGTTTACGTCTCGCTGTGACCAACAAAATATTCTGCTTCATGCCGTTTTCTGTCAGCTGTTATCGTTTGCTTGTGTTGCCGAGCACACATAAAAATCTTAAAAATGGTTTTGACACAGGAAGAGGAATCATTCATTCGCCGCAAGCATGAGCAAACACTTAAATTGCGCAGTGAATACCTTAAGCAAAGCTCGAATCCTTATCGGCATGCCACTGGCGAGGGCGGCACTGTGGTATGTCTACGATATGTTATGTCATCATTAGCCATTTTGTTAATACATATCTCATTCAATACTCTTTCAAGTTCGATGCTGGTCTAGCCCGCTTTCAGGCCATGCGTGTCTCCAACTATGAGCATTTCCGGCCCACTGGACATTCTTTCCGCGTCGGTATGCTCGCCGTCGCACTGCCAATTGCTCTTTATGCCTGGGCACTGAAGAGCGAACGCGATGGTCGCGAGGAAAAATACCGTACAGGTCAGGTTGCTTACAAGGATCGCCGTTTCAAGTTCATTTAAATTAATCATTCTTTTGCAAAATTTACATGTTGCATAGAACAATTAAACGATTTATGTTAACTTACAATTTGAATGCGTGTTTATATTGTTATTCGTGTATTAAGTCTATTATTGTTTCTCCTCCATTTGTTTGTCCCGTGCAATAACAAAGTCTTCAAACTTGACCATATAGGTGGTGCCCTTGTGCCAATGCGCCGTCACCTTGCAGGGCTGGAACAGAATACTTAATTCTAAATACTTGTAATCTATTTAAGCAAAAACTTACAAATCCACAATGAGTTAATACGGCTTCAACAATGCCAGCCGTAAAGTTGGCACAGTTTAAAGAACTCTTATCCTTGGGCACACTTATAAATGTGTTAACCAATGGCTCCTTTTCAATGATATAGTAGGTGCGCTCATCATCGTTGGCATGCTCCAGTTTCTCTGCCTCCTTGCCAAAAAGATTCTTCCACACCGTTGTCTTCACAAAGAGCAGCATTTGTGTTAGCTTCGTTTCACGTTTGGAGCTACGTTCACGCACAAAATACAAATCAATGATGCGTGTGCCCACATCCTGTCCCAGATCGTGTAATCTAAAACATTGGTAGCTTTTAGAAATCTATTTACAAAACAAAACGCAGCAAATATGTACCTTGATTGCAGTTCGGGAACTGTGAAAACACGACTCTGTGAATATTGAACAATTTCGCTGAATAGCAGCGCCACAATGCTATGTGAGACTTCGGATTTGCCTTTCGAGAGCGGCCTATCAAGTATATTGCTGCGTGGACGCAACGATGAAATTTTTAGAGCTTCAAGTTTTTCCATTTTTTAATTTATTTTTTGTCAACAAATATAAATAAGCAAAAACTCGTCAACAAAGTCCCAGCCGCAAACAGCTGTGATAGATGCCAGATAGTCAAATACACATACGCATCAATGTGAATGGCAATTGGAATTCATCCGTTACTGCATGCAGTTGCACTTCTTTGGGTCATTTAAATCCAACAGTGGCACTTTAGCCCAATAACCTATCGGTTTTTGCTGCAACGTTGTTAAATAAGCCTCAAATTGTTTGAATGTTATATCGCGCGTATGTGGACAACCGCTATGATGTAAATATGAACACGCTTCATCCTGCAACCATCGGCGCTGCTGTAAATTCGCAGGATCTGAAGTAACGTTCCCAGCCATTTTTTGCTCATACATTTGAAAAGTTTGTTTTGAAATTGCATCATTGATAATAGCATCTAGTTGAGGCAGATGAAGAAGATTTTTGACTATCTTATGGTCCTCTACGCGTCGCACCCACAACAAGTACCAAAGAGGCATTGCATCAAATTGTATACAACCAATTAATTTGGATACACTGGTCTTACGCATTTGCCAATTGTGTCCTAACCAACGCACAGCTATAAAAAATATCTCTACTTCCGTATTTACACATATTTCTTTGGAATTAAGCAGATAGATTAAATGTTTGAGCGGCACATCCAAAAACTCCCTGCTGGCCACAAATGTAAGCAGAAATTTCTGAACTCGAGTTAACATTAAATTACGCACAATATCCATTGCTAGATTATTGTTTGATTCCACATATAAAACACACGCACTGTCCTCGTTAAAGCAGTTGATGTCCTCAAATTGTTGCCAACAATGCAATAGCAATGCTTCAATTCTCAAATATGTTGCTGCCACAAATACGGCTATAATATGCTTGCGCTCCACTTGTGGTTCATCGTCGAGCATCCATTGATAGATGAGCATAAATGCCTTCTGGGATACCTTCTCCTCTGGCAGTGAAACTATCAGCGGATTTTCCTGCAGCTCCATAAAATACTTGGAGTAGGCCTGCAGCACAATTAGATGACAATTAAAGATCGTCTTATTGATCTCAATCTGCACCGTTGGCTTCAAATGGTTATCCACCATATAACGTAAAATCGTTTTTAGGGACTTCTTGGGGGGTTGTTCGATGCTCAGCCAATCACGAACCTCTTCAAAATTGTATCCCAGCTCGAACAGCGATCGATTTGTAGCCAAATCTTGCATTTTAGAGCCCAGGTTATCAAATGATCCAGGGATTTTCTCGGATGAATTATTCGTACTAAGCATTGTGCTAAAGATTTTGCAATATCAGTTTGATAATCAAATAATTTCTTGCATCCTCCATACTTACCTGGAACTGCAGCTAAACTCATGATTTGAGGCTTGGTTTATTCGCATTAATTCATCCATTCTTAATTCGTTTTTTGTTCTTGCTATTTGTTTATGTCACTTTGAATAAAATGTCTGAGGTATAATAAATAAAAAAAAAGTTTTACATTGTTATGCAGTACAATAAAAATAAAAGAAAAAAAAACTATTTTGCATCGGCCGGGAATCGAACCCGGGCCGCCCGCGTGGCAGGCGAGCATTCTACCACTGAACCACCGATGCTTATACTTGTAAGCTAAGCAGAAAGCTATATGAACAAAAAGCTGTGCCTCATATTAAAGATGACCGACTATGTTATTCATATGGCAATTGTGAAATGAAACGGTTTGAAATTGTTTATTAAATTGTGTTTTATTTGTTTGTATTTTTCTTTTTCACATTTCCAAATACAAATATAATATATATATATATCATTTATTTTGTTTACTTTTTAATGCCATCTTTTATATATGCGGCTACTTATGCATAAATTATGTGATTTTCATTTAATGTTTTGTGTTTCTTTATAAACAAAAAGTTGATTAAACAAATTTGCTGCCGTTAACTATTTTATTTGAAGAATATTTTTTTTGTTTTTATGTGAGAGATTCCATTAATAAATAATATAGCGAAATTGTTGCTATTGTTTCTAATTTCTTCATTAATTCTTCTTACGTTTCGCTTTCGCTTTGAAAATATACTTTATTTATTTTAATGTGAATGCAGAGTTAAAATTTGAAATACATTTAATATACATACATTTATATATAGTAAGTATATATAGATTTTTTATATGTTGGCATGCTTGTGGATCATTTTATATGTTAAAATTATTGTAGCTTTAACTAAAATAAAAAATAATTTTTAAATTATATATGTATATTTAACATTTTGTACTTTTTGTTGAGTGTTTGTTCTTTGTTCAAAGTTTTTTGTTTACTTTTATTTGTTTTTGTGGTAGGTTCCTTGATCTAAACAACTTTCGTTCATTTATTTGCATTTTTTTTTACTAACAATTGCCCGATTTCTTAAAGGTTTCGTTTCGTATTATTTGTTTGTTTTTTTATTTTAATACATTTAATATTTTGTTCATATTTTTCATGTGTTTTTGCACAACCTTTGCTTTTTTGAATAAATATGCATTTTATAGTAAGAAATAAATTAATGCTTCCATTTAATTATAGTATAATTTTTTAATACACAAAAATTACTTAGGTTCCTTGCACATAAGTATTTTATTTATGCATTTTTGATTTTTTGTGTTTTGTTTTTCTTTTTTTAATACGTTTTATTCACATTTATATAAATATTTATATAGAATAGCTGCATATATGAGAATTGTTTTTGTTTTTTGTTTTTAACACTTAAATATTTTATTGAAGCCCGCTTGTCAAATGAGTTAATTTACATGGGTTGTGGTAAACCGACAAAATTGCTCATTTGTATTGGCAAAAATTACAAATTGTTTTTTTTTTTTCATTTATTCTTTTAAAGAGGGAGGAATGGGGAGGAGAGGATTCAAGCGGAGCGGACGCGTAATCACAACGTTTAAGTTTCCATAACAACAATAAATTTTTTTTTAATCTGGCTATTTTGTTTTACAAACATAACAATTCAAAACAATAAAGGTTCGTGTTGTCGTTTTTTTGCAAAAGAAAAATTTTGAATCTTAATGAGCCCTAAAAAGAGTCAAAACTATTCTTTTTTGAAAAGAAACTAAAAATATAAAATTTTTTTGTAAACCAAATATTTTGTTTAAACAATCAACTCTGTTGGAAAAATGAAAACGTATTTGTTGCAAATTGGCGTTAACCGCTTTAAAATGGTTTTTAAAAAAACAATTTGTAGTTCTTTTGTGGGGTAATTTTCTTTTTCATATTAAACATTTTGTTTTTATTATTGTATTAACAAATTTCTTGCAATATTCTGTTGCATTTTGCGCTTTCAGTTGCCTTTTATTGTGTTTGTTGAGTTAATGCAAAATTTGCGCGCGCCATTTTCTTTCTTAAAGTTAGGGAAAAACGTTTTTTTTTTTAAACTATAAACAAATTGGAATTACGCACAAAAATGTACATACATATATATATATATGTTTATATATATATGTATAAGCTTTCGTGCCTTGCCTTGGCTTTAATACTGTTCTCCAATTTCAAATTGTAAACAAAATGTAAGTAGCAAAAACTTAAAATACTAAAAAAAAAGAATTAATTGTTTAAGTATTATACATATGGTACGTATTTTAATAATATTTATATATATATATATGCATATATAAATATGTATTAAAACAAATAGCCCGGTTTTTACAAAAATATAATTAAGTGACGGCACTTTTAAATTAAATACAATTATAAAAATGATTAATGTTAAGTGCATTATAACTGCTCTACTGATGTATATACAATAAATAATGGCAAATCAAATGGAGTTTCAAAAAAAAAAAGAATACAAAATGAAAAACTGGCAACTAAAAAACTTAAGTTTTGGGACAGCAGTAACGGCAAAAAATGAGTTGTTTTCATTGTTGTTCTATTTGTTGTTGGTGTTGTTTTTGTTGTCTTGAAAGTTCTCTTAGAACATTAACCGTCCATAGTCATTTTGGGCAGCCTTGCTAGTGCGCGGCTGCATCAGATACAGCGGTTCTGGCGGCTCCTGTTGCGGCGCGCCGATACTGTGTGAAAGTTCCCAGTTATAGAAATGCCTTTGGGGCTGCGGCTGTGACTGCGATTGGCGCTGTTTTAGTCGCAGCAGCTGTCTCTTATAGTTGTTGTGGCTTTGCTCATCGGATTGTTGTTGCTGCTGTTGTTGTTGATGCAAATTGTGGTGGTGGTCGTTTCTGGGCCTGGTGCTGGGGTCGTCATCGTACTGTCCTTGCAATCTAGCCTCCAAATGTCAGACATGCGGTTTATGGCGCCCACCGCAAATGCCGCAATGTACGCCCATCCAGTGGCATGCACGCAGCGGCGGATAGCACCACAGGCAGGGCACGAACAGGGACAGCAGCGCCAGGCCCAACCAGCGCTTGGTGCAGCCCGCCTCACCCACACTGCAATCGCATGGATGCTGCGCCGTCTCACCCTCTGCATCGCTCATACAATGATAGATCATGCAGCGGGCACAGCCCAAGCCCGAGATACACTCGTAGCCGCTACGAAACGGATCTGGTGCATATTCGCAGGCGCCACGACGGTTAAAATCCTCGCTATACAGCTCATGGCAAAAGCGACAACGCAAACGCGTCTCCTTCTTTAGTATGTCTGATACATTTGGCTTATTCAATGGCTTGTTTGCTGACGCTCCGCCCGATGATTGTGCGGCAGCCATTTGCTGGGCTGCTTCCAATGCATTACGCTTTTTGAGCGCACTAATGGACTCGCGACGGGCATTCAACACCTGTGCACCAACTGGCTGCTCAACAACCGGATAGTTATAGTCATGGTGTACGGCTGTTAGTGTCACATACGAATAGTTCTCGCTGGGAGCAATTTGTCCTGATGTTGGCAGCGCTGGGGAGCCACCATCTGTTGAGCCACCTGCTCCCGCTCCCGCTCCCGGTGCCGCTGTTGATGTTTTGTCCGTCGATATGTAGTGTATGGTCGCGGCTGGTAGTTTCTCTGAATCGGAATTGTTGCTGTAGCTATCCTTGTGGCGATCGCTGATGCTTTCTGTAAGAGAATTTTTGTTAAATTAAATCAATGTTCTTTTTTCAAACCATTTTTATATATTACTGTGACTTTTTTCGCTGCCTTCGGGGCTTGAATGTATCTTTTGTAAACTTTCGCTTTCCACAGGTAAGTCCAGGGTCTGAAATAAAGATTAAAATTCATAAATTTTAAAGACATATTAAGAGGTCACAAACTTACCATGAATACATCATCTTCACCAACCGAATCATATTTGGTCAATGGTGGGCATATTATAGTGGGATTCGATTTGGCCAATCCTATAGATAAATTTATGCATTTATATCAAAGTTTTAATTGTTGAACAAAAACTTCTAGCTAAGTACAAAGCAGACAGCAAACTAAATATATATTTAAAGCTTATAAAAAGCAATGAAATTTAGTTAAGAGTTAATAGCGTAAAGTTTTATAGTATTAAGTTGAACAAAACAAAAATTATCTAATTTATAATACATCTTTGAGTAAAAAACAAAATCGGTTCACACACTTTCTAAAGCTATTTGTAAAGAAACCTCCTTAAACACTTACCAATTTGGTTTGAAATTATATTATGTTCAATTATTGTATATTTTTTTGATGTTGTAATTTTGAAACAAATTGCTCAATTCCAATAAAATGTTTAAAATTTTGATAATTTTGTTTCGTAGCAAGATATGTTTGCAAAATAAAAGAGCATAAGACATTAGTTTTGCATTAGTTAATTCAGGGCAAAAAGGCTAAATGAAAAATAGTTCTATAATTATACAAACTACATTAGACTATGTATTGTAATAATCAGAAGTAGAAACAAGGCGTGGATAGAAAACAGATTAAAGAGAAGGAAAGAGAGGGAGAGAGTGGTTTGTAAAAGCGACATGCAGCTTAATTGAAGAATAACGCGGCATAAAAATATATATCTACATATATGGTAAGCATCGTGCATACCATCAATTAGTTCATTATAGGCGCGCAGGACACCTTTGTCAAAGGCGCGCGCATCGGCTGCTGTTTGAAATGTTAGACCGTTGCGTTGTTTTCCGGCGCGCCAATGATGAAATGTTGGCATTACTTTGTAATACTTCAAATCACGATTGATGATACAGCTCAAGATCACCTAAAAAAATAAAAAACGTTTTAGAATTTGATTGAAGTCATATTTTTGGTTTAAGGCTTACACTTTGATCGGAGATTCTTTGGCCATAGATGATGTAGTCATGACCCGATGCCAATGGGGATAATCTGGCACGTTTACGTATTGAAACATTTGCCAGACCACCCCCGGCTAGCGGTAGCCAGCCCTCGGTGCTTTCGTCTCTGGTCATTACCTGTGCGCGTACTGTAACTAAGAAGTCGCTGTAATGAAAGAAAAATACACAAATATTGAAATTTTAAAAAAGTAGTATATATATCGTTAGCGATGGGCCAAAACCTGCTATACTGCCGCTTTAAGCTTAATCTGCGATATGAAACTACGGCCATTGCTGCTGTTCTGTGACTGAAGTTGGCGATGGCATTAACACATGTCCATATATCCTTTGTGCGAAAACTTAAAAGTGTCACTAATTTGGTTAATTAAATTTTTGGACAAATGTGAAGCCATATAGACAACACCTGCCATACATGTGTATATGTATGACATAAAGTCAAAATAAACTATAAGTCCTTCGCTTTAAAAAGTACCCATGAACAAACACATACACACACACACACTCATACACGCGCATAAACTCAAAGAATCATACCCATTGATGTGTTTGTTAAGGGTAGCAAAAATGTTTGAATTAAGTAAAAGTGAGTTGTCCCATATTTTGGTTTCATTCTTGAAACAGAACCGGGGACAAGCGAACAAAGCAAGTCACGACCTGCGCAGAAGTTTGAAATGGAGTTTTAAGCGCTATGAAGTTACTCAATGAAAAAAGCTTCTTTTTTTTGTGGTAGGAGTCCAACTCCAGTTGCTGATGCTCCGTGCTGTATACACACATTTGTCCTAGATTTTTGGCACAACAATTTTTTCAGAATCAACATTCACAGGGGTCCTTGCGAGCGTAGACGAACAACGACGTCATAGCTGTGTCAAGGACTAGGCAAGCAGGCTTGCAAATGCGGCAAGGCGCATTCATTCGCAAACGCAGACACACGATATGTATGTGTATGTATAGAAATTTTGAAATGTATAGGTATATTAATAGTTCACACTCAAGGTGGGACGCAAATACGTCACGAGCATGTCTGGCCAAGGATATTCGAGCGGCTGCCATGCCATGAATGAATTGAACTATGTATTCCGTTTTGCGGCTACCAGGGCTAGATGCAATTTTAAATTATGAAGAAAAAAATGAAACTTGCAAAAGTGGCAACGTTCAATGAATTGCTGTGTTAGAGTTGCCACTATGTATATTCATAGGCATGCTTACAAGTAAAAATATACACATGGACACCCACACACACACACACACATACGCATCAACTCCACAAAAGAGACAGACAGAAAAAGCCTGCCTCAAGCGAAAACTAAAAGTCCCAAGTCAGAAACAAAATCCTTAATTGACAAAACTCCCAACCGAGCGCATGCGTGAGAAATAGAGGGAGAGAGCGAGAGATAGACAAGAGAAACTGAATCGGACTTCAGTTTTTGTATGTGCAAGTGTTGTGTGCACATGCCAGCAACGAGAGCTGCTGCTAGCTTTCAAGTTCTTCAACTTTAAGCATTTGTCTATGATCTGCAGATGTTGATATGCATAGATATATGTGCGACAATTGCACTTAAGCTGGTTTGCATGCACAAACACGTTTTTCAGAATTATTTATCAACACATTTTGTCTTTTACTGTATTATTCTCAATATCACAGTGTTGCTAGCCATCAGCCAAACACCCACATATTAGCATGTGTATGCATGTTTGTATGTGTATTTGCACTCACGCACAATCTTGGCGACTGCAGCTAAAAATATGTATGAATGAACAGCGCCAAATGAAATGGTGTATGATGCATTTATGTGTGTATGCAATTTAAGATGGTTTCGCGTTAACACCTACGTAACGAAGTGTATGTCAAATGATTTGTATCAGTTTTGCTTTGCATATATTCTTTATTACATTCATTGCAAGTAGAGGAAACCTAGAAGCAGACATGAATGAAACTGCAAGAACCTTGGCTTTATTGCAGTATTATGTACGTGAGTGCGTTTGTGACGTTACGCAGACGTTGGGCACATGGAAATAGCAAAGCTTAAGTGCTTTAACCACTGTCAACGACCGTTTTTTTAAATGCTTCAATATCTGGCAGATAAACAACGTAAAGCAACTCGCAGGGGGTCGAGTGACATCATTTTCAATAAGGCGCTCGATAAACGCTTTAAACAAGACAACGAAACAAAAGAAAAAAAAACAATTAGAAAAACAAGATAGTTGCTGGCATTCCATTTCATTCATTAAAAGTGGCGACAGACTGACTATGTGGAGACGACATGACGCTGCCACTACATTCATACATACACACAGATGCACATTGTGCTGCCATACATGTATACAATGCATACACATGTATTGCCCAGACAAATTTCATTCATGCCCAATACATTCTTCTTCCATTCAAATGTAACAAATATAACAAATTTTTTTTAGTATTTAAGTTCAATTAAATAGCATTTTAGCCTTGTTAAATTGTCATTAATTGACTGAATTAAATTGGGAGCGGTAGCAATTAAGACAAACTCATCTAAAAAATCGATCTGGCAACGCTGTAAGCGCGACTTGAAGATGTGTAGATTTTACATTTTTACTATACTACAATACAAAATATTTAACTTACCTTTCATGTCCTTCTGTCATGATTTGTTATCAGAAAGATTCTAATATAGCAGCGTATAGTGTTGGTGTTGTTCTTGTTGGTGGCTAAATACACCATGATTAGAGCATAAAGACATTCAGAGCCTGCTGCTGCACAAACTTTCAACAAAAAATATATGAATGACAACAACAACAGAGGGTGTAACTTTTACAGCTGGAGTTACGGTGGGGCTTGAAGCTTAATAGTCGTTAAGTTGGCTGCTGATTTTTTAAGTACACTCGGAGTATTGTTTTTATTGTTGGCTGTTGAGCTGACTTGTTGTTGTTGTTGTTGTTAGTGATGCGCTTCGTCGCATTGTTGCCTTTTTTTAGTTTCGTATCTTTTGCTTTCTCTTTGGCACAGTATGAAAGACTTCACTGCTTTACAACGGTTTGTTTGACGCACAATTCAAGCTGCGAGTAGAGAATTAAAAACCATTTTATATATATTTAACTAGTTGCTAAACGATTTGATTTTAGATTTAGATGGGGAATAATTTTTTTTTTTTTTTCAATTGGAACAAAGCAGCAGACGGCGACGAACGGGCGACTTTTTCTTTTTTCAATACACTCGCAACACTCACACACTTTTGCACACACACTACGTGGGCGTGTAGACAAACGCTGTGGAAAAACTTCATGGAGCAAAAATATGTCCGAACTTTTCCAAGCAAAGATGTAACAGGCATCTCACAGTGAGAATGCTAGAGCAAGAAAGAGAGCGCGCGCAAGGTTGAGCCTCTGTTGAATTTGAGAGCGCACGAGCCCAGCTAAAAATCAACAACAATACAATGCTGTATACAACATTTTATTGCACATTAAACATTATAGTTTTTAAGTTATTTTTAATTGATAAGCAACTAAAAAAGAAAACACTCTTGCTTTTTATAGCTTGTTTTTTTTTGTTTGCCCATTGAAGACAATACATTTTTCACTATACACTTTGCACTGCGAACGGAATTCATTCATGTATTTCATCAAGGCTACAGGCGTTTAATGTGGAGCTCTCGCTCGCTCGCTCTCTGCCTCTTGGACTCTCACTTGCGCGCGGCGAGAGCGTGTCGCAACCAACGCATTTCGCTTGCGCATATACAAAAAAAGGTAACACACACACGCACACGAAGAAAGTGAGGTAGAACATTTTTTTGGCGATTTCTCCATGTATACACATACGTATGTATTTATATACACATAAAAATTTTATTGCCTGTCCTGCAGCTTTTGACATACATATGTATGTATGTACATATATAATATTGACATACACATTAGCAACATATTTAATTCTGTTATCTCCGCTTTTGATAATTGTTTACACGCGAATTGTTTTATTTTATCCATGCTTTTTCATGCACTACAAATTTAGGTTAGTATATGTTGGATTTTTTTTTAACTTAGCAAAGACAACGACCGTGAAGAAGGTGCGGGTGCGGATGCTTGCGAAGTAAAGAGAAAGATGTGGTGTATCGGTATTTGTCTCTATTGGATAATAGCCTTTCCCATTTGATAATGTTTAGCACGTTTCTGCAATCATACACAAGAAACACTACTTTTATGTTTTGGCAATTTACTTATTCTTTGCACTTTTCACAGTTTGTTCCTTTGGAGACATTGGCATTTATGAGCGCAGGTGGCAAATGCGAATGGCTTTAAAATTGGTAATCTTCTTTTTTAGTTTAAAGAGGTTTTGTTTAAGTATCTATCCAATTTATCACTCAGGATATATTATAAATGAGTTACATTTTTTCTAGGCATATCTTTTACTTTTATGCAGATTTTTCACCAACTTCTTCTTCTTCACGAAAGAAAAGGAATGAAATTCTAAACAGAGATGTTATTTAACATAACAGCGGAGAGACTATTTACATTTGAAGAACTGTTATTATTTACAGTTTATGTTAAGTTCACACAAATATATTTAATTCGTCAAAAATCTACCGTGAAATGAATAACTATTTTGGGCAAACATTGTTTATTTATTTTTCTCTTTGATCTATCCATTATTTCTATAATACCTAGGTATTTACTCGATGAATATGTATAGCAATATGCCGGTGTGAGAATTAAAATATTTTTATGACAGTAAAATACAACACTGTGCATAGCAGTTACGTTATAATATCGCTCATCTCTAGCATTAACATTTCCTTTTATATGTACGTGTGTGTTTGATGACTGCGGGAAATTGGCTGCCGTGTATAATTCGCAAATAAATCGCTAATAATGGCTAAAAAGAAAAGTGAAGAACAATCGGGAGCCGATGCAAACGATAGCGATTACAACGAGGAACCAAATTTCGAAGATCCGCCCAATTTTGTAGACAACATCAGCGATGAAGGCAAGTTGCGTTTCTTTTGCCAGCGCAGCACACGCGCCGACTGATGCAAAAACAAACCTAACCTCAAAGTGCGCAACCTTTCTAAATTCACTTAATAAAATGTTACAAATATTGCAGATTTGCTTGGTGATATGCTGGCGCAACGGCCATCGGAAGCCGATGGTGTCGAAAGTGTCGTCGTCATCGACAACATGCCAAAAGTGGAGCCAATTCGTCTCGATAAACTCAAATCGGTTATCAACAAGCTATTTTCCCACTGCGGCGAGATTGTCAACGTTGTCTATCCTGTTGATGAGGAGGGCAATACGAAAGGCTATGCGTTTATGGAGTATAAAACCGCTAGCCAGGCTGAGGATGCTGTTAAAAAGCTGAACAACCATCGTTTAGACAAGAACTACACTTTTGCCGTAAACTTGTTTACGGATTTCCAAAAGTAAGTTTGACAAAAAGTTTTTTACACTTTTGTTTTTTATATCTGACCTTTTTAATTTTTTTGCCAACAGGTATGAAAATATACCGGAGAAATGGGAGCCCCCAACTGTGCAGTCCTTTAAGGTTCAAAACGACCTGTACAATTTCATTAACGATCCCGATACCTATGATCAATACTGCGTAGCGGCTGAAACTGCTCCCAATTGCGTGCAGGTTAGCTTCTGGCAGAATACGCTACCCGAGCCCAATGAACTGGAAACACGTGAACGTTTTACCGATACGTTTGTGAAATGGTCACCACTGGGCACCTATGTGGTTACCTTCCACAAGCCGGGTGTAGCCATTTGGGGTGGAAGCAGCTTCCAGAAGATACAAAAGTTTCCGCATCCTGGCACCCAATTCGTCGAGTTTTCGCCCTGCGAGAATTATTTGGTAACATATGGACCAACGCCCACTGGACAAAAGATTATCATCTGGGACATACGCACCGGTGCTGAGAAGCGCTCCTTTGTCGGTGATGGCATGTCAGCGTTGTCTATGTTCCGCTGGTCGCACGATGACAAATATGTTGCGCGCATGGGCGATAACTCCATACACATTTATGAGACACCCTCGTTTTATTTGCTGGAATTGAAGTCCATTAAGATACCAGGCATTCGCGGTTTCTCCTGGTCACCTACGGACAACGTGATTGCCTATTGGGTAGAGGAGCAGAATCAGATACCCGCCCGTGTCACATTGATGGAGATACCCAAGAAGCGGGAGACACGCAACAAGAACCTTTTCCATGTGGCCGATTGTAAGCTGCATTGGCAAAAGTCTGGCGACTATCTATGCGTTAAGGTTGATCGTTACTCCAAGCTAAAGAAGGACAAGAAAGAGCTGGACGTTAAATTTCTGGGCATGTTCTACAATTTTGAGATTTTCCACATGCGTGAAAAGGAAATTCCTGTCGATTCCGTAGAGATACGTGAGCTAATCCTTGCATTTGCCTGGGAGCCGGTCGGTAATAAGTTTTCGATTATACACGGCGAACCCAATTCGGCCAACGTCAGTTTCTATGAGGTCAACAAGGGTGTTAAGCCCAGTCTGGTGAAGCGTTTGGAAAAGAAATCCTGCACTCATCTGTTCTGGTCGCCGCGAGGACAGTTCATAGTGATGGCCAATCTGACCATGGGCACCTTTGAGTTTGTCGATACAACTAATGATTACATAATTAGCGCATCGCCGGATCATTTCCGCGCCTCCGAGGTAGAATGGGATCCAACCGGACGTTATGTGGTTACCGGCGTCTCATCTTGGAAGGTCAAAGAGGACACCGGCTTCAACATGTACACCTTGCAGGGTCGCATTATTAAGCGTACAATTTTAAAGAACTTTGTGCAGTTCCTGTGGCGTCCACGACCGCCAACGCTGCTCAGTGAAGAAAAGCAAAAGGACATTAAGAAGAACTTGAAGAAGTACTATACAAACTTTGAGCAGAAGGATCGCCTACGCTCGACCCGTGCCTCGAAAGAATTGCTCGAGAAGCGCTCCCAGCTGCGTGAAACTTTCATGGAATACCGTAACAAGCGCATTGCAGAATGGAAAGAACAAAAGAGCCGTCGCCAAATGCTTAGAGGGCGTAAGTTTGCTATCCATATCCAGCTAACGATACTTTATTTAAATGCTATATTTTTTATTTCCTAATTCATAGATGTTGATACGGATAATTTGGAAACCGATGAAGTCGATGAGGAAGTTGTTGAATTTTTAGTCAAGGAAGAAGTAACTCTGCTTGAGTAGACGACCCCCAAGTACTCTACACCAAAACACAAGCAACGGTTCCCCTCCCTCAGCGTTTTCACATCTGTTTAAAGCTGGTGTCTTAGACTTGCTTGAAAACGCGCCTACGTTCCGGCAGACTCAAACATTGTCGAGAACTTCTTTTCTTTCAAAACACGTAGCGCGTCTTAAATATAAAAAATAGCGTAAACATATTAACAAGCTTGCGTTAATTGCATATGCACACATACATATATATACATTTAAATATATATTAATATCTATATAAATTTGATTCTTAAGAACAAAAGTAAAGTCACTTAAAAGATAAAGCACAGAATACATAACTAGAAACGAACATGTCCGAAGTCATATTAACCACTATTAAAAGTAAATTTGCATTGTATTTGTATGTCTACAGCAAAAAGAAAAGGAAAAAAAAACGGCATTTATATTTTCAATGGGAGGAATAACGTTTTCACTTTAAATCTGTGTTTTTCAACATAAAACCTTTAATTAATTCTTTGCTTACGATATTCGTTTAGATATGTTTTAAAATATAATTTGATCGATATCAGATTTTCTTGCTGGTTATCGGTGCTTAGGCTGCTATGGCAACGCTAATCACCCTGTGACAAAAACAAAACAAACGGTTTTTATTTCTACTGTGAAAAGTGTCAAGCGAACGCTACAATTGTTAATAAAAACTTTAATTAAAATGCAGCGAGTTAAAAGCCGTAGCAAAAAACGGCGTAAAACGCAAACAACCCGTGCGTACCGCAAAACCGAAAAAGAAGTCCAACAACTGCTGTTCCAATCCAGCAAAAACAGCGCTGAACACAAAGCAGGAGTCCAAGAATTGGAAGAACGCAGTCTGACATTTTTTCATGGATCAAATATTAACAGTGCAAAGGATGAGTACGAGCCAATTAATGATGATACAAGTGCAACAGATACTTTTGTACAAATCGAGCTAACCGATCCGCCGCTAATTTGGCCATTTTTGTACAGACAGGCTCATTACTACGATAAAAGTTTATTGTGGACGCCTGAAAGTCGGCGATTAAATTTGCCACTGCAATTAAGCGATTTTAATACGAAATTAAACTGCTTTCAAGTACGCATGCTGAATCGCTACCAGGAGGAGGCCAGATCCCAACACAAAGGCAAACTAAATGCCAAATTAATAGCACAATTTATGGATACAAATTCAATTGGTTTCATTCTCGATAAGCAATTATATCGCAGCTATAGTCTAAGAGAATTTAAAACCATTTTTATTACACCAGTGCCATTGGCTAAGTTTCAAGGATTGCCTGTGATCAGTCATTGCCTGAGAATGCACTTGAAACAGTTGCGTTTCAGTGCGCATCCATTGCTGCTGGAGGAGCATCGTCTGGCCCAACAGCTGGAGGATCTATATGATCTATACGCTCAGCAGGTTAACAGTGAAATTTGTGACAAATTGCGACAAGAGCTACAAATTGCACGCAATGTGTTGGCAGGTCTTATAAATGTCACCAATCAGCAGGATCCAGCAGAACCAGTGTTGGCTTCGTGTGTGCAGAAACAATTGGAATTGACGCAACAGTTGCGTCAGCGTTACTATGCCGAGTCGACGGCACAGCGTATCTTACTTCAGCGTCTGCTCAAAAGCTGGGCAAAACTAAAGGAGTTGCGCTCGAAACAACAATTTCAGTGTACAAGTTTTAAGCTCAGTTTGCAATTGATGCCACCCGAAAACTTGGATGCAGCGTGCTCGTTGTGGAAACAGCGCTTTGAAACGGATCTGGCTGAGGTGTATCGCGAGGAATTGGAACTCTACCATCAACGTCGCTTTTTATGGAGCAACGGCAAGCAGTCACCACGTTCAAAACCTCCACGCAAGCCGCAATTTAGCACAATTATGGATAATCTTAAAGTGCAGTACGAACGTGCCTTTGCCGATCCCGAGGAACCGGCAGTGCATGTGCTGCGATTGCCTAACAATGAATCAACAACATGCCCACCACCTGGCTCCAAGCATGACGAGCGAAGTTACTATCTTAAGATCTATTTGGACGGACAGTTTGTGGCCCAGACGCGTTGCTATCGACTGGAGCCCGATATGTATGTTCACATGAACGAGAGCATTGGCGTTCTACTCGATCGTTCGCTGCCCGAGCAGATTAACATTTGGGTAAGTGAATAAAGCAGAGAAAGTTAGCCCTATACACTAACTTCTCCTAATTATTACCATTATAATTGCAGCTGTACGAGAAATTAACGATAACATCACAGACTCATCGGCTGGCAATGATAAGCTCACCACAACTAACGTTGGCCAAAGGAGAGAGTTCGTCACTGAAACTTGAGTTCCAGGTGACGTCGGATACGCGTTCCAAGCTGGCTGGTGATCTTTATCTGCACATTGATTATCGTTATACGGATGAGAATTGTAGCTGTGAACTGGATGACATACAAGTCTTGCCGAATGAGTTAAAACAACAAATGCTTCCAGTTAAACTGCCGGAGAGGAAAATCACACCAACTGAGGCTATACCACAAGCACCATACGGCCGGGCGAAGACTAAATCAGGAAAATCAACGGAGCCACTAATCTTTGCCGAGCATCAACTGCAGTTTTGCAGCTTCAAGGAGCTGTTGGAGAACACACGCTTTCAATTGCTTCGTTCACGTCATCAGCAACGTAATCTGCATACCAAGCACCTGAGATTTGTGCCCACTTTAGAGCATGAGCTGGATGAGCTGAAAGATATTAATGGACCGCATTTCGGCCATAACCAATTGATAGATCCCGGCAACATTTGGAATCCCATTGATTTGCATAAGCATCGCGGTCGCAAATTTCTACAACTACTTTACAATTCAATAATCAGCTACTGCTCTCAACGTGCCAAACTGTTGCAAACGTCACATCCGGTGCTGCAACTTCTAGGACCCGACGGCAAGGACCAGTCCACATCCGGTTGGTCTGGCATTTGGCGTGCACTTCGCTTTCGACTGTTTGGAGCAACAGCAACGATGACGCCGTCACGTGAACCCGCCTGGCAACCGCAGCCGACATGTGCCTTGGATCAGATGCAACAATTTACAATCTCGTTGCATGTGGTGCGTGCTACAGGAGTTCCAGTACGCAGTCGACATATTGTCAATGTAGAGCAGCCGAGCAGCAGCAGTAGACAAACGACCAACAGCGATATATCCACCAATTTATTTGTTACACAAAGTGAGTAAATCAATCGACCTTTGTAGCAATAAAATACTCAATCTCTTGTAGCTCTTATGTACTCAAATGTGCGTCCATTTGTTACACTGAGCTTTGGGCAGAGACTGTGCCGCAGTGGAACAGCCGAAGGCTCAAATCCCACATGGAACGAGCAGCTCAGGCTACAGATTACTGCAAGGCCACTGGATCTGCATGACGATGTGAAAATCAGTTTGTTCGATGAAGTCATCGAGCAACAATTTACAGACGAGGCAGCTGATCTCTACCAGCGGCTGCAGTGTAATTGGCTAGGCGAATATTGTGTGCCCATCGCTAGTCTCTTAACCAATCGCAAGGTAACTGAGTTTATAATGTGTTCGATTTTATTTAACATTATATAATTGCAGTTTGAGGGATGCATTGAACTGACAATGCCCAAAGTTTTGGTGGGCTATAAAAGGCCGCTGATTGAATCCGTGACAAATATTTCCGTTGAACACTATCCGGAGTTCAAAGAGAGTGTGCATCTGTGGTACTTTCTGAGTGTGGAGCCCAGCATTGAGCCATTGCCCATTCAGGTTGCTAGCTTGGCATGCGCCGAGCTGCCAGAGTTGCAGCAATATGTGGCCGAGCGACGTGTGGAGGTACAACAGTTGCTGTTGCAACCACATCGCTATGTTGAGCCACTCATCTGCACTTCTCAGGGCAAACGCGTTTGCCTTACACGACTGCTCGAACCAGTGCCGCTGCCCAATGATATGCAACAGCTGGAGATGATTTGTCGTTTCGTCTCATTGCTCACACCAATGCGTAGTGAAATGGCTGCTTGCCAGAGCTTTCAGGGTATTTGGTTGGACAATCAGGCATTGCTCGACAGCACCTGGTGTACCGTCAAGGATTTGGGTGTGCTGCTGTGCAATTATATGTTGTCCCTGAAACTGGAATGTTGGCTACTGTTGGGTTTGGCCTGTCCCTATGGTGAATGCACTTTTGTCATCTATCGTCAGCCGGAAAGCAATGATCTTATGCTCCTGGCACCCACCACAGGCAAATGCTATCAACTTCAGGATACCTTTTGCCCACTGACACGGGTTCATTGCATTGTGAACACACAAAATGTTTGTACAATTTTGCCTTATTTTAAACAATTGCTAAAATTTATGTTTTTTCCTAAACAGATGTTCATCAATATTCAAGCGGAAGAGCGCGTCAGCATGACGATCTTTAATTTACATGATGCAACCTGCTGGTTGCCGCTTTTCAATAAGCGTCAGGTTGCGCCACAGGGCGGCATACAAAAGCTGGACTATGTTTACAAACGAACCTACGATTTGGAACAATTGCAAAAGCAAATTGAGCGCAAGATCATGAAGAAGATAAGCGCTTGGCGCACCACAAGAAAAACCATTTGGAATCGGTGGGTAAACTTCAAAAGCAATATGATTTATGAGATTATAAAAGTATTTTTCAACCTTAAGTTCATAAGTCAACTAACTGATAAGACAACCCTTTGCAGTGCGTTTCAGCCGCGACTTTTAAAAATCCTAAAAGATATGGAAAACTTGGCAATATATGCTGGAAATCGCTACGATGAGCCAGCCTACAGTGAGGAACTGGAAAGGGAGTATCCCAACTTTCGGGTGAGTGTATGTTTTTGTCCCCTCAAATATATTATATTTTATCATTTACGGCTTTAGCTTTACGGCTTTACAATCAACTTCCCGTACACGAATTTGCCAGCGATATCGGAACGTATTCGCACCACTTGCATTCATTACAATAACACTGCAAATGTTGAGTTCTGTGTGGCGGTGCATATCAATGGTTATACAAACGATGTTCTATCTGTATGGGTGTTCCTGCTATCGATAATCCCACTTGTTGGCTAATCCTTCATTGCGATCATAACAAGCCGTCCAATAAGTAAACGTTTGTTTGAACTTAAATAGATAATGACAAAAATGCCAATACTAATCAAAAAAACACACACATTCCTTATCTTGCCGGTTTGCAAGACAGTTAAATATGCATTTAACTTGATTTATAAAATATCCATGTTTGTTGTATGATAAGGCATGTGTATGAGGTTTGTAGGGTGGTTGTGTTTTATTTCTTCGGCGGTTTAGTTGTTAGTTCAACGTGCACCTTTCCACTTTACGCAATGTATGAGAAATTGAACGAGAACTATGCGAAGTCGAAACGCTATGTGATACGGCTTTATAGACTATATGAGCTCAACACACAGATTTCCATTTGCGAACCATGGGAGAAAGTATTTTGCAGTAAGTAGCCCAAGTGCTGGTCATAAACTTTAAAGAGGACACAAGCCTTGTAGCTGCCGCCTTTTCTTGTAGAGGAGAGAGGCAATGACTAGCTGTAACCAAATGTTACTAAGTTCTTATAGTAAAACATTCATGTGTTCTCTTTTTATTGCAGATGTTCTTCTTGCTAGCTGTTTATTTATTATACTTTATGCATCTTGCGCCTTTGTTCCTGGCTATTGCCTAATGCTTATGAATTTTCTAGTGCCAGCTGCAAGGAAAATAAATAATATAAATGCGGAGAGCATGTGCACTAGTAATATTTATACACATAAAGCATAATAAATTATTTAAAAATCGAAATCCCATTGTTTTCGCAAGTAAACAACAAGAATGGGTAATAATGGTAACAAAGCATGCGTCGTAATAACAATATACAGCAAATTGAATATTAGCGCCCTTCTAGAGCGCTGCCATTCAGTTAACAAAAACTTTGGTCAAGTTGGCAGTCTGGGCTTAGCTATGCTGTCCACTTAGTGAAAATTATAACAACTAGTGAGGTTATGTGCAAAAAAGTGAATATTTTCAAAATGTAATTTTCCGACTATGTGGCAGCGCTAAGTTATCACTTGCAATCGCATCGATCTGGCAGCATTTGTGAAAGTTCCTTGCTCGCAGCTGGAAGCATTTTATTTACAAAATAAACGTTTATGTGAAATAATGACGAATGACAAGCGCACTGTTTATGTTGGTGGATTGGCCGATGAGGTAACGGAAAGGTTGCTAAACAATGCGTTTATACCGTTCGGTGACATTGCAGACATACAAATGCCGGTCGACTATGAGTCGCAAAAACATCGAGGATTTGCATTTGTTGAATATGAGAATTATGAAGATGCTGCCTCTGCCATCGATAATATGGTAAATGGAATTATAGTACATATAGTTATTATAGTTAATAGACTGTCTTACATTTTAGAATGATTCGGAGTTATGCGGCCGCACGATACGCGTCAATTTGGCCAAACCGGTGCGAGTCAAAGAGGACAGTTTTAAGCCGGTTTGGGCGGATGATGATTGGCTGCAGAAACATGCTGGTGCCACATTACAAGCTGAAGGGGAACCAGAAGCTGATAAGGAAAAGGAGAAGATCGAAACGCCTTCAACGGGGCCAGCTGTTATTGAGAAATCGGAAAAGCGCAATCCTCAGGTATTCTTTGACATACGCATTGGCGGCAACGATGCCGGCCGGATTGTAATGCTTCTCCGTGCCGATGTGGTGCCCAAAACGGCAGAAAACTTTCGCCAACTGTGCACAAATGAGCAGGGCTACGGCTACAAGGGTTGCACTTTTCATCGTATCATTCCAGAATTCGTGAGTGTTAATTTTCAAACTCTTAAAATCACCGCAGATTTTTAATACAAATTTTGTATACAGATGTGCCAGGGTGGAGATTTTACAAATAACAACGGCACCGGTGGCAAATCCATCTACGGCAAGAAATTCAACGATGAGAATTTTAACTTGAAGCACAATAGCTTCGGCACATTATCGATGGCCAATTCGGGACCCAACACAAATGGCTCACAGTTTTTCATATGCACAACTAAGTAAGAATAACAACAAATTTATCCAGCGGCATATTTAATTTAAAATTCATTCTTGACAGAACGGACTGGCTGGATAACAAGCATGTGGTCTTTGGACATGTCATTAGTGGTGCAGATGTTGTTCGCAAAATGGAACGTTGTGGCAATAAAGCTGGAACTGTTTCACAAAAAATTACCATTTATGCTTGCGGTGAACTCAAATAAAAACAATTCTAAATAAGTACAATTTCATAATTTTTTATTCACATTGATTTTAATTTGTGTTTGAAGACCATGTTAGTTTTATTGTTGTCGCACCAATCTGTATTGAAAAGAGCGAAATATTAATTTACTGGGTCCGAAAAGACGAAGCACTATTTAAAAAGTGCTTATATCAGTTGGGGAAAGAAGAATAATCAGCACGATTTGAGTTACTCAGTTGAAATACCCAGTTAAGGGGTTTTTCATCATATCAAAACTTACAACTAGGATGAAATTAAGTTTTAATTACCTTGCGTTGCATTTCTCCCTTAGTAAAGACAGTCTACAAAGAGATCCTATTCCGTGATCAGCAACTGAAAATGAATACACTTTGTATTAGTTATATGAAGTGTACATTAGCAATGAATTATATGAATATAATTCGATCAGACAGGGAAAAGTTGACCGCATGGTTTTTATGGGTTCTACTCAGTAGAGGGATCCTGATTAAGGATTGTTCATCAGATCAAAAATTTTTAACATTTACGTTTCACAATAACACACCTTTTGCATTTTCATATAGAATTAATTCACTTTCGGCAATTGTCCATAAGTCAAGAGCTGTAAATTAAAGAAGAAAGTTTTTTAGTATTCATATAATTTTATGCTAAACTAAGTCTTAAGATAAGTATAATCAGTCGGGGAAGATTGACCGCATGGTTTTTATGGGTTCAACTCAGTAGAGGGATCCTGATTAAGGATATTTCATCAGAGTAAAATTTAATGTAGCGTTATGAACATTAATTAAACGTACCTTAAGCTGTTCTTCTAATATTTTAGCAAGAAGCACCAAATCACCACAGCAACTGCAAGAAAAAAGCAATTAAAAATTAATATA
Organism: Scaptomyza flava; assembly: GCA_030179655.1. Classification (NCBI taxonomy): domain Eukaryota; kingdom Metazoa; phylum Arthropoda; class Insecta; order Diptera; family Drosophilidae; genus Scaptomyza; species Scaptomyza flava. The sequence continues at coordinate 87,529,427 of JARNME010000404.1, forward strand.
AATTTTATGTTCATAATATAATTTTATACATTTATATAAATCAGCTTCGAAAAATTGTAACATGTTTGTTTCTAATGAACTATACTGAAGTAACATCATGATAGAGTTAACTATTTATGGAATAACAAAAACCATAACCTACCTTTTGGTTTATTTATATATCAGCGTTTCCATCACGATCTTATCAGGTTAAAGCTGAGCTGTAAGAGAAACAAAGCAAACTAATTAATATAATGCAGTTAAATGTACAAATAATTTCATTGAATTTTTGTTATCAGTATCCTTTTGGTTAATTTTGCTTTGTTGGTCAGCATAGTTTTCAGAGTAAGTTTCTCATCAAGATAAAAATAAGTTTGGGAATTAAATGGGTGCGAATGTAAGCTTACCTTTGCTTTTGTTGGCAAGTATTAACGGCATAGCCACATGTTTCTCAAAGCCTCAATTTCTAGGTAATTCTGCAAGTAAAATAATAACAGTTAGTTTGGCATTTTTTTTTTTTATCCACTATTTTATAGAATTGAGCTTATATCAGTTAACTATTAATATCCGCATTTTCAACTCAGTAGAACGAAAGTTAGAATATTAGGGTTTTCATCATCTAAGCCAATAAATAGGTGTAGATATATGAATTAAAATTACCTTAGCGAGCAACAGCAACGAATTGTCTTCACACTTGGAGTCTGTAAGAATTCATTGTAAATTTTAAAAAAGTTGTTTGGATTTTGACAAATTAATTAAATTGTGTTTAAATTTCAGTTGCAATAATTGCAGCCATAAAGTTTTTAATCATGGAAATCGTACGGTAATTACTTTCATCACTTTCTAAACACAATTCAGTCAATTGCATTTACTAACCTCATAGAGTCTCCTCGGAGGAAAGTTATAACCTCATCGGCCAGTAAACATGTTCTGTAAATAAAATGAAAAATTTTGCGTTATATTGTGATTTTCTTTTAAAACTCGTATTAATTTTAAAACGTTTCAGTTGCAATAATTGCAGCCATAGGTTTTTTAATCACAGAAATCGTACGGTAATTTCATATCATCACATAAATGTCTTTATTTTAATGGTTTGCTTAAAAAACAACTTACCATATTTCTGAACGAAATTCCATTAGTCAAACGGGAAAGCAAAGACGCCATCCAATCGACCCTGCAAGACAAGAAAAATTGAGGTTAGATTCTCAACGTGCCTCTTTAGCATATTTAAGTTTATAACTATTGTTATCAGAATCCTTTTGGTTTAATTTTTAAGTTATAAATCAACAGCACTTTGTTCAGATTGAACTTATCATCATGAAATATCATTACAATTGCTCGGCATGACTTCGAAACCCACCTAAAACACTTCCAACATTGAAGCCGGTTTTCAACCACGTGCGGGAAAACATCTGCGGCAGCTGCAACAAGAAATTAATACTTTAGTTTGCAAGAAGTTTCTATTTGAATATAATTGATTTGATTAGGCATCAGTTGGCCGTTCTTATTCTTTCTACAAGAAAAGAATGCTTGTAGCCCTTTTGCAAAGGTACAAGCATCCGACTCTTCAGAAAAAGAACATTCATCAATTTATTTGAGTGCGGCATAATGAAAACCCAAACTGTGACTTACCATTTTGTAAATGACTTTTTTACGCAAAACTATTGTGCGAAATATGCACATAAGAGTACAACAGCAGAGATTGTTCAATGCTTAATACTATTAAGTGATTAAAAGTTTATTTGAACTTATGATGCTTGCAGCAAATGCAGATTGAACAGAATTTCAACTCCACACACCAGCAAACCAAAAAGGAAATGAACGAGACCAGTGTGCCCAGCTGGATTTTTTGCAAACACGTTATGCATGAAAAAATACCAATAAAAATACTTTACAGAAACTCTTCTGTTAACATATGCCTCTGTTAAATAAAATTAGTCGATTAAAAAAAAATATTAAACCTTAGTACCAAAAAGCGACAATTGTACGAAATCTATCGATCCGACGCCATAGCTTTTTAGAAAATAATATTTAATGCCCACGGGCGTTATGACACAAAATAATAGTGTCATAATAGTCTCATAGGCGCTATGTCAGTATTAAAAGTGTCATAAGGCCCGCGGGCACTATGTCACTTTTAAAAGTGTCATAACGCTCACTCCCAAAATGTCATAGCGCTTGCAGGCAGAAAGATCAACTAAATATATCTTGCTCTGCCCATATTGTAGACAGATAGTTGAGAATCATATTAAAGTTTTGAATAAAATAATTATTACGACAAAACGACAAAATTGCAATTATATTAAAAATTAAGACTTTATTAAATATAGCATAGCTCTTCCGACGCCTTTACAACAATATATCCAGTACAATACATACATATTATAAAATATACATTTGTTATAAATTTGATTTTTCTTTTTTTTTGTTCTTCCAATCGAAAGATTCAATTGTAAATATTTTCATGCAATCACGACTCTTTTTCACATATATATTTGTTTTTCAACCGAAAAGGCATATTACATTAATCATTAAAAATTTCAATAAAATCTCTATCACAATTTGAGAATTTCAGGATATGGCAGCGCTCATTTTCGACCTTAATAATATGATGTATGTGGTTACTGATTCACTCGAGCACAACCATTTCCTGATCCTTAAAAATTTCGATTTATGCATGCACGTATATGTAACCAAATTTGTTTGTAAATTTTTTAAAATCTTTCTTTTTGTGTAAAGTGTTACTCTTTTTTTTTGTATGTTTTAAGTTGTACTTAGACTCATAAGATATTAGATACAATTACATATAAAAATAATATATTATGATTATGATTTATAAAAATATTTGCATGTTACGGACGGACAACATCTTAAATCGTAAACGTAAACATAAACATATAAAATGCTGATTCTGCTTTAAAATACATGCAATTGTGTATTTATTATAAGGCTTAGATTAAATGTTTAACTTTACATATATGGCCTAAATATAGGCATTTATAGATTGATTGGTTTTCATTTAAGGCGTGTGCTATCAAAATTTGTGCGTTATTCTTTCTGGTTTGGGCTGCTGTGTCAAGGGATCTCAGTTCTTACGAAACAGCCTCATTTATGTTTGACCGCAGACTTAAAACTATAAAAAATCATGCAGTTTTTCTTAATTCTAGTTGGTACTTAATCAAATTACAAAAATACATTCTCTTATATTCAATTCCTTATTGAGCTTTATGTTAGATACAATTTATATTGCTTTTTTGTTAGCCACAAAACATTAAGAGTATATAATTTATTAGCATTTTGTTTTGCATGCGCAGAGAAAACACTATAAAGATAGATATAGAAAAACATTCAGTCTAACAAAATACTTGTACAGAATAATAATCTTTTGAATTTCGAGAAAAATATTCGATTCATGGGTGGGTTCGACATTTGTTGGGCACAAACACATGGCCAATTTTTGTGTGCAACCCGAATTTGATTTATACATGTTTTTTGTGTGATATGCAATCGTTTAAGCTCTTATGTTTGCGCTTACAAACTACACTACCAAATAAACATATAAACTTGCCGCCTTGTATGCTGTGTAGCAGTTTAGGCATATCAATTGTTTGATAGTATTGCCCATTGCTGCTAGCGTAGCATACGGTGCTGCAGTTTATAGACAAATTTAACTAAATGTTGACAGAAACAAAAAAAATAAACTAAATATAAGCATATATAAGCACAACAGTTTCGGATGTGCCGAGATGCGTTTCAAACGCATCGTTAAACTGCTGATATGTCCAATTGGGTGGGGTTTACTACAACTAACAGCAACATAAACAACGAAAATTCGACTAATTTTGTGGTAAACTGGCCATCAAAAAAACTGATGTTAATTTCCCCCCATTCAAATGTAAGTGCGTTTCACTTTTGTCAGAGTGGAGGTTTTGCAAGGCAGCTCCTTTTCCAAATGTTCTGTGGAGTTTTTGCACTCATGACTCCGATCTTTTTCAAGATCCAAATTCGGTGTTTTCTGTGTTGTGGTATATGGATTTGAGTTAATCAGCAGATTGATATCCTTGCCACTGTTTTGATGCTTGAATTGACTGTAAAACCAAAGAGAATTAAGAAATTTAAGTTTGAGCTCAAGTTTGTAAGTTAAATCATTAGTCTTACATTGGCTTGCCGAAGTGGTTGTGATGACTGGCATCGAGTCGATTTTGGTTGCACCAATGCTTGATTCGAATGCCAGCAAAGCCACCCAAAAAGAATGTCATTAGGAAGGCAAATATGATCATCATCATGGTTAGGCTTGTAAAGGTTGATGCTTTCTGCAGCTCATTGACAACAGCTATCGATTTTTGGGGATCTGCAACAGGACAAGAATATAAGATGATGTTGTTTGGATCAAGTTGTGTGTGCGTGGTACTTACCATGCAAATTGGTCATAACCTGCTCAGGATCTACTGATGCCTGTGGTATTTTGTTCTCATCAATATAGTCATTTAGAGCAAAGTCAACACCGGTGCCCGTTGGCTGTTGTTCCTGGCTTGGCTGCACCTCTGCTGGTGCACCGCCCACACTGGCATAGTGTAGCTTTTGTACTTCTTCCATTTGTGATGGTGCTATGGTGACAATAACCGGATCAGCAGCAGTTTTTGGGCACAGCGCTGCCGCCGCCTTTTTGGTTGTGTTGAGACTCTGTAGATAGGTTTTGGTGCCAAACTTATGCTGACTGGCAGCCAAGTTCTTACATTCGTGCGTCTGTAAATCCCAGGCACAGTTTGGATCCTGCAAGCTAAGGCAACTCAGACAGTCGACAATCAGGGAGCAATGATGCAGTGGCACTGTCACCAATCGGCCATCGCTCACAACGACAAGGGTGTTCTTCTTGGACGATATAACCAGTTCACGCACTGGAGTGCCCAAAGGCAGCACTTGCATCTCAGAGATGACTACAGTTCGCAGTCGATCTGTGCTATTCGGGTGCGTCGTCACCGTATTAATGAACTTGGTCACTTTGCCATCGTCGGTGCCACTGTATATGACATCATAGTGATTGCCATTCAATGCACGCACCTGCGGATCAACCGATATGGCAGTGAGTCGATGATGCAAATTCACCTTTGTCAACAGTGGACGGCCGTGCACAGCGGGCACAGCAGTCTCCATCAATGGATGGTTTTTAACAAAGTTAACTGCAATGCTGGTTAGCGTGCGTGAATCGTCGACGCACTGTCCTGGTCGCGGTTTTGGCACCTGGGCCTGCTCGACGGGCAGCCAGTGTGATTGTGAATCCTTTTGCGATTTGAAATCACCATTAAAAGCAGCCAATATATCATCCACACGATAGGCACACACAGCAGAGCCAGGAATGGCATTTGTCGGTGTTGTGAAAACAGCATAAACCATTGCATTGGCACCGCTCTCCACAATTGGGCTAATTGCCTCTATAATATAGAGAGAGGGAGAGAAATCTAATGTTAATTTCGCATTGAATTATTGAGTAAATCTGTGACTTACGTATTTCATCAAAGTAGAATGGGAACTCGCCGGGCACCGAACAGTTGAGACGCGCCTTCAGAAACGATGTCCAGCTTTTGCCATGATTGTAGGGACCACCGCGATCATTCTTGCAGACGCGACCCACACGCGAATAGACTGCTTTGCCGAAATTCATGTACTCCATGGAAAGTTCGCGGAAAAAGAAGAAAACATAACCATGGCGTTCAATGGCACCTACAAAGTCCGGTTGATTCAGCTGCTTGAGATCATATTGCTCTGTGCGCAAATTCTCGCGATAAATCAATGGATCGCCACCAGAGAAATCGGCAACAGTGGCGCTATACAGATGCCCATCCGCAAAGGCGTACGTGCTGTTATGAGCCGGACTGTACGGACACAAGCCTTGTGCCTCTACATCTCGCGTTATCTCATAGCGCATGCTGTTGCCCGTTGCATCCACAGCCTCTGCTGCTGCCTGCTCAACGGTCGCATAGTGGCGACAACGTGGCTTATACGAATTGGTGCCACAAAGCAGTATTTGTCCATCACTGAGTTTCGCATAGACACGCAAATAGTTGTGACAATCCCATTCGTGTTTACCCTTCAAAACGCACAGTTCTCGATCCGCACCTGAACTGGGCCACACCAAACGACTATTCTCCTTCAGCCCACGCATGCTTATATTGTAAATGACATCCCTGCAAAGAAACAATGAAAGTGAGTGAGGTCGTCAAAATTAATTGCCTCAGCTGCCTGCCAAATTGAGAGGCAGACAAATGTGTAAAAAGCAGTCAAACAGTTTGTCAAGGTTTTTGCTCGAAACAAAAAAAGCAACAAAAATAATAATTAGAACTTAAACGTTGTATATAAAAGTACGCACTCGAATTGTATGCAATTGCGTTTTTAATTGTCAGCATTCCTACTTGTTTATAGACAGTATGAACAAAAGCCATAAAGAGTTATACATTTCCTATTGTTTGTGTACCCAAATAAACATATTTTGCTGTTGGCCTTGACGTTGTGTTCTTTGTTAAGGTATCTTACAAACCAAAAATAATTATATGTTTCCACATTTAAGCAAAGTTTTGTTTTTTTTAAGTAAAGCTTAACTAATTTTATGGCATGGTTAGTGCAAATAGTTTGTTTAGCTTAGTTATAATATTAATTTTAAGGTTTTTTTTATTGCCCATATAATAAGCGAACCATCTTTATTTTCGTTATTTTTATATGCTACAGGTATCCCTCGCATAAGGCGGTACTTCTACAACGCGAAACTTCGACTTGTAGGAAAGTTTTACGCCCAACGAATTATGATGTTCGGAGCTAGCAAAAGCGCATAAATGTTTTTGTTGATTAATAATATATACATAATAGTTAAGTTTTCTATAACGCGATTCACATAACGCGGAATTTTTCGGATCGTAACCACTGCATTAAACGAGGGATAACTGTAAGTATATACATATGTATTTTTTTTCTTTTAAATAATAATTCTCTGTATGTTATGGAAAATTGCACAATTTCATGCTTGAATTCAGGTGAATACCGAATAATACGTAAACAAGTTGTTTTGGCCTGCCTGATATTTCCAGGAAAACCGAATGAGAAATGCGAGATTTGCACTTGGCTATATACATATATTGTGTATCTAAAGCTAAAATAATAATTAACACAAAATGAACAACAAACAGTAGCTAGGAAAAAATAAATGCACCCTCGTCATATCAATGGCACGTTAATTATTCCTCGAATCGTATTCACACTCGTACATAAATTTATTATTTGTAGTATAAATGAAAAAAAAAAGTTAACTCGTGCCAATAAAAAAACAAGTATTTGTGCATTCAGCACACAGGTAGCGAAACAATTGATTATTTTGTTTAATTCTCAAATGGCAATCGAGTGAAAACCTTTAAAGCATTCAAGGTGCAGTAAACACAGATTGAATAAGAAGGCAATTTGGTGTACTTACTTGGCACCAATGAGAACACTCTCATCATCATGATCCAAAATCTTATAATAGTCCGTTGTGTTGCCAAAAAAGCTTGCCGTCACTTTGTCTGGCTCTGTAAAATGCAAATGAAAGTGTTTAAAATATTTATTTTCAATTGGCAAAGATAAACTAAATTAGTTAAATCATATTTAATCCTTAAAAAACGAAAACGTTTTGCAATTAAAATTACATAGCAATTAGTGAAGACTATGTGTAATTAGTTGGCCCATTTAAAGGCAAGTTGCTTCAGAGGAAACGCTAATTTGTTGCAAGCGTTGCGAAAAAAAATTGGGCGCGATAAGCTTAGCTTAGCTTGCTTGTAGTTTTGGTGATAAAACGCTAAACAAAAGAAACGGGAGGAAAAAAACCAAACAACAAGTGGCACAAATAAACAACGAAAAACAACAATAATAATAGTCAACTATGCTATATGTATATTGTGGGCGGCAGATAGACTTACTCGTTTGCAAATCGGGCCGCACATCGGGCATCCAAGCATGGGCAAACGTTAGGCAGAGGCTGAGGCACAAAAGGCATTCAAGCATATGCCACATGACAGCTGCTTTTGTTGTTGTTGTTGTGGTTGTTGCCCGTGCCCTGCTGTTATGTTGATATCTTCTTCTCCGGTCAGTAATTAGCATTGTAGCTGCTGCTGCTGCTGTTGCGGCTGCTTTTGGCGATGAACGCTTAAGAAGTTCTCTTGACGTGTTCTTTAGTTGTTGCAACACAGCTTTTACACTCTAGTATTAAGTATTGTCAATTGACGTCGACGCTTGACGTGCACTTGAAAACTGTTGAGCCAGTCTTTTATATATTGCTTCGTTCTGATGATTCAGCAGTGGCTTGGTGCTGCTGTTCGTGCAGCTGCCACTGGCGCATACAAACACAAACACACAAACACAGACAGACTGAATGGCTGGCTGGCTAGCTTGCTTGATAGCTGGCTGCTGGTGCCAATGGGGCTGGCTGTGGCCTGACTGCTTTTAATCACTGCAGTTTGTCATTTTGATTGCTGCCATTCTCGTGCCAGTTGCTGCTGCTGCTGCCTCTCACTAGCATTGCTGGTTTGTGTATATATGTATAATATAATTTTCACTACGTTTGCTTGATGATTTCTTGTGCTGCTGCTGTTGTTTGTTTCTCAATGCTATTAGCTGATGTGCTCAAAAGAAAACGCAAAACCTGCAATGAGATAAACAAAAAAAAGTTTATATAAAAAAAAAAAACTGTTGGATTACTGCGAAAAAACATATTTTTATACTGATTTGCTTTGTTATTGTGGTATTGCAGGAATTTCTGCCGATCTGGTTGTGGTCAGGCATTTGAGTTAAGCAAGGAGTCCGAGATTGTGAAAATTAGGCTAATGGGTTAACTATAAGTTGATTAACTTCTAAACTTTCTTCTTTTTTTTTAGTTTGTTGAGGCGCATTCTTGCAGAACACTTTTCAAATATGGTTATTGATAACTGTAGGAACTATTTTATGATAAATAAATTACTTTAGTTTGTGTATTATATCGTTAAGCTTATGTACTTCTTTCATTCATTATTGATCAATTGTTACATAAAAACATATTTGAGCTCTATTGTTGCATATTATTATTAGCAAATTTCACTTGTGTAACAATAATCACAAAACTTGTTTTGTCGCATTTGTTAATGCGATAAATATATTTTTTTCGCGAATTCTTCACGCACACTTTCTATGAAAAATCGCTTTTAAATTGACCATTGGTATTAAAGCGAACCGTACGTTGGGCGAACTCGTTGAGCACTGAAACTGAAACACAACAAAATTGCCAACTGAGCGGCGAAACGGCAAACATAAAACGCAAAGCAACAACAATGCACTGCTTAGACGCCCACACTTGGGAGAATTGTTTTGAGAGCTGCTTAGTTTCGAGCACAGTTTTAGCAGCATTGCACTCAACACACTCTCTAACTGTATGTTCGTTCTCTCTCTCTCTTTCTCCCTTCCACTCTCTTTAGTGCACCACCCCTGATATATGTCACGCATCGTTTCATCGTGTCCTGTGTTAATTTGTATGATTCATTCAGTTATGAGTTTTTCCGTCTGTTTTTTTTTTGTTTTGTTGGAAATCACGTTTTGGTAATTTCCAGCAAAATATCCCCGTGACTTTTTTCGTTGTCTAATCAGCTAGATACATAAGTTAGAGAATAGAAGGACGTGCCGTCCTGCAAAAGATGTTCATCACACGTTTAGTTCGTACAAACACATATTCACGCTCACGCACACACACAAACACACACGTAATTTCCATGTGTGGGTCTTCTCAGGTTTTTTTTTTCTTTTTCGTTTTAGGATCGACGATCGCCGGAAATTTGTGCTACAGTTTCTCACGCCCCGCGTTCCTCGCTCGTTCTGTCCTGTCACACTTGGACAACTTTTACCTAAGCCGCGATGGCGGATGATCTTCAATAAATTGCTTTATTGGCCAATTGAAGGTCACACTTGCTTGTCTTGTTTTCTTGTTGTTGTTGTTTCGGACGTTTTGGTCAATGAATTTTGTGTTCGTATCGTTTTTCCAGCTTGAAGGTTTTCAGCAGCAACAACAACAACAACACAGCGGTGGTTACGGGTCAAGTGACCCGACGTCTGACTCTTGGCCCATTCCATGTCTCAATTTTGTTATGTTTGTGAACGTGTGTGTGTTAAAATTAAAGGGGTCCCCACAATTGGCCTTACAAATTTATGTATGAAATACGAGAGGGTGGTTTGTAGATCAGCTAGCAAATGAAACCGTATTCTTGTTCCGGTCGATGAGTTAAGTCGAGTGAAAGCTAGCTTTTAAGATGGGTCAGTAAAGGCGAGAATCGGATTACTATATATATTTCTTATACTTATACAATCAATAAAATTGTATAGTAATTGAGTTAAAGGCTTCCAAACAAATTTCAAGTTTTTTGTACATAAATTAATATTGTTGCTCAATAAATTTGATTGTTGTTAAGCTGCCCTCGTTATGATATACATACAGACAAACATACTTATTATGCGTATTATGAATAAATATTATCAATATTATATTTTCGTTTTTGGGCTCAAGTTTCATAAGTTCCATTTAGTTCAATGCCAGGAAGTAGGTTCCGCTTTTTTTTATGACCAGACCAGTTGGTCGTTTTTTATTTTTTCAACATATTTATTCATATGCATAAGTGGCACTTAATTGATGAGAGCTCAAAATACAAGTTTGAGTTACCTATTAGAATCATCTTTCAAACTAGTTAACTGTGTAGTTAAATATGGGTCGGGCGGGTACAGCTGCCGCTGCTTTTACTTGTTTTCCTCTTTCATACTTTTCACACCTTTTTCACACGTTTTCCTTAAATGATAAGCAGCAGCAGCAGCAAGCCGTGAGATACAAAGACTGATAGATGCTCGTCTGTGTCGGATAAGATAACGGCCAAATGTATGTCACGTTTCTTGCTTGCATTTGATGTGTGTGTAAAAAACGAGACGAGGCATGTGGTAATAGTATTGATATGCGTAAAAGTTTTTTGTACTACGTGCTCGAAAAGAAATTTGTGTGTAGCGTTTTGGCCCATTAGATACACTACCAAAGCATTAACATATATGCATATAGATTATCAGCTTGAAACCTGATCTCCTACTATATATGCTATGCAACCTGTTTGGTCAGTGGGCGTTCAGTTAGTCAATACTCCAAGTTGTGACAAACAACACCTGTTGGCACCTGTTTCTGTGGATTGGCCATATAAAGTGATTCGTTAATCGCAGACATACTGACTGGCTTGTTGGATCTGGCCGTTTTCTGGTACTACTAGTTGATTTTGCAATGAGAAAATATCAACTCTTTATTCAATCTTTTATTATTTGTAAATACTATTAATTATTAAATAACATCATTAGCGTTTTAAATCAATCTTCAGCAACGAACTTTGTTCTTTGTTGTCTAGCTTGCCTTTCGTTCGACTACCACAACAACAACTAAAACTTAAAAGATATGCATATAGAAAATAATGACTACATAATTAAAAAAACTGTTCGTTTTGTTCTTGTTGTTTATTATATTATGTTTTGTATATTGCTCTTTTCATTTGCCTTCTTATCATTAGTGTTCAACAGTTCAATGCACTTTCCATGTCTTTCCACTCTGCTTTTCATTTCTTATCCACCAAGCAATCGCGTGCAAGTGCTGCCCAACTAAACTATCAACGTTTTACTTCCGATTTGTGTTACAAACTCCTACATGATTCACTTAGACACAAACATACAAACAAACATACGTATATTGAAGTTAAACCCGTTTAATCAAGAAGCGATGCTTTGTTTGGCTTCAACGGAAGCGTAGATGATTCAGAAGTGTAACAAAAAAAATAAACTTTTAATATTTTTTTTGATTTTATTTTTCTTGTTCTTGTTAATAGACGTAACAAATATGGCGCGACAAGTTTTTCATTCACAAAAAAATACAAAACAATTATTATTTAAGCGCGTAAAATGAGCGTGGGAGTTCCTAATTTGAAGTTATAAACGGCGCATTTAAATCAAACAACAATAAAAACAATGTACATATGTGTACTTATATATTTACGCAGTTGCATTGAACTCCCAAAACAACCAGAGTTGGGGGGGTGAGGAGATTTAAGTGTGTGTGTGTGTGTGTATTTTTTGAGGTTAAGTGGGACACACTGTCGCGTTCCACTTTTTGGGCTGCTGTCGCTTTTGACACTTTGACTCTTTAAGCTTTACATTGAATATTTTTTATATTGTTGTTGGTTATATTTATGTTTTCTTCTAAACTTTTATTATAACTGTGGGGCGTTGTTGCTGTAGCATTTACTGTTGTTTGCATTTGAAATTGAGCTGCTTTACCGTTAGTTGTCGATATGCGTTTGCAGCGATTGAGGGGAAGAGAATAAACACTTGTGGAACGACGCGAATTGATTATACCACTAATTTATTAGATTTTCTACTCGCAGCTAGCAGCTAACTCGTTTTTATGCTGCTGCCTTTTACAGTTCTTGGCCAGACACTAACACTTTGGACACCGCCTCGACCACTGTTTAAAGAAACAAGTCTACAAATTCACCTGTAGCTGTATAGCGAGTTGTTTAGCCGTTTTTTTTTTTCTTATATGCTATGTTTCTCGTTCTCTCCTACTGCCGATCACCACTTAAGCACGTTGATAGCTGCTGCTTCGCCTTCGAATGCTACTTGCTGATGTTTACAGCATTAAACACACACACACAACACAAACGCACTCATACACTCGCGCACTCGTAAAATTTATGTATTTTCTTGTTTTACTCGTTTTTAAGCTTATGCTTCATGTTTGGTTTGTTTAGATATGTACAATGTTTGTATGTATGTTAACATGCGTGTGTGTGTGTGTGTCGGTGTGTGCATAAATTAAAAGAGAGAAAAACACACGTCTGTACACAATAAAAACCTGTTTGTTGCTTCGATTCTGGTTGTGGATAACAAATACGCGGCGCGGGGGTTGCAGTTGGGTAGGCTTGAGTTGTTGGTTTGCGGCCGTAGTTTTTTGTGTAGTAAATGCAACAGCAGCCACAATATCGCATTGATTTAAAACACTTACATTTCACTTATAACACACACTTAAGTTATGCTTTTAAGCCACATTTATGCAAAACATCTTTGTGCTGCCCTTTGACTCACCAAAATTCATAAAAAGTATCCAAATAATTATCAAATTAAGCGAAAAACACGAACTTCGTAAAAAATATACTCTTTACACTACGGCGGCCATTTTGCTTTGACTTGTTTGGTATACGTCTAGTGATGGCCATACTGTCGATAGCATACACTTTGTCATCAAAATTTTACAAGGTTGGCATGCCCACAACGTTCCTTTTTTCAATATATGGCCACATTGTATGTTATACGATGTATCGATGTTTGCGCTTCAGCCACCCCCGCAGTTGATACACCGAAAATGGGTAGTGTAAAGTTATTTACGTTAAAATGAAGAATTTTAATCAATAAGTGCATTAAAAATTTAAACAAATTCAAACACATCGTTTCCACAATGGCTACAAAGTAAGTGCATTCAATTATTTACATATAAACAAAAACATGTGTACACAAACTGCGGTGAATTTTTCGTGCTTTGAGCCTCTTGTGTATGCAGGTATTTTGGCATTGTGTGTGTGTGCGTGGGTTGTGTATGTGTAGCGTGGGTGAATGTAGGGGTATTTTTTTGTTGTGTTTTCATTGAACTGCAGCGTTAACACGCACACCAACAAGCGATTCTCCATCAAAATGAAACCTAACAATAAGCTGCTGATAAGCGCTTATATATATGCAATATGTATATCAATGTTTATGTTTGTAGGCGTGGTACAGTGGCACAAAACTAGAAAATTGTGTTCATATTTTGTTTATTCATTAATGATTATCTCAACCATAAACAAAACCAGTTTGAATTTGTATTAAACAAAGTTTTTGCATAATAAGTGTTTGCTTAAATCAAATCTAACGTTATTATCAAGAAATTTTAGTACGAATTCGCTAAACTAAAAACTTGTTTTTCAAAGAGTGTTTCGATAAAAATTTGTCGTTGGTAAATACTGTCGTTGCATAAACAAATTAGTTGCTCTTGAGACATAGCTTTAAAATGTTTAAAGCGGTAAGTTGATTCTTAGGGTTTCCCCTTTGGAACTATATCTAAAGTTTATTACAGTTGTTGGTTTTGTTTTTTGTCGACCTGACATTAGCGTCGTCTCGCCAATTGGTCCCACATATCAATGCCGTGGATCAATATGATGTTGGATTTCGTCTGGAACCCAACGTTAACAGTTATAACCTAAAGTAGGTTCTTTTTTTTGTCCAGAAATTCTGTTAATGCCATCAGTTTGTCCCAATACTAGTATTCAACATGATAGTTCATCGCGTGTGGAGACCGTTCAGGAGATAGCACCCGGTGAGCTCCTGGTAAATGGTCGGCTTCATAATTTATATTCTGACGAGAACGGTCAATTGGATGTCATCTATGAAGCAGGACGCAATGGTTATAAGGCCAAGTATAGTTATGTGACATTTAACTTTAATGTTCCGCCGCCACTGCATTTGCCGGCAAGTGTTCTCAAGGCAGCAGCTGGTTAAGTACAGTGGTAACTCAAATAAATGGAAAAGTCTTTTTCAAATATGCAAGTCATTCTTATTAATGAGAAATTTATAATTATTAGCAAATGACAATGCAAATCTTTGAACTTCTAGACAAAAGTAACATCAAAATTAATTACTTACGCCCACAACAAAATAATTATTAAATGAATCCGGTTGCGTTCCCAATGTTTGTTGTAAATAATTAATTGTTTGTGAATCTTTTTGAATACCTTTCGGGTTTAATAACACTTTGCTGGAAGAATTCTTAGCTGTCTTTAGCAAATCGGCATTTTAGGTCTTTTAAATAAGAGAAGACGCCACAATGAGAAAGTCAGTTGCCAATAAGGCTTCTGCAGATACAAAAGCAAAAAAACTATGTTAACAGCGGTGAGTTCAGCAAAGCTTCAATGATTAAGTAAATTAAATACTTTTGATTATAAACAAATCTTTAGTCGATTCTTGTGCTCTTTGTTACCTTTGTGCTTGTAACTCCAGCCACGCTTGAACCAAGGATTGATCAATATACATTAAGGTAACAAACACATAAGGCAACACCTAAAGGCTTAAGAGTTAAGTTAATAAATTGTTTGCACAGCATTCGACATCCAAATGGAAACAGTTGGCGTGAGGAGACAATCAAAGAAATAGCACCCGGTATTCTGGAGGTGAAGGGTGAACTTAATCAGGCATTTGATAATCCCGGCGGCACTCTTGTGGTCATTTATGAGGCAGGACCAAATGGTTATGTGGCCAAGTATAGCTACAAAGGCACAAAAGTGTCGCCAATATTTGCATTTCTAAGTCCATTAGCTCTTAAGTCAGCAGCTGGTTTAATTTGCAATAAATAAGAACGAACAAAAAGCGAAAAAAACAATAAAAATATGTTTTATTTTTCGCCTTAAAGTATGCCATCTTTATTAAACCAACAAAGATGCTTTGTGTCAAAGCCGAATATCGCATGCTCTTCATTTTAAATTTGTCATTCAATTATGCTTTCCTCTCTCTGTCTCTCTCTCTTAATATCGATCGATGTTGCTTACATTTCTCTGTTATCGATAGCATTTGGCGGTTTTAAAGTGATATTTAAACTGTTAAAGCGCTACGCTACTAAATTAACGTCGTAATAAGTCGGCGATTTCACATCATATCACCTTTGCCACCCCTCACACCTGTACAACTTGAAGCGTGAGCAAAATTTCTATCAACGCTGCGCTGCTGTCTGACACCTCATATCATATGTAGTAGTATTTATTTATCAGCCAGCTGGCTGGCAATTCAGTTCACTTCAGTTTAGTGTTGACTGAGTTATCAACGTTGAATTGCTGGCGGTAGGCGATAAGCCGCCACGCTGCAGCATTTCATTTAAACTATATCCAAGAACTGGCAATTTACTTTGACTTAAAATGTTTAAAGAGTGGCTCAAACCGAGCCACAAACGTTGGCAGCAGCAGCAGCAGCATCAACATTTACAAAAGCTGCAGCAGCTGCGTAGACAAGTGCTCGACAGGTGGCTCTCTCTCTCTCTCTCTCTCTCTCTGATACAGTGACTCTTAAACTGTAACTAATTACGCTTTTTATTTTCGTTTTTGTTAGAGAGACGATGATTGTGTTTGTCTATGACACAGAGTGTCTGAAGGATGAGGCGGATGATCCGATTGCTGCGGTTTTATACTTTCATCCCAGCTGGGTTTCAGACACCCAAAAGGTGGCACTCTGTGGCCAGCTAATGGGTACATCATATTTCCTAAAGGATTGCTTCTTTAAACCACGCATCCTGGCGCTACAAAATGGCAAATTTGTACTACAGGAATTCGGCCGTTACACTTTGGTAAGCTTTGCAAATAGTATCTTGAAATACTTAATTAATTATTGTTCGTTTATTTTAGGCCGTTGGCACGGATCGCAATATTGCGGATCAACTGCTGGAACATCGTGCAAATCTCTTGAGCTCACTGCTAAAGTTCTTTCATCGCGATTTGCAATCGCTGCACGATCAATACGCCCAGCCCGCCCAACAGCCCAGTCGAAATCTTAGCGAGAAACTATATCACATATTCGAAACATATCTGCCAATGCTGCAACGCAACGGTAATACATTCCAAAATGTGCCCAAGTTGCGCATGCCCAAGGTTAGAGTTCGTATCACAACTGAAAGTACTTATTTATTAACCGACTCTATAAACCACAGACCGCTAGTCATATCTATTTGGAGGCCATACAAACACTGCAAAGCTGCCAACAAACCAAGGGCATACTCGGCGGCGCTATACTCTATCACAATAAGTATGTGCGAAAATGGCCAAACAATAATATTGTAATCTTATTGATCTTTGATATTTCTTTTAACAGAGTGGTTGCCAGCCAGTTGGGCAATGTGGTGACCAAGCAATTGGTATTAACGGATCCACGTCATGTACGTACCACCGCCGAGCAGCTGAACATGCAACAGTTTCATATACCCAATGGCGTTCAAATGTTGGTGGTTTATGTGGATCAGCAGCTGTATCGCAAGCTGGCCGCCGAGGCGCAGCGAGCACAGAATCTTCAGATGACAACGTCGCAGCTGGGACAAAATTCGTTGCCATTTCAATATGCCAAGCGAAAGTTGAAGCGCGATAAATCGCTTATATTCACACACATACCCGAAGAGGAGCAGGCAACGTCAGCGACATCAACGGAGACAGAGACGATGGCTAACGTGGAGCTTCCAACAGCAAGACCAAAATCAATGCGTCCAACTTATTTGCCGTTGCGCTTGAAAAGTTTGCATAGCAAAGATTTGCCCGAATCGGGCATTGCATCGATTAACTTTGACGAGACGGACTCGTATCCAGAGTTTATTGGACGCACTAGTGTGTGCAATACGCCAATGACCGAGAACAAAGTGTTGCCGGTGGCCAATGTCATGTCCATATGCGCCAATCCAGAAGATCAGGCAGCCGATGCAAACAATTCCAATGGCAAGCCATCATCTCGTCGCAACTCGCTCAAGCTGGATGTGGAGAAGTTTTTTCACAACTTTATCACCAATCCGCACAAACAGCTAACGCGTCGCAAATCCTCAGCGGATTTACAAGATGCATTGCGTGTCATATCCAAAAAATTGGGTCACATCACGCATGGCTTCAAAACGGATGAGAATCGCAATGGCACCAACAGCAATGTCAACAGCATCATCAGCGAGTTCTCCCCAGACCTAATAGAGAGTGAGGAGGAGAGAATCAGTTCGCGCACCATCAGTGATCCCACCTATCCAGTTTTTAATGCCAACGGGCAGCAGATCTCACGCAGCCTGTTTCAGCAGTTTCTCGAACAATATCGCAAGCTGTGGGGCGTTGCCAGCGAGCAGGCTGGCGAGGATGCCGAGTTGGCGGCTCTGGTTGCCGAATTCCAAGTGTTCAATACGGAAATACAAAAGCTGGACGAGCACATGCAGAAGCAGGCAGCAACTGCTGCAACTGTTGCAACTGTTGCAGCACCAGCAGATCGCAATCTGAATATAGCAACTGTAGCCACAAAGACGCCGCTAGACAAACGCTCGATGTGTTTGCCCCTCAAGTCGGCGAGTGATATAATCGTAGACAACAGCAGTGTTAATCAGCGTCGTAATGGTGGTGGTGGTATCGGTAGTGGTGTGCCTTTGACGCCGCTTATGGCCAAGCTATCGGTGCTGGCCCTTAACGAGACGACACCCATTGAGATACAGACACCGTTGACAAGTAGCAAGGTGTTTCCACGACGCAGATCGCTTAATTGCGAGGATGCTGTGGACGCATTGGCTGCATTTAATGCTCCGCCAACAGCTGCTGCATCTGCTCCGGTAGATGGATTGCAGCGCACTGAGCTTTACGTGTGTGGACAGCAGAATATGACATTACTGCTGCTAATGGAGGAGGGTTCCTGCTTTCAACAGAGCATTGTGCAAAAAATGGTGAGCTTATATTACAAATTCAATTCTGCAATTTTTGTAATCAATTTTATTCCAGTTTGACATTTGTGTATCAAAGTTTCCGCACATGGAATCGCAGTTGAATCAAACATTGAACGTCAATGTGGAAGGCGATAAACGGGATGGCAGCAACTACAGCTTCATGTGCATCGATGACAAGTGGGACGCACTCCAACGCAACGGGCCATGGAATCCACTCGAACTAAACACACTTGAGTCCATGCATGGCGATCTGCAGCAACCAAATGGCCAACTCACCGATCTAATACTACGGTTAGTATGATTTAATTAAAATCTTTTATTGCCATGCATTATTATATTATTCCTTGCGTTAACAGCTCGCATGACTCGGTCTTTTATGGCTACAAGTGCGGCCGCACCGAATTCTTTTACAAGGAGCCAACACATCAGATTAATGGCATACCACCGCCTTCCGATCCCATTGGCAATATACAAATGCGCGCCAAATCACGTCTAGAACGTGATCATTCCTACATGCTATTGTAGACACAACAAAACTAATTAATTGCATACAAAAAAATACTCGCAAGCTTAGCCAAAAAACAGATAATGTCCAGATGTTAAACATATATTTACATATAAAGGGTCGCAAGACCCTAATGCCAATTTAATGCCATCCCTTCTAAACTGTTTTAACTTACTTTGCCATCTCAGACTGTGTGTTTATGCCAGCCTGCAATTGAATTTTGAATCTCCATGACTTTGCGTATTTTACATATATGTAAATACAAACAAGCTTTTAGCCAAATTTTTACATATTTTTATTCACATTTGTTTCGTTCCATTTGCATAAAGTACAAATTCTTTAGGTATTTGCTTTGAATTATGCCCTCCACTGTTGTTTAATTTTAATACCCTAAGCTTATTCATTTGATTTAAGATAATTGCACGAAAATGAGAAATTTTTAAAATTTTCGTTCGATTAATTTTATGTATGACAACTCTGAAGTAATTTTAAAAGCCATCGCCGTGTTAACGATATTTAGTGCCTATGTAAATGCAAAAGCCGTCAATGCGTTTAGAAATACTTATACTATATATATTATATACTTTGTGCATGCATTTAGTTATGCCGTCGACGCAGTTTTAGCAGCAAATAAAAATTAGAAAAACTTGTGCAATATACAACATAATATTAGAAAACATTTGGCGAGTTTATTCGTTGATTTTAGCCCAAATAATACAAATACAAAATAAACTGCATAATTAATATACAAAACATAACTTAATAACATAGTCCGATAAATATTCGCGTAATTGTAAAGAATATGTTTTTAAAAATAAAAAAGTGGAAAATAAAAAATAAAAAGTACTTGTATTTAAAAAATACTCGTTTGGAGGTTAAAAATAACGAAAGTTATCGTTAGTTTCTTTTGTCAGATAATTGACCTTAAATTATTCCCATTCCCAATACGTAAAAACTCAAATTGCATTTCTTCGTGAGTTTCTTGTTCAACCATTAAAGATGGTGAGTTAGGGACTTAAGATTTAAATTGTGTTGTGTGGCACATTAAATATATATTTGTATATTTGTGTAACATGTTCGATTTATTATTTAATAGGCATATTACAATCGGTTAGTGCCAAAACAAACGCTACCAACTAAAGTACAGCCTGAAGTGATGCCAATGATGGGACGCGTTGGGCGTTATACCAACAAAATGCATCATATGCGAAAGCATTTTCTTAAAGCAATGCAAAGCTATGCATTTTCCGAGCCATTCATGGATCCAGTGGATACAGAGCTGCTGGATGTGCCCACCTACCATGAAATTATCAAGAACCCAATGGATTTGCGCACCATTATTAAGCGTGTGGATAATAGGTATTATAATTCTGTGGAAGATCTCAACAACGATATTAGGTTAGTCATCCGAAACTGCTACACATTCAATTTGCCAACGGCGTTGGTCTTCAAGCATGGCCTGCAGCTTGAATCATATTTCCTCAATGTGCTCGACAAAATGCCAGTGGGTGCTGAAGTACTCTCAGACAGTGGCAGGCACCAAAAGAGTCTATGCAAGCATCTATGCACGAAACGGATTGAACAAATACAGAAACATCTAGAGAAAGGGATTCAGCTGGCTGGCCAACACTATTTTCACCGAAAGTTGTTGGTTCTACGTCAGAAGGTGAAGGGAAAAAGTTTTTCAGACCTTCAGGAACTTGATACACAACTCGATCAAATAATTACATTTACCAAGGAGCGGGTGATCAAAATGCGAAAATTATTTGAATTAACATCCATAAAGCCTTTGGATAACAAGATGGATATTCCAAATGAATATTATCATCCCATTTCGTTGACTAAGGATATATGTTCCCTGCCCAAATGCGGCTGGGAGCACTGCTTGTTAGACTGTATACAGGAACGAACTTATTTAAGGAGTACATTGAGGCGTCACATGTTATTCAACACGGAAATGATACATAGTCAAATTTGTGCACAAAATGATCTAACCTGCTGCTCCGAAGATGAGGAAGAAGATACTGTGCATCCCATTGCTGACGATGCGCATCTAATGGCCGTTCAGAAGAAATATAATTGTCTACCACTTGAATGTAAGGCGGGACTACTTCATATAGTTGAACAGTGCGCTACCTCCTATAAGATGCACGGAGATTACAAATTTGATATATTGTTGTATGCGCCGGTTGTTGTACGTACTATATTAGATAGTCTTGAGAAATTCCTGAGCATATCTGAAACAGATTCAGGCTACTCAACAACCGAACCCAAAAAAAATGGGAACAATGAAAAAAATGAGAACCATGTAGAGAAGGATCAGCAACTAGCTGTGGCTACGTCTTGGTCGCCCACAGAATATGCCCAGGAATGTAAAAATGCCGTGGAGCCAGCAGATGAACCTTTCCTGCCCGATGACATTTCAAGTGACGACGATGACGTGGTAATCGTAGATCCAGTGCCGCAACAGAAACCGTTGGCAATGCCTCCAGAAGTTAATTCACAAAAGATCGATGAAAAGAGCGAAGTTATAAATGATAATTCCGATCCAAAGCAAGAACAAACGTTGGTAGCATTGCCTCCAAACGATAATCCTCAACAGTTGGACGCGAAAAATGTTTCGGATAGTAACATTGTCGTTGATTCCGATGTTGTAATCACAAATGAGAGCTTAATCTAAACGGATTGTTTACTTTTAAAAAATACTCGGATATGCATCTATATATAAAAAAATGATTGATTTGATTTATTTCGCATTTGCATTCCATTTTCTTGTTGTGTTACTTAATATTAAACTTTACTACTGCAGCTTTTTGTTTTTGTTCTTATCAAAATACAAATTTGTTTTCTTTTTCTTTCTGCGTTTGCGTTGAATGATAATGTTTTATAATTGTAAACTTATGAGGTAACACAATAAAATACATTTGAAGCGTTTTGTGTTTTGTCAATGTCATCTGTCTATGCATCGTATTCTAAGTTAGCTTATCTCATCAAAATAAAATTCTAAATATATTTATGTGTATATATATATATATGTTTAAGCATATAAGAGAAATCACACAACAATCTTTGCTGCACTTTGCACTCTCGCTAACTTCGTTGTAGGCGGCTAAAAACTTTATGAAATTATTTCATTGAAATATCATCTAAATTTATATATATATGTGTATGTATATGTAAGTAAATATATAATGTAGGTAATAGGTATATGGGCTTATGTAGTATGATTAACATTCTTGACGTTCCTTCATTTAGCACATTTTTGACTACTAAGCTTAGTAATTAACCCGTTACTGCCGTTGATTATTATAAATGTATTTGTATAACTCAACTAACTATGCCACAATATGACTATTCTTGTTAAGATCAGTGAGTAATTGTGCATCGAAATCTTCCGACTCCATTAAATCACCATTTAACGAATGTGGTATGCTTGTGGACAATACCATGCCACCAAGTCCACCGCTGCCTGTGCCAATTGACACCTCATCCGGTGGCGAGTTGCGACGAAGCTCACGTTCACGCACAATATGCGGCGCCTCATTAAACTCATCCAACTCATCCATGCCTAAGATAAAGTTACATAAATATCGAACTCAACTGTTGAGTAGATGGACTCACCTGCATATTTGGTGCCCGCCAGTAGCAGATATTGGCCGGCACGATTTGGCCACAGCAGTCCAGTCATAATGCAGTAGGCCATGCAATCGGCCGAATTTGTGATGCCCTGCAGCAGTTTGTAGCGCCACATGGGACTAACTTGCAATGCAACAATTGCCACAATGGGCAAATAGATGAACCACACCAAACTCGAGGCGCCCAGATGTAATAAAAAGTCCAGCTTTTTGCTCGAATGCTCATACTTCATGGTGTTGCGTAGCTCGTACAAAAACCACATCATAAACGAAGTGCTATTAAAATAGTTAATTACATCTCATCAAAAAAATATCGTTGCAAAGACTTACCGAAGTATTAATACAATCCAGCCGGGCCAGGATTGATATTCATCACTGTCGGATATTATATCCACCTCCGTCTAAAATGAATTATTTCAATTAAAATGTCTTCTCTCAATTTGCACTTTTTGAACTTACCCTATCCCAAATGTACAGGAACACATGGAACGCACAGTATGGAACCCAAATTGACATCAATATGATCCAGCCGGTGCGACTGATTTGTTGACGCGTCACAGCCCAACCCTTGGCCAGCAGCAACAGGATCAGCATGAAGGTCGTGCGACTGAGTATGTCCAGTACATCACCGGCAGCCTGCATATTTGGCTCACCCTCACCGTTGGCCGCATAGCGAATTAGATGCGCTGTTATTAGCGCCAGGCTCACAAACTCACTGAGTAGACTAAGCGTAAATAGTTTGGTTACTGGATGCTTTTGGCGACGCACTGCATAGATTTGCATGGGCAGCAACACAATATAGACCAGCATAAATATCAAATACATTTCCAATAGATTCTGCTGATCGTATGGATACTGAAAGGTAAGCGGATGTGCTGCCGAACTATTTGGATGCACATTCACCAAATTGATGTCGTATTCCAATGTGGTTAGAAGATGGCTGCTCCGATTGGTTGAACGCGCCAAATTCTCATGTGAGTGCCAGGCGCAGGTGCTGCGATTGCGATAACATGCCACCAATGCCACATACCAGAAGCTAAGAGATGGAAAATGTATTCATTATCACATTGCAAAACCAATCATAGAGATAAGAAATTGTTATTGAATATTTATTCAATCAATCATTATTCAGTTCTGATATTGATATTGATCTTGTTTCATTTAATTGAAAAGTAAACATATCAAACAATGATTTCGCCGAGTCATAAAGAATGGGTTTTTGATTGAACCAAATCGAAGGGTTCTCGTATTTCGTTGTATAGAAAACTTCGTTATACGGAAGTTCGACTGTATCAATGGTTGACTACTTACCGCGGCTCCGTCTCCAAATCAATGACATAGGTCAACTGATGTCCACTGATAACATTTGATGGTTCATCTTCGTCCACGCACAGCTGATTAGCGGGACAGGGAACACGACGTAGAAAGTCACGTTTGCCCTGCGGATTGCAGTCGGGATCGTAGACGATGTGCTGCAGCCGGGAGAACATGCGAGAGCAGGCGATTTCCCTATTGCGATAGCTACGATTGCTATAGAAATCAACGAACGTTGACTTGTCGAGCACGACCAGCGTAACGGGTGCACTATATACATCCTGTGACGTCACATTGCCATAGATATAGCCATAGGAGTGCAGGCGGAGCGGCGTGGGCGGATCGGCCTTTTGAAAGCCGAATTTGATGAGGAACTGAAAGAAGTCCGCGGTATGGAATTCGCCGCTGATGTGTGTTGCAGCTGCCAGCGGCGGCTGCTGTGTTTGTAGTGCAAGCAATAATAATAGCAGCAGCCATTTGATTCTTGAGTGGGAGGCGGGGGGTGGTGGTGATAAAGATGCTGCGTATATTGCAGAGCTTATCAGCAATTTTGTTGCTGCACTTGATTTGCAAGCGTCGCTGCTGCAGCTGTTGTGTGAAGCTGTTTTTGCAGCGGCTGCATGCGTGGCAGTTGAAATGGCAGTACAATGCCAAGGTGGCGCACTTTTGTGCATTATGTGCAATATTTGTTGGCTATTTTGTGTTTTGTGGAAACTTCCACCATCCGTTCACTTTTTGCTCTTTTGTTCTTCTTCTTGCTTAGTTGTTTTTCAAGTAAGCTGTGGGCACCCAAATTCAGTTTAACATTGCTGTTAAACAACGCGTAACAGATTTGACTTACATACGCTAGATGGCGCTTTGTGTGTGTGGTGAAAATGATGCATTCACAAAATTTAACGTTTTTTGCTTATGCAAATTAAAAAAATCCTTTCAAATGATGCCATAATATGCGATTATCAAACAATAAAGGTCATCACTGAAATGATGAATTGTACCCATCCCAATGGAAGCATTTACACAATCATCAGCCCTTTCCCCATTCATTTCCATTTCTGTCAAGCGTTTTAACAATAAATTTCAATAATTCCAAAATGTATGCGGAAAAGAATAATGTTGCTGCTTCCCCTTTGCCAACTTCCAAGTCTGCATTGTCCGGAATTATGGCATGTATTGTATATTCACACTTTTCCATTAAGCCCTTCACCCCGCGACCCCTTTTTGGCACTTGGGCCAATGAGCTGTGCATCCCCCATTTTCATATAATGCATGCGTTGGCTGGTGACAATCCCCACGTGACGTGGATTGCGGTTGCCATTGATGCTAACCATAGCAAGTTCTGCCAAGGTGCAAAAGAGCTTTGCACGCTGACAATTCCTTTGAGCTTTGATTGTTCGAGAAGGGAAGGAGTTTTTCGAGGTTTAAGGGGTTTAAAGTATGGGTTTTTGATTTTCCCTTTTTTTCTTTTTAACTTTTTGCATAAAAATATTAAAAAATCGCTTGTATTTGTTGCTCCATTCAAATGTAGATTTTGTGCAAACAAGGGTTGAATTCAAGTCGGATTTTGTGTAAAGGGTCATGAAAATTCGTTAAATAGTGTTTGTCTTTGCTCTTATTGCTGCTACCCCTCCAATCTCCCCTGTCTAAATGTTGACCTAAATCGAAGAAAGCGAATTTCTTGCTCATCTCAGAGAAATTCATTATTGATGACATGACAGAAAATGCAAAAGGGAAAAACTTAACTAGCATTCGCCTTTTTGTTGACAGTTACAGTTCGAAGTTCATTCATGTATGTGCAAAAATATATATGTATGAAACAAACAAAAGTCATGACAAGTGTGCGAAATATCCACAAACGAGGGCAGTCTATAAACTTTCCAAGCGAAGTACAAATAAAAGGCTAGAAGAACTGAAACAACCCTCGATGACCCTAAAACAAAATAAATAATTGAATGGCCAAAACAACATTCCACTACAAATTATTTGGGCCTAGCTGTAATGGACAACAAATATTATTGTCCCTCATAAAAATTGGCATGGTTTGCAAAAAAAATATACGAAAATACAAAAGATGCGCCTAATTTTATTGAATGAATGGATAGAAAGCAGACAACAGACTTCGTTCGAGACGCCAACGATTGTTGTTCATTGAAATGCCAAACGACGCGCCGTTCGAACAAAGACAATCAATGTTTTTAGAGGGGGGTTGAAAAGGAGTGGAATTTATTAAAGCACAATCGGGGTAATGAACATATATATGCTTTGAGTTTCGTGATTTTTTGATACAAGTTTGTGTGAAAAAATCCAAACAATATGAAAAAAAAGATTTGGTTAAAAGAATACTTAATGAAACACTTTTTAAGCCCAAAAATGTTTTTGTTTAATAAAAAAAAGTGGTTGACAAATGCCAACAACACGCGGTGTTCCCAAGCGGTCCCCCATCTAAGTACTAACCACGCCCGACGCTGCTTAATTTCGGTGATCGGACGAGAACCGATGTATTCAGCGTAGTATGGTCGTTGGCGAGAGTCGAGCGCTCAAACGTCACTTTTGAAGTAGATATGCGTATTGTATATGTTTTATATTTAGATAAAGGATTACAATAAAAGCATAGAAATTGTTCGCTGTTAATTGCACAACATTCTACGAATAAATCGCACCGTAAAATAGTAAATAATTTCCGTGAAACTCAAGGCACTGCAGCCTAAAAAGAAGCCCGCAAGTCCGCCAATATAAACTGTAGAAAAAACATTCTTAAAAAATTATAAAAATAAATAAAAAATAAGAGGAAAAACTTACCCAAAACATCGGCAAAGGAGAAAAGTACATCGCGACGCAGCTGCATTTTGGGATAATCAATAATGCCCCATTGAAGATTAGCGCCCAAAAACCAGAATCGAGACCTCTGACGATGTGAAGCAAAAAGAAAGAGAGACGAAGCAATTGAAATAGCAACAAGAGTATTAACAACGAAAAATAACATCAGCACAAAAACCAGAAAGTAAGCTGAAATTATTATTAAATGTAAAAACTTTTGCCGCACAATGCGCGAAAAAGTCAAGTGAAACAGTAACAACTTTTCCAGCTTGCTGCCGAACTGCTGCCCGAACAGCAATAATTGCATATTTCAAGGCGTCCGAACAACTTTTGTGCTTATTATTTTTTATGGCCAGCGGGGTCAACAGTTTCCATGTTTGTTTTTCATCGTTTAAAACGAAGAAAACTCCTTTCATAAATGCGCTAGATGGCGCTTGTGTTGTAAAAAACCTTTTCAAAGCGCATTAAGCTTAGCTGGGATTACCCTGTACGCTTTAAAATTATTAAGCATTGATACACCCTGTGGAGTGTCATTAAAGGTGCATCGAGTAATTTTGGAGTACTTACATAAGATTGCACAAAAAAGTTTGAATCATCACAGTTGGCCAAACAATTGCAATTGATTTTATATTTATCCGACTTCAATGAGATTATTTCACCTAAAATGATGGGTAAATATTTTATTTGTTTGGCAATAATCCTTAAGCTATCAAATAAATATTTATTAAAATATTTGAAGCGACGCCTTCAACTATTGAAATATGGTCACGTTTTGCGTTCAATGGCAAATATTTGTTAATGAACATATTTTTCTATATTTTTTTGGTGACGCGAATCAAATATTTGCATGCAAACGTCTAAAAAATGTTGAAAAATTGCTCACGTTTAAATTTGACCAGGCAACCGATGCCCTCCAAGCCGCAAATCGGCAAACGTCGACCATTGCGCACTAAAACGAGAGCGACAAGGACAGAGCGAGAGATAGATAGTCGTTAAAATTTTGGAGTGGAACTATTTAAGCATTTTATGAGCAAATTTGCAACGCTGACACCATTAAAAAGTTCAACTTAATGTAACCAATTAAATGCAACAATGTGAAAAGGGCGACATGTCTGAGGTTGAGCATAATGGCAGCGCCAAAAAATACGATGACAATGAATATGAATATGATAGCCAGGATAGCTTACATAGATTGCGATAAAAGTGTGGAACACAGCCACAGACACGCAGGGCAAAGAACATGCGGCATTCGGAGAGGCACAAACCAAAACTATAAATTGGCACCGTTTGCATCTCTTCCGCTTCATACTGAAAACGACATTTGCGCTGCTTTGTATTGAACCTGTCGCACATTAAACGAAAGTTAAAGATGGTATAAGAAAAATTGAAATATTTAACTTACGCTCGAGCGTCCTCATTGGTATAAATCTCCAAAGCAATCAGCTCGACAGTTGTGTAATCACTTTCGCGAAATGTGTAGCGCTGCTTGGATATATTCGGTACATCGCCGGCGCCATGGAAGTAAACATCATAGGCAGTGGATAGATTTATGATCTGGGCATAGATTTCGCCATCGAGTGGATGAACTGTAACACGATCACCATGATCCAAAATGCTCCAATCACCATTGCGCCAATAGCTTTAGATTTCAATTCTTTCATTATTATATCATTAATTAAGTACAGGAATTTCTTACTCAAAGCTATTGTATTGTGCCACAAGCGAATTGACCGAGTGACAAATTCCAAATTCAGTTTGCGTCTCGTAGATAAACATTTTGACGGCAGCACCGCTGCTGATTTCCGGTTCGAAAGGCCATTTCAATTCATGTAGTATATCCAAATATTTATTGCTCTCAATGCCAAAGGACTTGTTTAGTGGCAGAGTTTCCAAATTATCGTACGTTAGACTTGCAAGTTTAACAATAAAATCACGAAAATATTCCTTATCCTCCTCATTCTCAAACTGTTCACCATGTGCACTGATATGGGAAATAAATTTAGTTTATGCCAAAGTGTTGAAAGTTAGTTTATAGATAAATAATCAATTACACTATATACTCGTCCAGTTTGAGATTATCGATACGCTTGTGTGGACAAACGGTTAGCGATGGAAAACTTGTATTCCATACCAGTTTATTGCGATCCATTGAGATGACCATGGGCGAGGTCTGAAAGCGTTGCCAAGTGCGTTGGCTCAACGAAATGATGCAGAACAGTGCCACACAGATAAATGCAAACCAGAGCATCCTACATGCAAACGTATAAAAGAATACCCAAAAATGATATATGAATGTACAGTCAAACTTCCATATAACCAATCTTAAGGGGACAAGAAAATCCTACGTTATGAGAAAATTCCTTATATAGAATGACTTTTTGATAAAACAGATTTTCAGGGTTCCTGGAAATGATACAATTATTTTTCATACGGAACTTTGTTTTATATTTGTTCAACTGTATATGTATGTTTTCAGACAAAACGCACATAAAAATCTATTGCGTGTAAATTTTATTTTTGGTTAACATCAAGCGACAAACGTGAATTATGGCCAAGTTTGGTTGTGAAATGGTTTGGAGTCAATGAACGCAATTTAAACCCTTTTCAGCTACAGTCGCTACATTTTTTTTAATTTTTGTTGCTTGTTGCAAGTGCGCTAATAGCCAAAAACATAGAGAGAGTGAGATAAAGGAAGAGATTGAGAGAATAGCCATAACATGTCTGACAAAAAAGCCGGCAAATCCTTGCTGGAGAAGGAAGTAGCTTGCTTTTGAAGTGGCATGCCACAGCACTGCACAATGATGACATTTTGACGCCACCAATGGGTTCATAAAGCCGTCAACGCTGTCACTACTCACACACACACACACACACGCACACATTCACATTTCGGAAGGGTTGGATGTTGGACATTTTATAGCTGTAAAAGCTACTTGGCGGTTTTTAATTTTCAAGAAATTTTCGCTTCCAAAAATGTTAAGCACTTTCCGCTTCTGCAGCGAATTATTTCCACTTTCAAATTGTCATGTAAAGTTCGTCATTAAAACAGCTCTATATCCATTTTTATTAAAGTAACGAAGGGTATTATGAAATTGTGGTTGTCTATGTGAAACCCTTAACATTTTGCATACATTTCATATATTTATGCTATACTGCAGAGTATTTGCTAGTGAGCATTCTCAACATTAACGAATACTCAGAAATACGCTTTGTTTTTATGACTAAACTTGGAATTTTTGTTGCTCTTACTGTCCAAACTACTTCTACATGCTGATAGCAAACAGTATAGAATCTCAAGAGTTTGCAATTGGTAAGAAAAGCTATGTATGTGGGCGCCCGCATAAGCTAGATTCTAGGAAAAAATAAGCTAAAATATCACACTGATATCAATTGATACCTCCAGAAATAAGCTATATTTTGACGATTCTATGTGATTTTGTAAATTTTATAAGCTAGATCTAGCCTGAAATAAGCTAATCTGGCAACACTGCACGTACGTCTCAGGCATCCAGGGCTTTCCATTGGAATAGAGAATAACAGAAACAGTAAGCAATAAGAGTGAGCGAGCGCGATTGCGAATAGCATGTGCATCCGTTTTTGTTTCAGCTGCCCTAGAACTCATCGGCCCGTCAATTGTCCAGCGACAACCAAGAACGGTAAAAATGTGTGAGTATTTATGTGCATGAGCGTTTTTTACATTTCTGCTGAGCCTGCTTGTGGAGATTTTTGTAATTTTCGTTTCTACTGTCTCTCTTCTCAAAGTATTATGTGTGTTCAATAACGAACGCCATTTAATCAAATAATTTAGTAATATTTTGAACATAATATTTAAAGCAAGAACACAGACAAAAGTAAAATACATACATGCAAAAATAAAACTGCTTTCCTATTTACATAGTTGTTGCTGCACACGAATGTACACAAACTTCGCGAATAGAGATATCAAAATAACTGTTCTGCTCAAACTACAGAGAGCGATCGTTACCTTCGTCAAGTCTACAAATTCCACTTGTTTCACTTTGCTACAAAGGCAGTAAGCCTTGAACTTTGCGCGTCTCTACATCGCTGGGGGCTTGTCGTCCGTATAGTTATTTAATTAATATTGATACGCCCAATATTAATAGTCAAATTGTGTTTATATATCGCGGTGAACACACGCAAAGTGTTAATAACATTATAGAACCGCCGTGTAATTGCATTTTAAAGTGTTTTCAAGCAAATTAAGTTTGTGAAAAATGCGCCATTTTGGGTGCTGCTTTGCCGGGTAGCGAAAAAATTACAGAGAGAGGATAACCTCTCTCGTACGCGTGTGTTGTTGTTGCGTTTAGTGCGCTGAATATCTCTATAATAAGCGAAGCAATGAAGATGGTAGTAATTACATTACCTTATTTTTATTATTTTTTTCTTCTGTGTGAAATGCAGTGAAAATAAAATAAAATAATATACATACATATGTATGTATGTATAAAGAAAAGAAAGATGAGATGCTTCTCATTTAATTTGTGTTGTGTGTGTGGGAGTGAGCTTTTTGTTTTTGTGAATGTGCTCAGTGAAAAAAAGAGCGAAAGAGAGTGAGAGAGAGCACTTCCATTTAACTGTATTTGTGTTGTTGCTGCTACAGGTGAGTGCATTCTGCTTTTTCTATATTATGTATGTATGTATATTGATCACCCTGTTTATAAATTGCATACAGTTATATACATAAAATGTATTGCTGAAATGTATAAAAACTGTTCTTTCAACGCTTCAATACACTTTCAAAAGACACGTGTTTTGGTTTTTTAACTTATGAAATATTTTCATGATCGAAATATGTATACACATAAAATAGGTTTAAAAAATTTGCATTTTTTTTTCAGAAGTGCAAACAAGAACTATTATTATTGTAACTATTTTCATCAAACTATCATCATACAAAATTCATTTACTATTTGACATGCATATTAAAAGTTATTTTCCGCACTTTAATTCAACTGCAACTAAATTAACTACTAATTGTTTTTTGGGCGTAGTTCATAGCGTTCAAGTACCTCTCGACCAGACAAAGAAAATATATTAATAAAATAATAAAAATCTCGACAAGCAGGCTCAGAAATGTAAAAAGCACACATGCTCACAAATACTAACAAGTTTTTACCGTTCTTTGCTGTCGCTGGCCCACCGCTTGTCGCACAATTGACGGGCCGCTGAATGCTAGGGCAACTGAAACAAAAACGACTTAACATGTTAACCGCTATCGCTCTCGCTCACAGGCATAACAAAGCAAAACACCGTTATTGCCTACTTCCGTCTGCCTGAGAGCTTATTTGCTTGTTCTTACCAATAGCAAACTCTTGAGTTTCTATACTCTGCTGATAGTCAAAATGTCTGCACTTCAAAAAATTGTTTGAACACCATACATGCATACATAGATTTATACATATGTACATATTTGTCAGTCTCGAAACTATTGTATGCCTGACTGTCATACTCATTTGTCTGGCAGACATATTTGCTTTGTTCCATCATCTTTAGGCAGAATGTTTGTGCGTGAATGAATCTTAGTGATGCATGAGGTTATGTTCTAATAGTTGTGAGTTCCATTCAACACACAAATTTTTAAGGAAAATAACATAAAATTCCTTTATTACGCATAACATAGCGATTTAGTATTTCATAGCAACCATAACTCAGACGATGACATTTTCAATGCCACTCGGCACATTTGCAATCCTCTACAAAAACCATAAGCATTGCATATGCAATTGCCGCTTTGCCTGGGTTCTGGATTATGCAGTTGCAGTCCCTTCGATTGGCTATTCATCTCTACCTGCAGTTGCCATATCAACAAGGCTTTTGGAATTGAGGTTATCACATGTCAGCGACACAGACCGAAAACGATTTATGCAGATTTCATTTGAAATATTTGTTCTGTGGGATTTTAAGCTCTGCTCTAGTTAAAGGGGACGATTTAAGTCGAAAAGTTTTCTATAGATATTTAATACCCTATTAAATGATTTAAATAGGGAGAGAGAATGGTATGAGTGATATGCGAATGGAAACGTGCAAAATGCCAGCAAAATTATTATACAAAACAAAATATTTAAAGAAAATTCGATTGAAGTTGCTATTAAAAAGGAATTATTCACGATTTCTAAACTGGAGAAAAAGCTAGTTTCAGTTAAATATGTTAAGAAATATATAAACATTACGTTTTTGTAAAGTTCCTATTAAAAAAAAAATTAAAAAAGTTTGACAAATGCCAACAACACGCGGTGTTCCCAAGCGGTCCCCCATCTAAGTACTAACCGCGCCCGACGCTGCTTAATTTCGGTGATCGGACGAGAACCGATGTATTCAGCGTAGTATGGTCGTTGGCGAGAGTCGAGTGCTTAAATGTCAGTTTTGTTTGCAATGAGAGTGTTTGTTATTTCTATCAGTTCTATTTATAGCGTTTTTTTTTCGTTGTTGGTGTCTTAAGTAAATAAATCAATGAGCGCAGTGCAGAAATAGAAGTGGTAATAAATAAATAAAAATGAAGGCAGCACAAATCATTTAGATAAATGTTGCGGGGGCTTGTAGATTATTAATTAGTCGTGTCGTTCGTTGCGTGCGGCACACAAATACACACATGTTCAGCTGCCTTTAGCACCTGTCATGTTTCATTGAAAAAACTAACAAAAATTGGTAATGGAGCTTGGATTTAAGGAGTGAGTTTTAGTATGTGCGTTATCCACTAATTAACCCTCAGCTGCTGGCTGGTGTAGTGGTCCATTTTTGTTATGCTGACAGTTCCCACATGCCTGCCACACCCTCGCTGCATGTCAACCTACTCCCCAACCCCCCAACCCTACACGCGCACTTGGAATGACCAATTTAAGCCTTGCCAAGGCACATTCCG
This sequence comes from Scaptomyza flava, assembly GCA_030179655.1. Taxonomy (NCBI): domain Eukaryota; kingdom Metazoa; phylum Arthropoda; class Insecta; order Diptera; family Drosophilidae; genus Scaptomyza; species Scaptomyza flava. The sequence goes on from JARNME010000404.1 coordinate 87,563,077, forward strand.
TGTAATCCTGTTTGTCATGTCATGTCAGTTCTCGGGATTTATTGCTCCGCACCGTATACAAATTCCAGCAACAAAAATATAACTTGTAGAGCAATTTGTTGTTGCTAACGTCTAATTTTGTGCCTGCGAATGAAACAGAAATATAATTTCTAAATGCTTTCTCTTTTTTTTTCGATTGTGCCCCTTTGTGGCATATGGCAGAGAGATCGGAATTATATTCTTTGTGGAGTTGCACGTGCGAGCGCTTTAGAACATTTTAAGTCCTTGACTTATAGTTTTGTTTGTCGTTTAGTTTGCATTTTCTGGCCGGAAAATACAGCCCCAAAATGGCATTTTGCGGTTGCAATGCGAAAGCGAAAGTGAAAGTAAGCCAAAACGAAAGTTTTTGTGACTTGTTTGAGACCGTAATGAGGTTTTGGTTTAATTTAATTTCAAAGTTAATTGGCTGGAAAGGCTAGGCTCAAAGTGAGGGATTGAAACAGAGGGGTAAAAATACCATATGTGTTTTAAAAAAGCTAAAATGGTTTTTGGTTCCTTAGTGGAAAGAATAAAGTGTGAAAAGAAATACTTTATTTAATTATTTGGAAAGCTGAAAATGTTTCATGGAATAAGAAAATAAAACAAACTGTCTTATAACGTTTTAAAGAGATGGAAGGTGTTTTTGTTTTTGTATCTTGTTCTTTCCTTACTCCAAATCATTGTGGCTTAAACAGCTGTAGATTCAAAGAGTTCCCATCAATATTGCAACTTACCGTTCAACAAAGTTCAATCCAATCTTGGCCAAATAGACGATTCCATGTATGGAGGAGCCCTGCAGAAATTCAATGATGAAAGCACGTGCCTTAGCCAAACAGTCTGAAGGACCTCTCTCCCCTTTACGGCTCTCTTTTTGCTTTTTCTGCCAAAGTGGCGGTCGACGAAAGCTGCGAATGCCGAATGGTTTGTGTCGATTAATGGTTTCCACATGGTCATCGTTTTTATCCATATTATTGGCAGATGCAGTTTTTGCTATTGTTGTTTGACTTGTTGCCGATGGGTAAACCTGATGTCTATGAACGTTGCCAGGAAAAATCAATAGACCGGATCCAGTTGCTTTTGGCTGTCCTTTTTGCAAGGATGCCATGGATGCTTCTCTTGAGTCAGCGCTGCTTGTCATCGTTGTTGTTTTCGAGCTAACTGCAATTAGATTGATTGTTTGTTTTATCGATAAATTGTATCGTGGGCAATTGAAACAGAGCGACATCTAGCGGTAAGCGTGGGCATGCATGTACTTTGAGGTGTCTTTGAAGGTGATTGGGATTTTATCATATATGCTGAGATGAATTGATCCAAAACTTTAACTTTTTAAAATTGTATAGTTTCTTGTATATGATTTCCAACTCATCTGGTTGCCATCACAATTAAACGTTTATTATTTTCTCGAAACTTTTCATATGCCATGTATACCCATCATTAAACACAAATACATTGTTCGTTGTTGTGGTGCAACTGCAACAATAAATCATTATTGCAATTTTTAATGCGATGTAAAGTATGCCACGGCATATGTGTAATTTTCTTTCTCCTCTGCCTGCGTGTACACTGTAAGTGCAATTTATAAATAAAACCTCTCAAAATGCCGAATCAATATGTAACCAGATGAAATCAACTTAAGCCTAAAGAACATATTTATATGTATATAAAAAAACTCAACGGACAACTCGCATCACAAATGAGGCATTAAAGTTGCGCATAATTCGTTTAAGATTACATTAACATTTACATTTGCTCATATTGTGTGATGTTGTAGCTGCAGCTGATGCTGTTGCTGCTGCCGTTCAATGGAATCGAGATTCAACGAAGTTGAGCTTTAAATACATCATAATAATCCAGTAATTGGATATATGCACACAATATGACCAACGAAGAAAAATACTATTTGAAATTAATGTTGATAAAGCAACCTGGGAAATTTGTGTCTGAAAAATGGAACTCAAACTGAATGTCAATCAAAACTTTAGTCTTGAATAAAAACCTAACAAGTAAATATTGCAAAGGATTTTTTTTTTACTACAAAAGTCAAACGTCGAACTTATACTTGTAGTTTGCGTTTTGAATATGTCCGAGAAGAAGGATCACAAGTTGTATTTGTGTAGCAAGTGTTGCCGCCGTTTCTATTGGGGAGAATTATCCCGCGACGAACATCGCTGTCGTAGCTGTATTCTGCCTCAACGAAGTTGCCTTCTCTGTTCTCGCAAATTTGAGCCACGCTCAACAATTGAGATGTATTGCAAGCGCTGTGAATTTCATTTTGTCAAGGAAGTTTCAAATACACCGCCGCCTGTCTTGGATATGGAACTTGATTCGGATACGGATACAGATACGGAGCCGGAGCCCAAGTCGAAGCCAAAGCCGAACCCGAACCCGAAACCATTGCCTGTGCCGTTGCCGGTGCCTGCACCGGAACAATATGAACAATATGAACAACCACGTCAACATTCCATGACTAAGCGTTGGGATCAGATCAGAAAAGCAGCTGGCCTTTGAACTAAACTTTTGTTGAAGATTTAAACCAATATTATAAATAAAAAGTAAATGCAGCTGTGTTCAATCTGTGCTCGAAAAGGACACCAGGTTTAAGTTTTACAACACAAACCAGCTTATTATAATGAGGTTGCAGTCGTCTTTTCTCTCTGTTCACTTTGGGGTCAGTTTATGTGTATCGATGAGGCAGGCAACTGGGCAAACTTCAAAAGGTTTTTTTATTTTTATTTCCTTTGCGTCCTTAAAATGGATTAAAATTTCATTTAAATTTGCATTCAAATGAGCGCAGCGTACTCAAAGTAAATGCCTTCCCGCCCCAGCGACCCTCAGGCTGGGCCAGATCCACTTGCAGAAGCGGCTCGTAGACGCAGCTGAACTCTCTTTCCACCTTCACAAACAGTTGCCATCCATGAAAAATGTGTGTGGTGTGTGTTCGTTGCAAGTTGGACACTCGCGTGGCAGTTTGCCACTGAGTTGATTACCTTTGGCAGCCGATATGGGTGGTGGGTTGGAAGGGGGAGGGCGGGAAGCTTAAGCGAGCGATCTGCTACTGCATTTTAATGGGCATTATTTAAATATGTATATTTTACAATTAAATAAACGATTTTTATGCTCTTATGGAGCCCAGTTGCTGACCGTTAGCCGGACTATATACATACATATATCCTTACATACGAGCTCCCCTTTATCCTTAACTTTCGTATATTCTGCTTTTCGTGTTAATTAAATTGCGCGCACAAAAAAAAAAAGAAAACTGCCCAAAGGACATTTTAATTGGCCTTCATTTTGTGGGGCAATCGGTTTGTTGTTTCTTCAGGCAGGATTTACCCAATCTGAAACCTTAAACATATAGTTTAATTATTTAGTTCAGCATGCGTTCAATAAATGCTTGATATATTAAATGTCCTTTTAGAGTGCATAACAAAAGTTATTCCACTTGATTTGTCCTGCGTGCCTTCTTTGTTTGTTTGTTGGCGAAATAACAAATTTTCCAATTTGTTTCTTGATTTATTTTCACGCCAATTTCTTGGCGTTCGCCTCCGACAAAACTCAGCTCTGCTTTGCTTCGCTCTGTTCTGTTCTCTGACATTTATTTATTTATTTGGTTTTATGTTCTCTTCCCTCTCCTTTTCCTCTTTATCTGTCTCTTTCTCTTTCTGTCTGTTTATGTGCCTTCTTTGTCGGTTGCGTGAAATCACGAATGAATGAATGACTGCCCCGGCGCAACCGCCATGAATATTCATGGGCCATGCCACTAGAAACAACAGTGGCTATAACAACAACAACAACAACAACAACAGCTACAACAGCTACGACAACTACAGAACACTAACAACAACAATCAAGAGCATACAGCTAACTCCAGCTTGCATTTCCGCTCTGCGCGCCAACAATTCACAGCGCCATTTTGTTGTCCACAGCAGCAGCAGCAACAACAACAGCAACAAAAGCTTTAACAGAAGCAGCAGCGGGAGCAACAGCAGATGCAGCTTCGCATCGTGGTTTGCATACTTCATTTGGTTGAGTACTTCAACTTTTTCAGTGTCTTTGCGCTGCATTAAAGTTAGAGCGGTAATAAACTTTTTAATTAAAAAGTCAAAAATATAAAATAATGCAAAAAAGTGTTGAAGACAATGCCCAACAACACGCGGTGTTCCCAAGCGGTCCCCCATCTAAGTACTAACCGCGCCCGACGCTGCTTAATTTCGGAGATCGGACGAGAACCGATGTATTCAGCGTAGTATGGTCGTTGGCGAGAGTCGAGCGCTTAAATGTCAATGTTGAATGGCATATTTTATTGGATATCTTTAACAAAATCATAGTGGTATAAATAGATAGAAGGAAAAATCAAGTTGAGTAGCTAAAATATTATGATTGTACTTTTAATATTTTTTTAAAATTATTTTCAATCTTTTTATAAACACCATTTATTGTTATAAGGGTATTTAAGCATCGTTCTTGTTGTAATAATGGTTTATGTGTCTTGTTTCTTGTACGTTTGGGGTACTCAATGCGCGCAGCTGGTTTCTTGGTGAGATGCTGCAAATTGCATGGCTGCGTATTGTTCTTATTATTGTTGCCATTGTTTTAGCCAACATTTTGTGGTTGGTGTGTAGCGGTCTTTCACTGTGTGTGTGTGTGTGTGTGCAACAGTTTCTCGTTTTGGTGAACGAAAAGTAGGCAATGCTTAGCGTTTGTATCGAACAGGAAATTTAATTAAAAGCGCTTTGTTGGCGATTTCAAATGCAGGAAATTTATAGAGAGAGTGAGTTTGAGTATATGGTCGTAAGTAGTCGAAAACCACAACTTATAGCTAACTTACAACTGCAACTGCCACTGCCACTGCCACAAGCTACAACTGTATTAGTAGTATTTTACTTATATTCCTTTCGGCTGTGCTAACGAACTGTGACTGTAACCATTGGCATTGCTGCACTTGACTTTAGTACAATTTTTGGCTGTTGTGATTTTTCGACTACCCGAAAAAACATTTTTGTGGCCTCCTCATGAGAAAGTTGTCAGCTGTCGGAATCGTGTGCTGATTGCAACAGAACAATTGAAATGGCATTCGTGTCTGGTTGTGTATGTAAGCCTGATTCACTGATTGCGATGCTTGCTTGCAACTGTTGAAAGAGTGTTTTGTGTATTGATTTTCGAGCGCTAATTACTGACTGATTTGGGGGAGCGAGCGGTGGTTGTGTAATGAAAGTTCGTGTTAGGGTTCAGTTTTGACCTCTTGTTTCGTTTATTTTTGCCGTCAGATAAAATTAGGAATAGTAGATGTATGATTTTTATGGCCTTATGTTGACTTATCTCTCAAAACCAAAATATTTAAACATTGTAACAATTTTTATAAATCTGCCGTGCCATAACGTTCAAAAATATCAACTCTAAAAACGTTTTAAGCAATATCATTGTGAAAAAAGAAAAATGTCTTGGCTTATTGACGGCATCATGGAAACATTTAACATAAGCAGTCTATTTCCGGAAGAGCACAAGGAAGCTCAATCAAAAGCAAAGAAACCCAATAAGAATAGTGTACCTAAAATACAGGCAGAATTTCCTCCCATTAAATTGACCATCGAAATTTTCTATAAGTTATTCAGCATGGTCATAATTGCCGCCAGTACAAGGATGATTCTTGTTGATAACATACTATTCAATACATATTTGGGATCGCAAGCAATGTAAACGAAATGTAATTATTAACACCAATTAACCCATAGCCAAAGGGGGGCAATAACACACACACAAAACACCAAAGAATAGATAAAAGCAGCAAACAGAAATTCAGTTTTGTTCTGTTTTACTTTTTTTTATTCTCAACTCTCAACTTCCGCTTAACGCAAAGAAGGTCGCAACAAAAATTTCACCCGTTGCCTTTTGGCCAAATTGTGCAAACTTTGTAGACCATTAGGGGAGGCAAATACACGCCACTCGGCTCTTGCTCCCCCTCCCCCTTTTGCGTTAAGTAATCTTTGATTTTGCATGCGCTGCTTGGAACAGATTCTGATGGCCTGATGATGATGATGGCTGGCTGGGGAAGTTGTAGCCGCTGCAGCTGTATAAATTTTACATTTGTTTCCTTTCAATTTAACAATGTGTACTTTTCGTATTGTTTTGCTAAACAGAACGAAGGCGGATGGAAGGTGGGGACGGGAATGTCGATATGGCTGCCTGCTCATTTCATCGACGGATTTCGCCATATTTATGATTAGCAATTTGTTATTCATCATTTTTCGAAATGTGCAAACAAAAAGAGAGAAACTGAGTAAGAAACTCAAGCAGCCAAGTAAAAAATTAAATGATGTTCTATAATAATTCTTGTGCTTGTTGGCTGTTACAGGTCGGGGGGGTGGTTCGGTGTTGGGTTATCCCACCATTAACTTGCACTTAATTTGATTAACCGAAAGCTGATGTTTACATGCGCTGCATGCAGCATGAGCAGCAGCAGCAGCAGCAAATCTATCAAAAAAGTGTGTTTATGTGGCACATGGGATTGTTGGGGAGTTTGGAAGGGGAGAAAAGGGAACCAGAAAAGTTATTTTACGAAATTGATGGCTGCAGTGCCTGCCTGGGGCTGTTACAAGGCAGCTTAGTGGGTGATTTGTGTAAATTATTTATGGTATTTATTCAAACGGTAATATTAATAAATTTTTGAAGTTTAGTCTCCTTAATATTTGGTAATAAAGAGCGGCAATGTGGCTGCGCTTAAGTATTTAGATTTCTGAGCTCAGAAACTCTAAAAATAACTTTCTTACATCATACGCACATCAGGCTTATTTAGTTTTAAAGTTAACTTCATTTTTAATATACAGCTATAAATCGATATTTATCGTAGCAACAAGAGCTGAAATCTTATGAAACTAGCATTTGCTATAGAAGCCTTGAACTAATTTTGATCCTTTGATTTGACTTGGGTTATTTGAAAATTGTCATTGTAATGATTAGGAAAGTTAGCTCTAAGAGTATTATTTCCGATTTAACAAGAGACAATATTTCAAGCTTAACAATTTATGCCTATCAGCTGGTTTAAGCCTTAACATGTCCCATTAGTTTCCCGACCATAATTAAGTGCTAATAAAACCTATTGTTAGCGGAATTTAGAATTTCCAGCTTATGTTAAGTTGTAATAAATTTTGTTTGCTGGCAATATTGGAAATACATTTTATAGGCGACACATTTGCATTGAATTTAAATATTTTGCAATTATATTGAAATGCCAACTGAAGCCCCCCGCCTCTCTCTCTCTCTCTCTCTCTCTCTCTCTCTGTTTGCTGTTAACACATGCCAATAAATTTTGGCAAAAACGAATTTTTTCTTTTTCAAATTATTCGACGGCATTTTACATATATTCTCTTTTCCCACTTGTGAGCATATTATATATATATATATTTGGGGTATTCCATTTTCACTTGAAAATAGAGCAATATCCACTTGCATGTGTCGCGCGCGGCGGACACATTTTAAGAATCAGTCGACGCCATAAATATTATTGATGGGTGGAGGAAGTGGGGCGAATGGGTCGATTGCCACGCCTTCAGACAATGATTGCGGCAAGCGGATGTTAAAAACCTTGGCAATGACAGTTTTCGGGGTCTCCGTCTGTTATGCAAATTTTGTATGTGCCACACAGTCTGTAGCGTGTGTGTGTGTGTGTGTATTGACGCCTGTTTATATGCAAATCTTTTATTTTGGTCTCGACTGGTTTGGTTTTGATTCCTTTTTATTTTCTTAGTGCTTTTCTTTTGTTCACTTTTCTACATTTCCGCTGCAGCGTCGCCTGTTTTATTTTCTTGCATTAAATTAACATCAATAAAATGTGACGTTTGTAGTATTTTCTTTGAGTGTATGTGTGCACCGTTGTGTCCTCTCCTCTATTTTCGCCACACTTGAACGCCCATAATTCGTAGCTAATGCCAACATGTGCTGTGATTTGTCCACAGTCGACATTTTCGCCAAGGGGCCTGCAATTTTCCATATGCATATTCCAATACAACTTTTAGTTTTACTCGAAAGACATTGCCTGGAAATAGTGAGGAAATGTCATAGGATGTCAAAAGGGGGCAAGAAGAAAAGAGTGGAAACAAGAAACTAAATGAAATATTTGCTAAACCTTTCTAACAGCCAAACAAAAATAATCAATTACAGAAATATTTGAGAAAAACGATATTTTTTTGGATTGGTTTTCAAAGCTATTGAAAATGTCGAACAACTCCTTTCATAAAGAACAAATATATTGTGTAACGCTTGCCATATTTGAAAAATAAATTCAATTGCAAACATTTCGGAGCTTTAAATCTCGACGAACATCTTTTTGTGTGAAAGTAGTTTCGGTTCTAGATATTTGGGCGTGGCATGAGGTTAAGCAAACAAATAATAAACATGCCCATGCAATATTTATATTTATTCACAAATATTGAATGTAAGGAGTAGCAAAAAGCAGCCGCATGCGTAAATAATGGAAAATGGCAGGAAGGAAGGCAGGAAGTGTTCCTAAGGGCGATCCTAAGTGAAATGCAAAAAGATTGATGACTTTGCGTCTTTGTGCTGGACACGCTACACTATTCCTTGTGTGTGTGTGTGTGTGTGTGAGTGTGTGTTTATAAGAATTTATGGCAATGAATGTTTTGCCGGCATTCACTGCGTATACGCAATATTTATATTTATGTTTTATGAATCAATGCGTGTTGCGTGCAACCCAGAAAGAGAGAAAAGGAGAGAGAGAGAAGGATGGGCGTGTCATTTTTGCGCATAAAAAGTCAAAGCACACACACACTGTACAGTAAAGCATAAAAGATGCACACTAAAACAAAAGGATAACAATAACTTCTCAATGTGCCAACAAGAAGAAGAAGTAGGAGGAGGAGTGGGAGGTGGAGTATCCATTTAGGGGTGAATTGTGCTCCATTTTTTTTTTGCGCACACACACACATAAAAATTGCATGAAAATGAAAGACACCCGGACAACAATCATCAGACAGAATAGATTCCTGGACCCTTGTCGTAAGCTGAGTTTTCTCGTTTTTCACGAAACAAAAAAAATTCTACTATTACAATCAAGTTTACGACTGCAATTGGGATGCGCAATGAATATGATACTGATGATGGCAGCCTAAAGGCAACGATCAGTATTTTAGACGATGACGATGATTGCGTTGGGCTTGTATTTTGGCGCACATAAAATCAGCGCAAAGAAATATACACTTAGGAGTGTGAGTTTGGTTATATGTTGATACATATATATGCAGATAGATAATAAACATAAGTGTAAATGTTGGTTCTTTATGCGTAGGATTCAAATAGCTGCGTGAATCTGAATCAAATACTAAGTTTGCATGGCTAAGTTGTGGCAATTGTTTCTTGTTTTTGATTTGCACTTAAAGAACAAAGGCAATTCTCTTGGCATTAGTAAAAATATAATTCATTTAATGCTTTTTATGGAGCTTAATACATTATTATCTTAGTATTTATTGTTTTTTTGTTAAAATTCTTTAATCTACTATTACACTTATATTGTTGAGAATAAGCACATTTCGTACATTAAAGCTAAACTTTTACCATGAACTAATTTATAATCATTTTTAATATAAGTTTGGTGTTGCTTTGTTTGTAATCAAGAAGTCTAAGCCTTGAATTTTAAACTGAAAATATACCTTTTATATTCATGCAATTAAAATCTTCTTTTTGACATTTTTATTCTTTGTTTGAATTTTTTGATCAGACCACGTTTAGTACCGATTTTCATCGCCAAATTTACAGCGGCGTTTTATCTATAATCGTTTACTTACCCCAATGCTGCGTTTTTGACTGCTTCATGCATTCGCTCGTTACTTGCTACGCTGTTGCACCCAAACAACAACAACAACAAACAAACCAAACTCACTTTTTTTTTTTGATTTGAGCTGCACATTCACAGTTTTCATTTGTTAGTGGCTAGAACTTTTGGTGCAGGTAAAAATTCCCATAGCTAAAGGGGCTGCCAACAACAACAAAAACAACAAAAACCGTCCCAAACGTAACTTTTTGTAAAATCGGCAAACAGCGCTTTTGACTGCCTTTCAGCTTTTTCCCTACTTTTTGCACTCGCTCTCTCTCTTTTCCTCTAACGAGCGCTTATTTTTCGTAAGCTTTGAGCTCAACAAAACTTTGCACTTTGACATGCAGCCACGTGTATGGCTATGTTGCAAAGGTATGTGTGCATGTGTGTATTCGAGTGTGTTGCTTTGCCTGACATTTGCTTTTGCTAGTTAAAGAGAAATGGAATTGGTGGGGGAGAGAGTGGGTTTAAATGCAGCTTTGAATGCTGCTGTTGAGCGTAATAATGGCAATTGGCTAACAAATGACGCTAATTCCTTTTAATAGTTGACAAATGCAATGTCATAGTTATATTTTTATTTAGTATTTATAAAGGCAATTGTTATGATTTAATATTAGTATATATATCGTACGATTGTTCAGATATTTGCTCTTTGTAACTTTCTTTTCTACTTGTTATACTTTGGCGCTTAATGATATTGGATTATTTATTTTAAATTTTCATTTATTTCGGGATTTTAACATTGCTTTGCTTGTTGTTGTTTTGAAGTGCGATAATGGCACTGTAATGGCCGCACACAAATTCAGTCATAATCATCAGAAGCTTCCTCTTCACATGTTAAACACACACATGCACATACGGTATACCGTTATAATGCACACACACGTGCTTACACTTGAAAATCTTTCAACTCGCATGAATATTTTAAAACTCGCTCCGAACGCATTCAAATTATGATAATGATGGGAGCGGCGAGTGCTATGCAAATGTGTTACTCATAATGGGTTGGGTGTCTATGTGTGTGTGTGAGTAAAGCGCTAACGAGCACCAGAGGTACTCGGCGACCCAGTCACAAGGCACAAGTCCCAGTTTACAGTTCAGAATTCCCATCTAGTTCCCTTAATGCATTTCATTAATTTGTATACAATTTTTTTTTTATCTTTTGCGTATATATGAATTTATGTGTGTGTTTTAAGGTACTTGTGTGTGTGAGTGAGTGGATGGCCAGGCATCATTAGAAGTCACTTCATAACAAAACATCTCCTAAGCAGGAGTTGTGTGTGAAGTGTACTTGACTTTGAGCTTCTTAATTTTAACATTCAATAGATACTTGAAAATTTACGAAATGCATTTTTTTGCTGACATTTTTGACATATTTTGGAATTGGTTGTTTAAAAATACTGAAAAAATCGGGCTTCTAACTTCAAAGCTTGAAAGTTTTTCGACTCTTTAAAGTGCTGTTTTATTCCTGATGAAAAACTATAGCTAAAACTTTATTTCTTTTAATAATGAGTTCAGTTTTAATAAGAATAGAATTTCCAGGTTCAATTCTGTTTTGTTTTGAAGTTATGACATTGAAAAGTATATTATAGTATGCCGTTCTTTAAAAGTTATTGTTATTCCACACTTAAAGCAAAACTATATAAATATTAAAAATGTTTATCAATGATTACGTAGATGGAGTTGATGGAGTTAATGGCACAAAAACAACAACTCATCTGTCTGAGGGAGAAGCAGCATTTGCAACTGGAACAATAATATTGTTAGCCTGCATCTGTTGTATCTTGTGCTGCTTATCATTTGTGATTGGGATGTTTTGTGCCCTAGACTGTTGCCATACAGATGAAACTTACCAATATTAAAAGGACCTCAGAGATACACAAAATATTGTTGCAATTTAGGCAATGAAGCTGATTGTTTTCATGTAGGAAAAAAAAGAAATTTATTTATGTACGATCTCATAAAGATGAACAAATAGTATGCTGTGTTTTAAAACTTAATTGTTATGTAAAATTAAACCAATTTCGCAACACTTTTAAAAATTCAAAATTTCTTTTAAAATGAATACCATTGAACCGCCGTTGAATGGAACATTCCTGGAAAAAAATGCTGGAGTTGTATCAGCGGTTTTGCTACCAGTTTGGATAGTTACCTTTGTTGTTTTGCTCTGCTGTTGTGTTCCAATAATTATGGTTCTATGTTGTTTCTGTGGATTTTGTCGCAGACCAACTTATTAAAGCAATAAATATATAGAATTGTGGTTTAAGCGGGAAAGAATTTGGGCTTGGGTAAGTATTTGTAGAAGAACCTTTGCATTTGAAAAGGTTTGGGAATAAATCTTAAAGCAATAAGCAAGTTATTAGTGGGAGAATCTAATTGCTCCACTTTCTAAACTAAATCTTGCTCTTTCTCTGTGTAACTCTCTCTCTCTCTCTCTCTCTGTACAATTCGACATCCTTGCAAGTTAGAAGAAAATATAAAGCTAGAATAGAAGGACAAGACAGCTTAAGTCGTAAATGCACTCAGCACTTTGTCAGCTTTCAGACAGAAAATGCAGTTGCCATTTTTCTTTCGACGTTTGTTGCACTTTCAACTCCCACCGCCTTCTGGCTAGTAGCATTCCGAGAGCTTTACATCTTTTTTTGGTGTGTCTGCATTTTTCGTTGCGCTACAAAAAAAGTATCACTTTACAGCACAGGCTGCCAGTTATTGTTATTGTTACTGTTGTTGTTGTTGTTGTTTTGTCTAAATTTCGATGCTTCCATATTCAGTTTTATAATTTTTCAGCAAGTTTGTTTGTGTGTTTTTTGTGACAAAAGTTTTTCATTGCCATCGTCACAGAGACGCAACAGAAAAAGTTTTGTGTTTTTATATTTACGTTGCCAGTAGTTTTTTGCCAGAGTGCATGTGCACTTAGAATGTCTCTGTGTGTCTGTGTGTGTCTGTGTGTGTGTGTGTGTGTGTAGTTGAGAAGTGTGAATTCTAAGTAAGTTATATCATGCAACTTTGTTTTATGTGATAATATCAAAGTCCTTCTAGTTATTTGACATGGTCGTAAAGAGTATCTTTGTTTAAACTTAAGTCTCGAAACGAACTCGAAAGTTTTTTTTTTTATTAATTTTGGGAATCTCTTTAAATGATATATTGTGCTGAACGAGTGCAATCTAAATCAAATCAATTGAGTAAGTAAATTTTCAACTTTTATTCGCAAGTCGCAGCGAATTTTGCTTATAGAAATATTTTTTTACCGAGTTTCTTTGGGGCAATAATTTTGTTTAAGCTGCATGGCTCAGCGTTTGTAATTATAAACAAATAAATATCTTTAAGTTTAATTGCCTAGAAATCTAATAACTAGTAGAAATAAATAACTTTATTTAAATATCAAATAATGATGTAAGATTAGTTTAGATTCTATCCCGAAAGCCATTTAATAAACTCTCGAAACTTTTCCAGTTTTCTGGTTTTTCTACCACGAGTGAGAACACGCCTCCACTCATTCTCAATACCCAATCTCTCTTCCGGATCAAGGGTATCCAAGAGCTTTTTTAACTTCTTGCTAAAGGTTTTAAGCAACTGTGTCGATCGCAATTGAATTGTTCGTTTCCATCGATCGAAACCATTGCGCTGCAGACACATAGCAATCAATTGGGTTTCAAAACTCGAAGTCTTCTCCGCTGCATTGGCATCCAAATAGACAGCCACAATGTCATAGAAGTACTGTAGTGATTCCTTGGTATGGTTATCACTTATGGCAAGAAATGTCTCAAAACTGCTCAGATAGCTCAGCATTCTGTCATTTTGTGAGTCCAGCACAAGTAGATCATCCACAACATTATCCACCAATTCTGTGGCCTGAGCCATGGCAAGTCTAGTCAGAGTAGCCAAATTGTATTCCGCTTGAGCTGTCAAACGAACTCTGCCAAAATCGCCATGGCCAGCCACAAGTGTGATCTATAGGAAGTAAAAAGACAGTTGGTTGTGAAAAAGCTTTGCATTTGAACTTACAAGAGATAGCAATAATGGCAACAACAGCAGTAGCCAGACATTGTGACTGCTTGACGTTTATTTATCTTCTACTGAAAGTTTGAAAGTATTCGTACAAAACGGAACCGGTTGAAGATAGCATTTCTTATCAGTAGGCATTGGGGATCACCTAACACACGGTTCGTGACTGATTAATGTCAACATGATAAGCGTTAAATGTGAATTTAATAGGTTAATTTGTTTGACACAAAAAATTTGGTAAGCTATATCTTGGGAAATGTTAAGATTTAATTGTGTTTAAGACTAATGTAAGATTTACTACATCAATATATTTATTGTTTCGCACTTTGGTGTTTTCATCAAATAACTTAACTTTTGCAGTGGTTTTTTTCCTTACCTATAAAAGGAATGTAAATCCGTGACTTTTGGTTGTTTTTTGATAAAGAAACGATGAATTTATTAATTTGTTTAATTGCTCAATTTGCCTGTAGAATCTTTTTTGTAGCGTTAAGGCAAAAAAATTGAATTTTTCGCTCTTTCCAAGTTTGGCAACGAATAAGTAAAGGCTTCTTACATTGCCAGCAGCATCTGTATATAATTATATATCATAAGATGAAACTATGCCGTTGACCACTTTAACTGGCAGCATGAAAAATTGATGCGCCGCATCTAATCCAAATAGCTTGGGAAATGAAGATGAGCCACTTAAATGCCACAGAAAAAAAAAACCGCATACAATGCGTATGGCTGAAAGTAATAATAGTGAAATAAAAGTTCAATTCGTCATGGTTGGCAAACAGAAATTGCCTGGTTTGCGTTTGCTGGTTTACAACGATGGGGGAAAAAAGTGGAAAAAAAGTAATTGTCCCCTCGACAAATCGTATGTGTGATAAACGTACTAAGTGGGTCAGTGTGGCAATATGTGGCACTATGCTGATGATAACAACTTGGTGGGGCATCCTCATCAACAACAACAGCAGCAACAGTGGCAGAACCAAAGGAGCATTTTTTTCAATGACTTTTATTTGGAGTTTTGAGTGCCAACACTCGAGTCTCGAGTTTGCAATTTAAAACTTTTATAAGCCAAAGCTAGCTCTGACATAGATGCGAAAAGTTTTAAAAATTGAAGAAAAACCAGAAATCATCTACTTTATATTGTGGTAGAGGGTTTAGTGTAGTATGAATTGATTGTGAATTTACCGACAATTTTTATATATCAAAAATACTCAAACATGTTAAACGGTCACACATCCAAGTGTGCCTGGCACACCCTGTGTTCTTTAGAATCATCTATCGATACTTTCGATTAGTTTTGATTAATCAGAATTGACAGAACAAAAAATTAAACATTTTATAAGTTGTGAGTTGAGTAATAGATTGAATTTTGCCTGTGCAAATGTCATACGTTGGGGCAATGCCTATTGACATTTGCCCTTAAATCTACTTACAACGCATAGCAAATAATCGGTACATTATCAAATATAGACTGCTTAACAATTACGCCCGCAGAGACACACAGTCTCAGTAGACCTCTACAACAGATTTACACCAGATATGTATATATGCATATGTCTGAACAATAAGCAACAAACAACCACACACACACACAAAGGCGGCTAAGAACAAAGCACAAGTGTTGTAATTTCGTCTGCTTTACACGACACACATGACACACACACACCCTCACACACACACACACACTTTCGAACATCCCTTACCTCTGTTATGGTGTATGATGGTATGCCGCCACCCTTGGAGCCACTTGGTGAGTTTGCATGCAAATTTCAATAACTTATATTCGTAACCCTTCCGCCAACTGACACTGAATATCAAATATGAGGCAAGGCGCAGACGATGTACAAAAATTATTTGCATACTTTCTGGGGATGCTTGAGGGTAATAGAGAGGAGGAGAGAAAAACTCAAACGAAACAACGGCGTTCAAAAAATAAAAGCAAATCATAATTTTAAAAGGGGTCGAACAAGAAATATCCTAATGTCAGGTTTTCACGGAGGAAACAAAATGAAAAAAAAATTTTTTCAATTATACTTTTTCATTACTTTTTTTATTGGATCAACATTGAAACTTTATCAACTATCAACTGTAGCAGTTTCAATCTCAGCTTCATTTCATAGAATTTTTAAGATCTTAAGTGTTTTATGTTCCATTTAAATGAGGTTTTCTGGTAACAAAAACTCAAACTGAATAAGGCAAACATATTCTTTTTGATAGACATTATAACAGGGTATATTAAAAATAAGCATGTTGGAGCCACATGTGGTGCACTTTTGGCTTAGTGCGAAAAATCGAGCTAAAAACAAGCCGTTACATGCTTCCGGGTGGGTTAAAACGGCATAGACTCCCCCAACCCATGTCCCTTCCCCTTGTCCTTGCCTGTTTGATTCGTTGTTGCTTGCCACCAACCACAGCACGCAAACGAAACGAGTTTATTTATTGCATTTGCAAATTTTACACAACATTTTGCAGTCGATGCTTTTTGCCCTCCTGCTTCATGTTTTTCACGAAAAAAGGTGTAACTTGAGTTTATCGGTGAAAAAATAAGTATATATATATTTCCCTCACCCTTTTACCTAAAGCAGAAATTGATTCGGTTTACGTATGTGAAAAGTAAACTTTGGCGAGGCATTTGTAACATGAAGCGGCAAGTTCAATGAAGCCAAAGGTGTTTGCTTGTTACGCTTCCCCGACTTTCAAATGTTTTTGTTCCTTGTTTGGTGTTGGTATATTCGGTGATTGACATGGGGTTCAGGGGTTGTGGGGAACTTCAAATTGATGTGCAAATATTTCCATAAATTTATTTTCTATAGCGCCAAGTTGTGGGTGTCATGTTTGAAAAAATACACAAAATTTGCACAACTTATTTGAGCATTTCTCCTGGCAAAGAAGTCAAAAAATGTGTATGAGAACATCAGAAGTTTGAAATTTGATTTTTGTGGTAACCAACAGTTTTTTTCTTTCTTATGGGGCTCTCTTTCAACTGTGCTGTGTAAAATATAATATATATTCTTGAAAAATTGCTGTTGTTTATGAACAAATAGAGATAAAAAATAAAATGCGGAAATCCATAAGAGTTGAATAAAAAAAGGTTGATAATTTAGTTGTCATCCGTGTCAAGTGATAAACATAAATTGCAATAAAAATGTATACTGAAACAGCATAATACGAGCTTATTGATAAAATTACACTACTTACTATATGAGGAAAGTATTAATAATTACATTAAAAAATAAATATACCATTAACATTTTTCACGCGGGGAATCGAACCTCGAACCACAGGTTTTTGAGTCTTGCGCGCTTTCATAAAATCAAGCTTTTTATTACGAACTTTTTAAATAGCTTTCGATATAAATACAACAAAAGCTATTACACTGTGTCCGATTGCATTGGCGTCGTAGGTAAAAAGTAAGATTTAGTTGAAAAGAATTAAAAGTAAAAGATTGAGTTCAAATACTGGTAGGAAATGGGAGTTTGACAATACATAACGTATTTTAGTGTGTTTTTTCAAAATAAATATATCTTTGATATTTTAAAAGAATATTAAACTTCGCGAATATTGAGGGGACAAAACACTAAAAAGTATATGTTGTTAAATAGAGGTTTAAATTATCACAAATTAATCTTATACATTAAAGAAGCACAAAATTTGACCAATTGTAGGCAATAGAAAATTGATAACCAGCTTCAAAAGATGCAAATGCATCTAATAGATAACTAAAAAAATGATAAAATATACATTCACAAATTTACCTCAGATGGGACTCGAACCCACAATCCTCGGCTTAGGAGGCCGATGCCTTATCCATTAGGCCACTGAGGCTGTGACTGTCACGCACGCTAAAAGCATATTTAAAGTGCACCAGATAGAATTCACACTAGCAAATCGAACTCATGCACATTTAGACCATAATTGAAATTCCCCAAAAAAAGTAGAAACAGCTGAACAAATTTATTTACCATTTGCTTCAATAATTGTTTTGGCCAACAGCTGCGCATACATCAGTGAGATATGGGCTATGTAAAGATTATTTGGCTACGTTAAATTGCTTAGATAATATTATAGAGTTATAAGGCAATCTTGTTAGATAAATCAATGTCATTTAGCTCTCATTGGTAATTCACTTAGCCAACTTCCAAAAAAACCAAACCAAAATGTCAACGCTGAATCAGTCAGCCAAGAACCAAGAGAGAGAGAGAGGGAGAGAGAGAGAGCAAGAAAGGGAGTAAGTGAGAACCACAAAACGAAAACATATCATTTATATCAATTTAAATAACGACCATTCAATGCTTCGACGAGCAAAGCATGAAAAAACCCTTAATCAAATGCTTAAAAAGCTCAACACAAACACCTTTTCTAAGACGAAGATGTACAAAGAGAGTGAGGGGAAGGGATTGACCAGAGTGTGGACAGTGGGAATCCTTCCACACACACATGCAATCAATGTTGTAGATGGATGGTCGGACGAGCCATTGACAGTTGTAAGCCATAAACCACAGAAAATTGGGCATTATATTAGTTAAGATGCTGTCAAGCTGAAAGATATCGCCAGGGCTTTCGGTGGGTTAAGAGGGAAACACCAAAGTGAATCCAAAAACCGTAGACATATCAGCTTTCAACAAGCCATAGCTATAGCCATACCGAACGTATCCGTTTCCTGTATCTTTATTTGTATATCTAACTGTGTGTGCGGAAACCCTGAAACCGAAATAAACAGAGTAGCCAACGGGCAAGTAGATAAGCAAACTCATTCATCTTACTGAAACAGTGCGACAGAGAAAGAGAGAGAGAGAGAGAGAGAGAGAGAGAGAGAGAAAGAGAGGAGACAAAATAGGCAAAAAAATAAAAGAAAAGTTTGAGGGACAAAAGTTGTCCAGCAGCATTAAGAGCTTTAAGATATTTCATCTGACTCGCATCGTATTTGAAAGATACTTTTCTATGGTAGCAGCTGCGTGCTGCATTTGCAGCAAGTATCTTTTAAGTTGCACAAATCAAAGCGAGCTTTTTCTTTGTTTTTCATTTCTTTTGTTTTCAAAGGGTCTCTCTTCCTTTTTCTTTTTCTCTTCTCTGTCTCGCCCTTAGCCACTTTGCTTATCTTAGCCACACACTTTTATTGGTCGCTTTTATTTGACTATAATTCACAACAGAGAAAATCCTCCAGCCCTCCCAAAAACAGATAAGCGGTAAACAGTTGTGTGCTTGTCCTACGAATGCATGTGAATTAGTTGTTCACCAACATTTTTGAGAGGGGATGAACTCGAGCTTAAATGATACGAGAAAGAAATTCTGCTAAGCAACAATTCGCCTTAAAAACGAATTTTTGGCAAGCTAAGCCAGAACATTTTATGTGTGTAAAGAAAAGATTAAAGCAGACTCTCTACAATGTGCAAATATTAAGTTTTTAATAATAAAACAAAAATCGAGGAATACTAATAAAGTATTTGTTAGATATACAAACAAGAATTTAATTGGAAAATTATCTATCATACATTGCCAATCAATCGATTGAATGTTTCTATTAAATTCAGGCAAATACTTTATTTTGGCCAATTAAATTCTTGGGTCGTTTCCGCATCTTTTAAGAAAAATGTTGGCCATTATATTGTTTATGTGGCAACAACACTTAAATTTATATGCATGCAATTTGTATCTCCTTTCGTATTAGCTGCTTTTTCCGTAGCTGTATCTGACTGAGAATAAAAGAAAAAACCGGACGCAACCGACTGCCGTTTACTCGATGCCTGTTTAAGAAGGTGTAAAAAGAGGCCTGATTGCCAAGGGGTATGGATGCGGTAGGTGTGTGCCCTACGTTCAAAGATTGGCTGAAGAGTGTCGAAAAAAGATGCGTTCATATAGACGGAGAGACGCCCTGAAGGACATTACACAAACCCATTATACTCGTTACTTTCGGTATCTAGTATAATTACCATAATAAATACAGTATAATTTTCTAGGGCAATTAAAATGCTTCCACAGTCGTAACTCAAGACAGATATATACTATTTACGGTCTTGAGAATGGGATGGATGCGTGTTAGATGCTGGTCTGCATTTAATGGTCCATCCACTAGTTCATACGTTTCGTCAAGCGTTTTTTCCTGCACTTTGACTTATTGGACGCAGTTAACATAAAATTTGCGCCAACATATTTCTGTTAAACGTTTTCAGTCAATCAAAGCTAAAAACAAAAATGTTCCCAATGTTGTTGTTCCATCAAAATATTAATTACTTGCCATTACTAACAGAAGCCCAACGCAGGTGTGTTTCTAAGTTTCTGGGAACCCTCTGGGTGGCCTAAGAGTAGGCCAAACAAATGCGCTGCAATCATTCAGTTTTGTTCTCAAAACGCAACCCTCTTTTTTCACGGGTTGAACAACTCAATGAGTGTGGCAGAGATTCACTTCAAAATGAAAGCGAATGCTTTGTAAAATGAATGGAGGGTGGCGGTTGAAAGCGAGGGGGCACTGCGACAAAACAGGCCTCGGGCATGTTAATTATTTAGAGAGCATGCAGATTTATTTACTCAACTGTTGAGCTTCGCTGCTGTTGTCTATTGTTGCTGTTGTTGTTTGCGCTTTTGTTAAGGTGTAATTGTTGTGAGTTCAGTACTTAAGTTAAGGGACAAGAGCCAGCACAGTTGGGTAGTGTAAATATACCTTACTAATCAAAAGTTAATGGTGAAGTTAAAATTGTCAATTGTTAAATGGCATATTCAAAATAAAGCTGTTATATTTCTTATTTTGAATTCAAATACATCATTTCAATGTCCGTAAATATTTTGCTACAAACATAGTTTTCTTCAACTCTCTTTGCGCCTTAAAGTATACCCAAGTTGTTTTCTTGCCGTTTGTAAGAAACAGTATCAAAACCTCCTCAAAACACATGTTGACCAACTTGCCCTGAATTCCGCCCTTATTGTTGCACTGCCCAACCATATATTACTTACTTATGTTGACTTTGCCACATATCTGTTCCAGTCCCCTCCCTTCCCACTTCTCAAAATGTGTTGCTGTTTTTGGGTTTGGTAGGCGTTTCAAGTTACTTTCTCTGTGTAGCAGCAGCATTTGTGTTTCACTGGCTAGATTTATGTCGTCTTTTGTTGTGCAGTTTATTGCTGCTTGTGAACATATTTCTGGCTACTGTTTTCTTCGACTATAACAAAACAAGTACTTTATTTGCTTAACATGGTTTTATTTGCTTTATGTATTTTGTTTGTTTTTTTTTTCTTTGGATTTGTCGCATTTAAGACTACAAATGAACAACAGCTTGAAACGAAGTCTTCGGCTTAGCTATTTTGTTTTTCGTTATTTATTACGCAAAACACTTTACTTGGACTAGGCATTGGATTGTGTTTATGGACTTCAAATGATTTGCTTGAGAAAGTTAAATGAATTTTAAGCACAATTTTAAGTGTACTTTACTTTTTCTTATACTTACTTTGTCGCTTTACGTGAACTAAAATTTTAAACAAAGAAATGCATTACATTTTTTAGAATTTTATATTTTTATTGTTTTTTTTTTTTTTGTTTTTGCATCATCGTTTTCTTCAGTCTTCGTATAAGAAATAACATTTTTTGTTTGGTATTTTTGTGTGTTCATTTTTGTTGTTGCCGCATTTTTCAGTGTCTATTTAATTAAATACTTTTGCATATAGTTTTATTATAATTATTTTTAACTTAAGCATGTTCTGCTAGTGTTTATTTTTTTTTGTATACACAGACACACATTCCTTAGATGGTTTTTATTTCTGTATCAATTCTCCGCGCACTGAACCAAACATTTTGCATTTGTTCAGCTCTTTGCTATGATTTTGCTTATTTTGTAATTTTGTAGTTTTTACTTGTATTATTTTATGTATAGTTTATTTCATATGCAATTTGTGTGTATAGTATTTAAGTTGCTGTTTGTTTTTCTTTGAATTTGAAACAAGTTTTATGCAAATTGAAAGATCCAAGTATTTGCAATGCAATCGATCCAAATGCAATTACGAATAAATTATTATGCCAACAAATATTTTTGCAAAAGCTAAAGAACTGAAAAACAATAAAAAACAAAAGTAAATATGCTTCGATAAATTCAGATTTATTTTATGTTTTTTTTGTTGCTATTTCTGATTTTACGCGTTTGACTAAATTTAAATGCAAGAATAAATTATTTACATTACAATTTAAGCAAATATATGCTAAGTTTTGTGCTTGAGTAGAGTTTTGTGTTATTTTCCATATTTATAATTATATATTTATTTACAAATTAATTTTGATTTAGGTATTAGGCCAACTTTGAGTTTCTCCACAAAATAAAATATATGTATCATTTTTGTTTTGCTTAAATTTACACTTTTATATTGTCATCTTTTTTGTTTTTGTTTTTTGGATTTTTTTTTGTGTTTTTCGAAAATTATTTTTGAAAGAATTTGTTTTCCTTTTTTGTTTTAACGCCGCATTAGCTAAGACAACTTCTGACATTTAATCCATATTATACTTTTGGATCGGTTTATATAATTTTTAAATGGACTTTCATTATTTGGTCCCAGTTTTATTTAACAGAAGCTTGCGCGGCTAATGCTTTGTCAACTTTTGTGAAATCAGAAAGAGGTTTTTATAAAAAAAACAAAATAAGTTTAAATATAATAAATAGTTAACTTAGTTATTGTTGCACTCATTTATACAGTGTATATAATTCTTACGCTTTCGTATTTAATGCTTATTAAATTCAGTTTTGTTATGCGCTTATTAACTAAATTCTATTTATTTGTTAATGCCTTTAACTATAAGTTGGCTTTTATTAGTTGAGAATTTGCTTTTACATTTGCTGTGTGTGAGCGAGATAGAGCGATCGCGAGCGAGTGAGAAAGAGAGAACGAGTGTAAGAGAAGGAGAGAAAATAATCTCAAACTATTGCTATTTAAATATTTTTATATCCTCAATTCTTAATATGACGTATTTATTTTAAGCTTTAGTTAAGGTTTTGTATTTATTATACATATATATATTTTTTTTAATAACTATGTATATTGTATATATAGTACTATATATAATATGTATGCTTAGTATGCTGCTTTACACGTAGACATTATCCCTTGTTTCATTTGACGCTTGTTAAACTTTGTTGCGAGTTTTCATAAAACCAACTCAAAACTCAAATATTTCTTAGCTAAACACAAAACAAAAACATACACAAAAGAATTACAAAATCGAACTAGCTGCTTGCTGTTTATCCCTGTTTTTCTTAAAAGTCCTTGCTCTGGCATTGCTCAAAGCTGTGATAGTTGTTATTGGTCAGACCCAAGCCCATCAGCTCCATGCTTGTGTCTTGAGGCTTCTGCTGCTGCTGCAGCTGCTGTTGCTGTTGGTGTTGCTTCTCCCGACCACCACGTCCACGTCATACGTAGACAACATGTGGCTTTGTTGCATTTGCAGCACCTGGAGCTGAAGCTGGTGATACTTGAGTCACAGCCGCTGACTGCTTCAGCTTGGTCATGGTATGCGTATCCGGATACTCATAGTGATCGAAACGCTCATAATGATGCTCGGGCTCATCGTCTGCCTCCTTGACGGGCAGCTCCCAAGGTTTCAACGCTCGATATTCATTGGCTATGCTTTGTGCCGCCAAATAACGCTCCAGCTCCAGCTTGTCCAGCTGTGGCAACGTTGTCTGTTGATACTCATGACCCATGCCCGTTTGTGATTGCAGCGGCATTGCCTGATGGTAATGATGATGCGCCTGCAACGTTGTGGCATGATGTGGGTAATTCTGTGACATGCCACCAGCACCAGCACCTGAACCACCCAAAGTCATGCTCATGCCCCCCTGATGATGATGTCCCTGCAATATGCGATCATGCACATTGATTATGCTCTTGCTCGTTCGCAGAGCACCACGCTCATGCAGCAGCTTGCGTCTGCGTTTCACAAAACGCAAATAGTACAGCACACTGATGCCAATCATCACCACCAACAGACAGGTGATCACAGCACAAACCACAGTCACAATATGCGCCGGACATGTGATCTCACTTTCGCTCATCGTTAGTAGCCCTCGACGCGTTCGTTTTGCATCCCGCCAGACATCACAACCGATTTGTTGCTTATCCATGCGCAGATAGCCCGAACTCGAACTGGAACTGGCTGCTGCTTCTAAACGCTGTTCGTAGGCACTCGGTTCGGTGGTTTGCAATGCATTTACAATATGCTGTTCAGCAATATAGGCTGCGAGAGCCGAGACACCATCATCGGCTTTGATTGTGGTATCATCATCGTCGCGTAGAGCAGTTGCCTCTTTGGCTAAAGCAGCCACAGCACCACCAGCTGCTTGTTCCATTGGCGGCACAGAACCCTCAAAATTGCCAGTCACCAAACGCCAAAGCCACAACAGTGAACAATTGCATTGCAATGGATTGTCACCCAAATAGAGTTTTTGTAGCTGATCCACGGGAAATTGAGCCGCGTATAAAGTCTGCAAACTGTTGCTCTGCATATAGACCTCCAGTATATTGGGATTGCCCTGAAACAATCGCATCGGTATATCCATCAACTGAGGATTATAGTTCAAGTGTAGTGTCTGCAAATGCGTATTGTCCACAAAGGCTCTGAAAATAAAATATCATAGAAAAATTCATTAAATTCGATAACATTATAAAACAACAAAGTTCTTAAAACATGTTAAGCTCTGTTCTTTGCAGGCGAGATACATTGTGTATAAGCCCGAGACTATTCTTGTTTGCGATGTTTATTTTAATTATGCAGAATGCTATGCATCAACGTTAAACTTAAATGCCAGGCAATGAAATACATGAATAAACACACACACTTTCACACCCTTTGTTCACATGGCGTCGACTTAAGCGACATGGATTTATTTAGCCTGCGTCTATATCAACTTAATAATACAGTAGAAACAACAACAACAATAAGCATACTGCAAAGCGCCGTGAAGCGTTGCCGTAAATCCCTGCCAAGTTAAGTCAACGTCGCAAAGTCCCTCTGACTGCTGCTACATGGCAAGCAAGCAAGTGCATTACCTATAACACACCAACCATTCTTTCCTTCCCCGCCCTTCGCTTTCCTTTCCTTGCCAAACATCCGTTCAGACAGCCAGACGCGTTCGCAGCCAGCATGAAATAAGTGCAACGTGGCGTATGAGCAACTTACCATCAGCTGCTACTTTTTTTGCTTCCATCTTCTGGGTTGCTCCCGCTGACACATAGAGCGAATTTGTAGCTTTTAAGCGATAGTTTTCTTTTTCTCTTTGCTCTTTTCTTACACTTACATTTACTGCTTTCAAGATTTGATTTGATGCAAGCTCTTAAGTTGCATTCCGTGTTAAATGAACGGCATTTATTCGAGAGCTACACTGCGCTGATGAACTTTCTTGCCATCTTGCATTGATTTGATAAGTGGCGCAGTTTTGTTAAAACCCATTTGTATGCAGCAGTTAGTCGCAAACTGATTGCTACTACTACTAGCTGTGGTTCTGTTATATATGTTAGTAAAACTCTGATGGATTTGCCACACGTTGTGCAGTTCAATTGATTCACTTTTTGAATTGATTTGTGTTTGTGCGACAATGGTTGAGTGTGTCGTAAGTGCAACCGTTTAACTTGAGTAAGTAGACTAAATTGAGAAAATTTAACAATAATTTGTATGCAGTAAAGGACTTTGCTTTTGAAAATATTTTAAGTTCAAGTTGATAATAATTTAAAATTCAGTTACTTTTGTCCTGGTGCTAAGCTGCGGATAAAAAGCACTTTCATATAAAAACGGTTGTTCACTCGTGATACAACACAGTTAAAACCCATCGCTTGCTAAGTTTATGTCGAAAAAAAATAGCACCAGCAGACATGACGATTAACTAAATTTACCTTAAAAGTCAATAGCAGCAATCGATTTTAAATAAGTATAGGATATTACCCACACACACACACTCACACACAAACGGTTTCAAACTTTTTAGACAGAAAACAAATGAACCGTTCCCAGCCACAATATGAACGTACAATTTCACGGCAAGTTAAACAGGAAAAAAAAAGAAGAAAAACTTCAATTGCAGGCGCTTAACAATTTTCCGCCATTATTTGCACACTTAGAACTTCTTTCCCCTTCAACAATTTGGCGCAAAAAATACCAACTAAGAATAAACAAATTCAATTATTTGTGCAAATATTATGCAAATAGTTCGGGGAGACAAATAGACTTGGGGTGTACAAAAATACGTGACATTGGCGGAGTGTGTGTGGTGGGGAAGGTAAGATTTCTTAAGCCGATGCCACAGGTCGTCGCTACCTGCAACCTGAAGTTGAATGCTCTTCAAATGCAGCTCATGCGATGCCTAAAGGTGGCTGTCAGCCACAAATTGGGAACTGAGAACAGGCACAAAACCCCAAGAACAGCCCTTTTGGTGTTTTGCGGCCCAGACTTTATTTGGCGTTACGTGGTTTTTATTGTATCATTCGATTTTTTAAAATACCCTCAAATGTAAATGTTTGTTTGCTCATTTTAAAGAACGTTTAACTCAATGTTTTTAGATATGATATAATAGAAAAGAGTTAATTTCTTATTTTATTAAATGCATCTTATTTCTGTATTTAGTAATTTTTCAAACAATTGCTTGCTGTGCGCTATATAGAAAACTTTGCAGGGTATTTAATAATCAATCAGTTAAGCTCAAAGATTTTATACTTGTTTTCATTTGTGCATTTTTTGTTTGGTTTTGTTGCTGTTGCTTTTGCCAGCGTCAAACGTGCGGAAACGGAAAATGGGTTGCCATGTGTGTGGCTGGTGTGTGTGAGTTTGAGTGTGTGTGTGTGTATAGAGGCGAAAATAAATGTGTTGTGTTTTTTTTTTGGTGTTGGACGCTCTTTTATTTTTTTTTTCGCCGAACTCATATGCAAATTGTTTTGTGCGATTGTGTTTGTGGCGTTTGAATTGGAATTGCTGGAAATCGGATTGAAATGTTTGCTGTCCATGTTCGTGGAGCTCAGTCACGTTCCTCGATTCCGGCCAGCAGACCAAACAGACAGAGACGGAGAGAGTGAGAGATAGAGAGAGAGAAATCGACTAGGAGCTATAACGGGCAATGGACAGTCAATCAGTCAGTCTGTTAAATAGTTTGTCAGCCAGTCACTCACTCATATCAAAGGATATATTGCAACGTTTTCAACTACATATATATACATATAGAGTTTTTAAAATCTGTCTACACTTTTTTCTATGTGTGTGTGTGTAGTAAATCCGCTCTATTCAGTTGATTGACATTTTAACAACAATAAATAGAGAGAAAGACAGAGAGAGAAAAAGAGAGAGAGAGAGAGATATATGACAGTTGATAGCCCCTAAAGAGGATAACAATTCAACTGAAGGCATCGACCCTCAATTTTGACTGTTGATTTATTAAGTTCGTTCTCTCTCTATACGTCTCTTACTATCCCGACAGTTCTGCATAACATAGTAGTTTAAAGGGATACAAAACTTAAAGACCTTATTGCACACAATTTACTATGCAACGACCCAAGCAATCATTAACTAATTGCCTCACATATACAAATATTGTGAAATTGTTGTGCTTAGCTATAGACAAATTATCAAATGATTTGCCTGTAGCTATTGTTAATGGCATTATAAACGCTTTTGAATTGCGCGTTCGCCCGTTCAAAATTTAATTTGGATTTAAGCAGAAAACGCAACAAAATGACAAGGCATCAAACGTTAGGGGTTGCTTTATATATATTTAAACGTGCTTATGTATATAAATGTTTAGGTATAAAAAACACCTAAACGACAATGCAGACAGGAACAATGCTTACATCATTTGTAATTCCTTGCATTTATAAATAAATAATGCATAAACGGAAACAAAGCACCAATTTCAGCTAGAGAGCAAATAATGTTAAACAATGCATGGCATTTAAACAGTAAGTAAACAACATAGCAATATGAATATTGTGAAAATAAAGGCTATAAAATAATATGTTTACAATAAAATTGTATACAATTTCTATTCATTTTTAACAATATTATTTATCTAATAAAGATTTTTTATAAACAGCATTAGCAATAGAACATTGTTTCATAGTAATTGCATGCAACATTTACTTTTTATTTATAATCCTTTTAAATCACTGTACTTTTATCACATTTATCACAAAATTTAGTTTTTTTTTTTTTATGTTTGTTAAATACTAAAATAATTCACATGCTTTAAAGTTGGATTTTTAATTTACATTTACTGAAAAAAAGTTGACTTAGTTAATTGGCTTGCTTTCGTTTTAGACATTTTTTCATAATTCTTTATATTTTCCTCTGGCTGGCATTATTTGTAATTGTCTTGAAATTCAAGTGCATATGCAGTGAACGTTGGCGTTGACAAAGGAAGCATGCTACTCAGGAAGGGAAGAGCATGCATATGCATAAATATAAAAGCTTAGACTTGAACTACTTTCGTTTAAATAATTTTACTGTACTTTGCAAAGAATGCAAATACTCTTTTCGCATATATTTGAAGGTGATACAAAACATACGCATAATAGAGGCTGCCTTGAAATATTTGCAGGCTCATAATTTATGGAAATATTGCAGGGTTTTCTCTTTGGGAGGGCTAAAGGCAGGCAGGCAGCAAAATGTTTATGTTTTCCTGTTTCCGTTATTTCTTCCTGCTTTTGTAGCTGCAGCTGCTGTTGTTGTTGTTGCTATTTCTGCATTTTTTCTTGGCACTCTTTGAGCAAAAATATGCTTATAAACATGAAATTATGCATTGCGTAATTTTTTACGCTGGAACAGCAGCAGCAGCTGCTTCAACGGTCGCTTCCCATTGTTAAATGTGGCCAGGAGCAAAGCAGAAAGGGTGTCAAAGCGAGTTCTTCTAGCTTTTGTTTGTTGGATTATTTGTGCAGTGCTCTGTCAACAACTTGTCACTGCTGCATCCTATTTTTAAAACCTTTTTTTTCTCAACTTTCAACATAAACAACCAATCTCATCAAACTTTAGTTGAGCAAATTAGTAACTTTTCTTGGGGATTGT